>VFFE01007622.1:660742-787929 GCA_008921705.1 Burhinus oedicnemus | reverse complement strand
GCCTTGCCCCGGCCGCCCTCCCCACCCCCGGGCCACCCAGCCGCGTCCGGAGCCACCAGCTGAGTCCCGGGGCGGGGGGGCGGCGGACGGTCCCGGCGGGAAGCTCACTCCGCGCCGTCGCGACCCGGGAGGGTCCCGGCAACGAGGGCACGGCCCAGAGCACACACTCCCCCCCCCCCCAAACCCCGGGATTCCGGCGACTTGTCGGTGAAACCGGTTCGATTTAACTTTTATTTTGTCTTACAACAAGTAAACGCAGAGCGGCGGTCGGATCAAAACACAATTCAAACGGTTTCCGATTAAATCTAAAACCGTTTGGAAAAAGCTTTGCCGAGTGGCGAAGGGCTGAAATTCGGGGGGGGAAAAAAAGTTATAAATTTTGAGTTAAAAAAATAAATAAATAAAAAAAAATCTGTAACTTGCCCTCTGTTGGGGAGTGGACACGCAACGCCCGAGCCCCAGCCTCGGGCTGGCTGTTGACAGCAGCGCGCAAGGTGCATCTTTATGCTCTACATCAAATGCCTTTGAAACAGATTTAAGAGAGTGTATGTAAACGAGCTAATGGAGCTCTTTCTTCCGGTTGAGTAAGTCGGTGAACCAGACTTGGCTGGAAGTACAAGTCCTTTGCTCTGAGATCTGATCTTTACTGCCGCAGGTGAGCAACCCTTACATTAAAAAGAGTTTTGTTTGTTTGTTCTTGGTCACTTTGTCAGTTTGGAGATAACGAGGATGCGAATCAAAACTTTGTTAGCTGCGGCGGCAGCAGAGCCGTCGGGGGGGCGGGGGAGGGCTTAGAAGGGGGGGGACTGGGCTGCCGAGCCGAGCCGAGCCGAGCCCGCTGCCGCCCGTGGCGATGCCGGTGCCGGCGGGGCGGTCGCGGGGGGCTCGGCGGGGCGGACACCGGGCGCATCCCCGCTCTGCCCCCGGGCTGCGGTCGCGGTGCTCGGCCCCGCGGGGGTCGTCTCGGGCAGGGGGAGAAGCCGCCGTGCCAGGGCGATGCGGGGGCACAGGCGGGCCGGGTCACATTTCGGGCTCCCCCCCCCACCCCCACCCCCCTTTTCTCTTTCTCATCCTGCGTTGGGCTGCTTGCAGCCGCTGGGGTCAGAGAACGGCGGGGTCCCGCCAGAGGTAAAGGCAGCCCCGACGCCGGGCGCTGCCGGGGTAGCACGGAGTGCTGCCCCCCCTGCCAGGCGGGGAGAGCCCTCCCCGGTCCCCGGCAAAGCCCCGGAGTTTCCCGGGGCCAGGCAGACCCGGCTGGCAGCCGTCACCCGGGCACCGCGTCGACCTGGGGGCCGGGAGGGACAGGGATGGACGAAGAGGGGGGCAGGCAGCACCCCGGGGTTCCGGGCTGGTGGCCGCCCCTCGCCATCGGTGGGCCACGGCAGCTTCCCACCCGTTCCAACCGGCATCCGTGGCGCAGCGGCTGCCCAGCCCGGGATCTGTTTGCGCGGGTGGGGTGTGGGAAAGGGCTGCGCTCGCAGTGGGGCCGTGCCGGGCTGGGCAGCGCCGGGCCGGGCCCTGCCGTGCCTCCCGCCTCCCCCGGTGCCGACGGAGATGCTCCCCGCCCGCTCCCCGGCGTCTCCGTTTGCGAGGGCACGCTGCTCCCCGAGAAAGCACCGCAGGGACCCGAGGAACGGTGACAGTAACGCGGCACTTTTCTTTCCTCTTTTCTCGCTGCCTCTTCTTTTATTTTTTGACTGCCAGATGAAAAAGAAACCCCCCCTCCGCTTCTTACCCTTCCCCCGGGCCGGGCGGGCGCAGGCTCCCCGCTGGCGCTCCAGCCGGGTGCCAGCCGCAGGCTCGGGGACCCTGCGGGGAACAGGGGCGCTCTCAGGTGTCCCCTCATGAGAACAGACCTTCTCAGAAATAAGTGGAGGAGGTGACGCACCTGCATGGCCTCGCCGGGCCCGGGAGCCAGGTTAGGGAGAGGTTAAGCTTAAACCCAAAAATTTGGAGTGAAGGAAGCCAATGAGGATTGTGGTCTGGTGGGTCCCCTCAGTTATGAAATGACTGAAGAAGGCATGGGAAATAATATTAACTTTAAGATCAGCCCTGTTTTTTTTCTTCCAGAGAACAATGCGTGCCTTATCTCCCTCTGAATAAATAAATCATAATTGCCCGACAGTTACCCGTTACAATAAACTTGACCAGATCTTCCAACAATTAGTTACGCGTTCTCTCTGCTCTGGTAAAAGTCTTGTTAAATGTGATGAATGTTAAAATAAGCTACCCTTGAACGTACTTTGCAAGATCTTTATTGGAAAAGTACAAGTATTTAAGCTCTTAAGGAGACGAATCCCTAATGAAAGAGGATGGCTGGTAAAAGATAAGACTAGAGATAGCACTAGATTTCCAGATACCGAATGAAAGACTAATTGTATCATGCCTCTTTAATGGGGCTTGGTGTTTTCCTGATGCCCTGGTACAGCTTTTTTTAAAAAAAATTGACTTTGACTTCAGGAGCCGGGCAGCGACCCCAGCAGCAGTTCTGCTGCAGAGGGCTCTCAGCTTGGCCCTTTCCACTGCCAGCTTCAGCTGCCTAAAACGTTGCCTGGGAGTGTCATACCTGGGATACTGCCGTGCTTTCCTCCAGCAGGGCCGCAGCAGCAGCACCCGGACCCCAGCTGAGAAGGTGCTTCCCGGGGGCAAGCACACGCTGCCCATGAGCCCTTGGGAGACAACAGTCAGTGTTTCCGATGGAAGAGGGAGGCTTGATGTGAGGCTTGCTCCTGCTTCCCTAGCAGAAAGGGGGGGAAAAAGAGTTTTGGTAGCCTCCTGACTCCAGCTGCTCATCCATCAGATGCTAGTGCTTCCCACAAAAGCCCTAGGCCAACCTGGTGGTCAGGGACAGCCACGGAAGCTGCCCCCAAGACATGGAATTACAAGGCATGAGCAGAACAGGAGACTCGAGTGCCAGCACACAAATAGCCCCAAGAGCTGGCCTCAGGAGATATTCTGGCTAGGAACTGGGGTAGAGGTTACCATGTTTGAGGACCTTTAATTGGATTAGAAAAATGATCAATACCTTTTTTTGTCGTTCACCAGCAAGCGCTGAATTTTTCCTGGGATCTCCCCCTTTGTGTGTCCCTAGGTTATTGTCCTGGCTGTACCTGTGTGATGGGTCCTGGGCTGGAAGCTCTAGTCTTCCCTTGGGCAAAACAAGCAGGAGCTGCACTGAGGCCCCTATCTGCCGGTGCTGTGAATCAGGATCGGGCCCTGGAGCAGGCAGAGCGATTTCTGTTCACGTTGGCGCAGACCAGGGCACTGAGAGCTTTGCGTGAGCTGGGCAAGGCTCCTGGGCCACCTCCACACCAGGAGACAGCACAAGGAAGTTCCTTGCGCGTTTTCCAGCTACACCCATTGTGCAGCGATGGATGTCTTGGTGCAGCCCAGGTCTGGACATTTGTAGCACCGTGTCACCTCCTGCAGTCCACGCTGCTGGAGGAGCTGGTGAGGCTCCATGACTGTGAAAAAGCAGATAGGGAGTTTCGCAGTGGAGGTTCACAGCTTGGAGCAAGGAGGGAGCTAAATGTTAGAGCAGCAGCCTAGAAGTTTCACATGCAGCCTTTAACTTCTGTAGGCCTTTTTACATGCAGGGTCGTATATTTAAAGTGGATTTCTGGATTAATTTAACGTTGTTTGGGGTTCTCTCCCTTAAGTAAAAACACACGAGAGCCACGCTTTCTTGTGGAAATGAGCATAAATGTGGATCTGTTTCTGTAGCGGTTTAACATGCAGCTGAGTTTACCTCAGAACATGTCTGTTATAGGATGCATCATATAAATATACATGGAGTCACATTTTAGATACTGATCATGTCCTCCATAGATAACAATATCAGTTTGGAGTTATTACAGGTTCTGTGATGTAGCTGTTTCATATTTGACTTTTAAAAATATGTTCCACTTACTTGTAGACCACACAAGCTCTATGGAGGACACCTGGTATCTATTAGATTGTTTCAGTCCGTGGAACAAAGCTAATCTGATATGACTAGCGAACTTGGGAGTTTTGCCATTGACTTCAATGGCAGCAGGACGGGACTCAGAAGGCTGAACTGTAAAAACACAGCTCCATATGATTTTATTCACATCTAGCCTGTCAGGAATAAAACCGCACCAGCCAGAGGTCAGGGGAGCTGCTCTGTGCTAAGGTGCATGCACGCAAGATTGCAAGCAGAGACAAACCACACACACGCGCGGATTTGCCAACTTTCACCTGAGGTTTAATTTAAAAATGAGCATCAGCTTAGCCTGAGCTACAACAATAGATTAGTGGCCTGAATATGGCTGTAGATAGGATAAATCTTGGCAAAAATAACAGGTGTGTAGCAGTGCCAGCAGAAAGTGGAGCATTCCTCTGTGCCTTGCATATTGTACCTTTCTGAGCATGCAGGTGAAGGTACAATTACGGTTCGTGGTGCCAAGCACTTAATTCTCCCACCTGAGGTCGTTCCTGAGCACTGAGCCTGGTGGGAATGCTGAGCCCCTGTCAGCTGGCTGAGGTGCAGCGCGGTCGGTCGCGGGGCAGGGACAAGATCTGGCTTCCCAGGGAGGTTAATAGCACAGATGAAAGATTTTTCCCCAAAAGAGTAAAACTCGGGGTGCTATAGAATGCTTCAGAATCCTGCAGATCCCCTTTAATCCAGTAACTCCTGACCATGGCCTGAAATTCCCAAGTGCTCCCTTCGCCGCCCCTCAAATCCATCACAGAATTGGTTTCAAAGGCAGTATCCTAAATGGAGAGCTGGTTTCAAGTGATTTAGTTGCGCTGGTTTCACTGCTGTGTGACAAGGTTGGTGCAGGCAGCACGGGCTCCCTTCCCTTGTACGCCGGTTTACACCAGTGCCTGCAGTGGTGACGCTGAGTGAAGAGGAGAACGCAGCATCCAGCCCATGCTTCTGCCTTTCAAGAAGGCTTATACCTCTGCCGTGGATTTTTGTGCTTAGCAACTCATCATGCAGTCAGTAGGTTTCACTACCCTGAGCTTGAAAAGTTTCTTGAAAGCTTTATTTAAAATTACAGAAGCTTGTTACACTTCAAGCTCTTCTTTATATCCAATAAATTATTAAAAACAATTTATGAAAACATGTACATGACTGAACACGAATGACATCATTATTGTTATTACTATGTATTAGGGACCAAATATTGTTTGTGGGTTTTTTAAGGACTCCTTTATTTTGGGTTCTTCTTAAACCCACTCATATAGCAGTAGCGATTCTGAGAATTGAACTTGTCATTTTTGTATGTCTGGCAAAATCATCCTTGAGATCACTGGGAACTTTGTAGGTATGAAGCTGAAAGTAAATCAGGGCTTCAGGATCTGTTTCCAAGCAATTTGAAAGTCTTAGAGTTTTATTTCATTTGGATGGAGTGCACTTGCAGGGAGAGTTCAAGTGCTAAAAATAAGTACGGCTCTTCCCCGGGCACAGAATGGAAGAAGATGGACTTGGAGACAACTTCTTGAGTCATCTGGCCCAGCCCTTTGCATCCCACAGAGTAAAGGTTGCACTAATCCAGCCCTGAACTTCTCTGTTCTTATCTTGTGCATCTCTACTGCTGGTGCTTTAATTATCTTAATAGGCAGTTACTGTGTTTGCCATGAAAGCGGTGATCAACTGTACAGCTGCAATTCTTTTTATGCTTCTGTTTCTGCAAAGATTCTTGCATTTAGAACAAGACCCAGGAAAATAATCAGGTGTTAAACGAGTTTTCTGGTCAGTTAAATGAAAAAAAATATTAATATAGTTGTGTATGAATCTCAGTAACTCTTTACTCTTTAGTTAAATAATAGATTTGATGTTCTACTAATTTATGTCAGTGTTAAAGCACGCATCGAATGGTGAATGCTTTAGAATGATTTCTGGGTAAACCAGGACAAGTACTAGAATAGACCTGCGTATCACATTTGTTAGAAATCCTTCTTTGGAGCTGTATCTTGGGTAAGAGAACGTAAAATTAATCCAATTTAAGCTTACGTAAGAGTAGCAAACTAATTACAAATTCCCATAATTGATTATTTGCCACAGAGTTACTGAAATTATTACGTGACCATTTTAAACAGCCCTAGAAGGAAGAAAAATCTCTAAAGCCCGAGATCGGAGCTGCACCAAATTTTCAGCAATCCACAGGTCCTGGGAGTACAAAGCCATCCCCAGAGCCGGCCCTGATTCAGAATAACCACAGCTCCTGCATTCCTGGCACACCACAACAAAAGACAATAAATGGAGTCAGGTTTTGTCCGGTCCAGTCAGCCCTCGCTACTGTGCTGCGGGCTCAATGGTTTGCTTCACACGAATGCAGGACTGGACTCAATATGTGCCTGCTTTTTGCCTTTATCCTGCCCCTCCGTCCCTTCCTTTTCTTTTTAAACGTATGTAGGAAGAAAAAGTGGCTCCACAGTTTTCAGGATCAGCCCCCCCAAATTGCGTCTTATGGTGCCTCTCTGCCATATTGCACGTTCTCAGCCACGAATACGTCCAAAGCGCATTAATGTTACCGAGACCAGGGGGGCTGCAGTATTATTGAAAGGGAAATTACAGGAGAAAAGTTGAAAACCTCGGGGCCTGATCCTGACCCCTTTGAACTTAACAGGAGCTGTTGCACAGGCTGCAGCGGGAGCAAGCTCGTGCACTCTACGTGCAGAAGCATTAAACTTAAAAGCAAGCTGTTTAAAAGGCTGCATTGTTTCTTGCTTGTACTGATAGTTTCTCATGTAAAGTTCTATATATTCTTTCACAATAAATACATGAAACAGTTAATCCAACGTTATATTGTTTAGTAATATTTTACTTGCAAATGACCATCATTTCTTCTCTGCTCTGTTTGTTCTTCTGAATGTCTGTTTTATATGCTGGAAATGGAAGAGCTATTCTTTTAGTGCCCATTTCTTTCTGATGATAATCGTTCTTTCTGGCAAATGCTGTGACTCGCAGCTAGTCTATATTTTCGATCAGTAAATATTGAACCACAATGGCAAGGAAGGTCTGAGCTATGATACGGCTAAAACAAACAAATAGAAACCAGCCCACTTTTTTTTGTTATATTTCTATTATTTTCTGGATAGATGTACCCTCCTCTAAGGTGGTTCTAAATTACTGGCTATCTTGTCCTGGAGGGGATGTAAGCCAGACTTTTTTTTTGGTAGCAGCTACAGCGGGGAGGACAGGAGCCTCGTGGGTTGGTGGCTAAAACCCCGCATGCTTTCTGCCTGCCCCACGGGGCAAGCTGGGTGGCAGGGCTCCCTGGGGTGGCACCACGCGAGTGTCAAGGTGGTGGCCCAAGCGACGATGCCGGACATCACTCGGCACCGCTCGCTGGATCACCGGGCTGGCACCGACAGTAGGATTGTGCTATGGGCTTTTGGGGCTGGGGGACAGCTAGTGCCCGAGGTCTGGGGCAAGCCAGTCCCCGCTGCGGGCTCGGTGTCATGGTAATCCCCTTCTCCTGGCGATGCCCAATCGCAAAGACAACCACCGGGCCAAATCCCCAGCCCGTACCGAGGCAAAATACCATTGACTTTAATGAGCGTTTGCAGGGAGATTTCGGATAAGTCAATGTGGACTTTTGTCTGCGTGAGGACTGAAGGATTTGGCCTACGGTCTTTTACAGTATGAGGTTAATCAACATGCGGGAAATTCCCACACCATGTAAAGGGCCCTATTGTACCTCTGTTCGACAGAAATCTCTGCTAAATCACTGGGCCCTCCGCTAAAAAGCTGTGGGTATGATATGAACCAAAGTAACTCCAAGTCAGTTAACAGGCTCTTCCCAGGAATGTATCAAAAAACAAGCTCCCACAAAAAAAGCAACCTGGAAAATTCAATGGCAGCTAGCGGTGGAAGTGCCCGCTCCGGCCCTCATTAACATCAATGGGAGCTTCCCCATTGATGGAGCCCATTCAGTGAGAGAGGAACCAGGCTCTACAGTAGCATTTGAAATGATATTCAAAGGTCATTTAAATTATATGGTCACTTTAAAACCACTCTCCGGAAACCTGAGTAATATTCAGTTATGCTGGGCACTTGCCTCAAAGTGTCAATTAGGATCTCTTTGGATACATTCACTTTTGAAAAAGCCAGTTGGCATCAGCAGCTTGTTGTAGGAGCTGCTGCAGTCTAAGGTGTTAAAATGAAGCATTTGTTTTTGAAATGACCTATAAAGCCTGTCAGCATTTGCAATCCAGCTTGCGAGCGGTTGTGCAAGGCAGACTGTTTGATGTCCAGGCGAATAGTTTGCCACCTTGGGCAGGATCCAAGTTTTTCAGGGAGCTGAAATTATCACCGGACGGTATAGAAACACTAGCATTTGGCAACATGAAGTATTGATAGAGACACCACCTTATAAATAATCTATTCTTCCTCCACTGGTACGAGATCCTGGAAATAATATTCTCTATTATGAATGAAAGGTGTTGAAGAATAGGTTGGGAAACGTGAACACAGCCAAATGGCTCACCTGCCAATGCAGGCACAGCTTGCCTTGTAAATGAGTTAGCTGTGCTTTCCTTGTCTAGTATTATATCTACAAGAAGCAATAAACAGTCTAAATAAAGCATTAATTCTCAGCCTTATCGCTTCTGGATCCATTATGCCTTCATATAATTTACTAATATTTATCTAGATCAACTAAATGTTACAGAAAATTTAAAGGTAGTAAACATGCTGTCTGCTGAATTATTCTGTGCGTGCTGGGAAAGTAGCTCATGGCAGAATTGAATTATTTAATATTATTTTCCAGTATCATGTAGACGAAGTATAAGCTTCATTTTTGGATTATGATTTGTATTATGAAATGCTTATCAAGTGTTTTCCAAAGATTAGTTTAGTTTTAATTAAATAAACCTTTCTCAGGAGAAAGCTCCCAACTACTCTTCGTACCCAGAGGCTACCGTACTTGTTGTTTTTAATTATTTTTCACTGTTACCCAAACTGCTTTGGGTACTCCTGCCCAATTAAATCAAAGACACGGGCTTCTTATACACAATATGTTTAATATTTAATTTTAATTAAATTAATTAAATTGTTTATTTAATTTTATGTGCATTATTGTACGTGGAGCAATGCAAAATTTATGATAGGAAGAATTTGTGGGAGCTTTCAAACAAGCTAATTACAGAGGTAAAAAGAGACTTCTTCTCTCTTTCTAGGGAATAGGCTTTCGACCATAAGGAGATAACAAAAACAGAAGTTGTTTGGATAAAATTATAGGTGGTTGCACAGCATTAAGAATTGTTTGTTTTACCTTACTGTATCTTGTAACCATTACTTGATCGTATTATAATAGGTTTGACAACAGCCTTCTCCCCCAGTTGTAGCAGGCAGGTAAGCAAGTATTTATCGGGGTAAATAAACCTAAAGCTACAATGTAAATGTATTTGGAACACTAAAATTCAGCAACTTACATGCCACAGATACACATTTTTCGTCATACCCTGAGTCTTCTTTCTTCCAACAGACCCATTTATCTCCCATGAAATCTTTACGAAAGCCTGCTCTTTATTAAAAGGAGTAGCAAATAAAAAAAAAACGCCTTTTTTTTTTAATAGGTGGCTGCAGCTTATTTGTTGCTTTTTTTTTTTTTTTTTTTTTTTTTTTTTGCTAATGAAGACTTCTTTTTCATCCAAAATGAGCAGCACAATGTTTTTGCTGCTGTTTTGATCCGGTAGCGTATTGTTTTGAGAAGGTCACTGATGCTCGGTATAGACAGAGGCAGAAAACTATTTTGCATGACCTTGATGCGCGTGGTTTCTGCAGGAAGTCAATAAGCAAGAAAAACATAAACATGCCTATTTGTAACATCATTTTTTACAATTTATATAAAGGTAGCTCACGAACCTCTTCTCTGTGCATGCGTATACCCCCGCGGAGGTTGTGGGGACCCACCCAAAGCCCACTCGACTCAGTGGGGGTCTTTCCATCGGTGCTGGGGGGGCAGTTGAAACAGGCCCTGCGGGGCCGATTCCTTAATACTCGAGGAGGCGAACCTACCGCTGCGCCCCGGCTCCATTCGTCAGGAATACAGCCCCGGGGAGGAAAGAGCAGGATCAGGCCCCCCCACCCCGTGCTGCTGCGGGGTTGGAAAAGATCCTGGAAATGCAAACCAGGCTCCCGGCAAAAGCAGACCCGGTCGCTCCTGCAGCCTGGCAGTTGCTGTGCTGCGTGCGGCTGCCAGCACGACCATCCCGGCTGAGTGAGATGCAGGTCCTTACGGGAAAAAATAAATGGAAATTGTTTTGGCATTCTTTATTTTTTTTTTTCCCCTCCACAGAAATGCAGAATGTGTTTTATGAACTCAATATGGTGCAAAGTAGAGATGGGCATTTTCCCTTCCCCCCTTTAAGGGTTAAAAGGGAGCTCATAGTGAAATATAACACCTTACTTCTCTGAGTATTGTGTCAATTAAAACAAATATAAGTAAATATATTCACAGGAATTATTCATATAATAATTAACAACTCCTCAGCCCCAAGAGCAGAACGGCTAAAAACAATCTTTCTTGAATGTTAGAGATATTTATAGAGCAATAGTTTTATTTCAGCAGATTAAATAGTATCATAAAAGTAGCTGATGATGCAGTAAATTAAAAATCAGACTGGAGTCGACTTTACAGCAGCTTTTTTTAGTCTAATACAATTACCCATTACTGGCTAAACATTAGTTTTAAATCAACAGCAGTTGTCACAGGGAATTTTCTCTTAAAATTATTACTAGGAGAATTTAAAATGAGAGCAATATTACTGGATATACAAAGCCTGAAGAGATCTTAATACTGAAGGAACACACATCATAAAGACTCATCTAGATATAATTTTTTCCCTGCAGTCTCTATTCCTGCGTAGAGCCAGGCAGAGCGATACCTACGCATAATGCGCCTGCCTAATGTACATGCATACACCGGGAGACAAATTCACTTGAATTCATAGAGACAGAGCCTCACCTCGGAGTGGTTAGACTTAACGGAGAGACGTGAATAAGAAATGAGGCTGGGGCTAAGCCCTGTGCCGCGGCTCCGTGGCACGCAGGGCTCGCCGCTTACCCCGGAGTGTTCGGCAATACTTCAGATTTCCATACGCTCAAGTGTACACGGCGGCGTTATTGAGGCAATAGCACCCAATTATTTCCAGCCCCTTCTTCAGATATTCTGTGCAATATCGGAAAGTTCAAGAGTTTGAAGTCTTTGCCTGCTAATGGGAAGAGGTTTGATGCCATGAATAAAATGGGAAAGGGCCGCGTGATGCCGGAGACTGGGGAGTCGGTGGGGAGACTGGAGGGACTGGGGGTGCCACAGGGTCTCCAGGCAGCGTGGGGGGATCCTCTCCGCAGCTCCCTGTGGCCAGCACCAACAGAGCACTTGGAGCGCTCCCATTCCCAGCTACCGTGACAACAAGAATGGGTGCAAACCAGGCATATTTTGATGCCTGCCTTTCCTTCCCTTCTCAGAAAGACCTGAGAGAAGACTGGAAAAAAGAAGAAGTGTACCAAGCTTATGTGGCATATTTAGAATGGGACATTTTGCAGGTATAAATAAGTGTTTTTTACCCGCCACAAAGACATGCAGAAGCTGTAGTTAGTGCTCCCATGCTTGCAACGAAACGGGGAGAAGCTTGGAAATAAGGTTCATGGTGTAAATCAGGGTAGGCAACTGCAAGGAAGAAGTAGCTATATGATTTACAGAGTAAATTACTGGCTTCACTAGATTTCATGATCTTCACCAAACTGTTCTTTATATTTCGGCATGTTTATATTTTATTCAGAGATCTTGTTGGGGAAGGAGGCTGAGCACGCACGCTGTCGCCATTTCCCCAGATGCGTGCAGGGTTCCTGGAGTTATTTATAAAGGCAAACTTTGACTTTTATAGGCAGGGCAAGATTATTTTCCCTAGCTAAATATATGTTTTGGTAAGTGTGCTAAAGGTACTTTAATATACGTGCCTGTTATCTGATGAGCTTACTGCAACAGCTGCTGTTTGTCCATGACGGCATACTGCTCTAAGATTGATGGGTGGAGGACTCACAGGAGCCAGCACCCGGGAGACCCTGCCCCGGCACCCCAGGCTTTCCCAGCTGGTGCTCCGTACATGGCCAGCACGGCAAATACAGGCGTGTCAGCCCATGGCCACCATCTGACTCTGCTGCTTTGCTGTGACCATCCCCGGCCAAAATGGAGCCAGGGCAGCTGTGGGAACCCTTTTTGGTTGGTCCTGATGTTACTGCTTATTGCATGGGGTCTTAAAGGGATCTGCCGATCGGGGGGAGGTAGGGTTTGCACAGAGCGGTGGGAAGACACATGCTGTGAGCTTTCCCCAGACTCAGAATTCAGGTAGAGACCTCACAAGAAAGGAGGCGAAGCAAAGGGAAAGTGAGAGGGTGGAGGGTTTGACAGCAAAAACCTGAGCCAGGTTCTGCTTTCTGCTAGGACAACTCATCTCTTTGAGTTGGTCACTCCCGTGAGCATAACTACACCATGTGTTGATGCTGTGTTTAATTTCTTTTTAATCCAACACCGGCCATTTTCCTTCCCTTTGTCCATGTCATCGGCTGCAGCGTTTCCCGACTTCACCTGCCCTTTCCACAGAGAAACCCTCTGCCTCTGGCAGCACCCGTTTCCACAGGCTCTGCTGCAGCTATGGCTTCCCTCCCACAGCCATGGTCGTTGAGGGGGTCATCTCCTGGTGCACAATCCATCCAAGTGACAGCATGAACTTCCAGGTCTGTGCCCCAGAGCCGTTGCATGCAGCTTCCCATCTCCTTCCTCCTGCTCTGGGACCAGAGCCTCCCTGGCAAGGCGAGGATGAGGATGAAGGGGCACACCCCGGTGCTGGGGTGCCACGAGCCCCAGGCACAGTTATTTTCTGCCCCTCCTTATGAGAGGGAACAAATTTCCTGTGACTTGGCATCTGAGTCGGGAGTGCAGGTCTTAAGGAAGGGTAATCTTGACCTGACAGAGCAAAACAGCTCCACCGGTGCTGTTCAGATCCACCACATAGGCCCCACCGGCTCCAGCATGGCCACCCCAAAATGTGATGACAAAGCTGTGTGTCGTACCACACATGCAGTATATACTATTATTTAATGGAAAAAAAAAAAGTATGTTGTTTTTATAGAAGAATCTATTTGATCGGTGTCGTTTTAAGACAAAAAACTTTAAAACTGGTTTAGAACAGCACTTCTGGACTGAAAAATGCCATGAGTTTGGAGTGGTAACAAGGCTCCCCTTTCTAGCTCTGCATCTCTCCGTCCAGCAGGTAATCTTCATCACAGACATTTCGGAGCATTTTGTAGTGCATTTATCAATACAGTTATTTGATGAAGTAGAGCAATTTAATTATTCCCATTTTTCAGTGGTGGAGCCAAGGAATTGAGAGCTAAAGGATTTGCCCAAAGTTGTACAAGAAGTCTGTGGCAGAGAAAGGCTCTGCCCTGGGGCTTTCCTGCAAGACATTATTAAGACTCAACTTCAAAGACGGGACATTTTGATACATAAAACAACTGCTGCTGCTCTAGGGTGGAGTTTTACCTCGTCTGCCTCAGCTTCAGGCCAGTGTAATTTGTGGTGGGTGAGTGTAAATTTATTATTCTTGGGAAAAAGAAGAAACATTCAAAAAAAAATAGAGACTGAGATTAGTTTAAGACCTGAAGAAATTGGTTGGTGGGAAGGAGTCAGAGGCTCCTGATGAGTTTATTTCCTCCCTATACAGGCAGCGTAGGTAGGGATGTAAAATATATCACATGAAGTTACCTACACGTGTGTGCACATATATGCTAAAGTGTGTGTACATGCACACATACATTGTGTTTCTGTTTGTGTATTCAATCTATTTAACCATTTTGGGCATGCTTTTTATAGTCCCTGCAACAAATAAAACATGGCCCCATAGGCAGAAGTCTTGCACACCAGGTTTAAGTCTAGAAGTAATTTTGTTTTGTTCACAGTGGAGTTATTAAGCTCTCGCAATACGGGTTTACAGCCAAAGTGCTGACAGACTTAATTTCAAGAGCAATGTGATTAGGGCAATGTGCAAGGTAGTGCTGCACCCGTACGTACCTTTATTAGCTGTGACAGTGGTGTAAGCCCAGCCGACTGAGGAAAAAACAAAACTAAGGCAAACAAACAAACCTCCTCCATCAGCAGTCAACTTCTGCTTGTGGAGACAGGCATTAGGGGACGCGCGATGCCAAGCAAATTCCAAACCGGCGGAGGTTCGCGTGTGCTTTTGCTAATATTTATTTTATGACACATTATAACTACTGTGTGTTACTGTTGCTATGAACCCTTGGGAAATAAAACGGGAAACTGTGTTGTGGTGAAAGCCAAGAGGCCACAACTTTATTAAACCCGAAAGCCGATGTACAAGGCGCAGGCGGGAGCTATCGGTGCCGGCCGAAGGCAGACAGCAACGCGGCCAGACCCCCTTCCCCGGCACCTCCGTGTCCTCCTCACAGGGATGGGCAGCGCCGCCGCCGCCGCCGGTCACGCTTTGCACCTGCTCGTGTCCACCGAAACCAGCTAAAATGTCACCGTGCCAATATTAGCTGCGGGCAGGGAGCTGCACCCCCGGTCAGCTGGAGAGCAGGGATTATTCACAGATATTGCTCCGAGGAAAGCTGCAGAGGGAAAGGAAAATTAAAGGAAAACAACATCCTCCATAGAAAATTCTCCAGCAGCGTTAATCAGCTGCGTGTTTCGCGCTCGGTTATTTGCCTGGCTCTTGCTCCAGGTTGTGTTTCTGCCTTGGTATCAGAAGGCTGCCAGGGCTCACGGTGTTGGGGTGTGCATCTCTTCACTAACACTGGTAAAGTGAATGCAAACGTAAAGCCCCGTCTTCAAAACATGCGGGTACGGAGTAGGAAAATGTCCTTCATTTTTTTATGAGGTGGTAAACCCCAAATCTAATGAGTTTGTACAGTCTGAGTACCACTCTCATTAAAATGCTCTTTTGCCTTTCTTTTGGATCAAAACCTGCTATAGTCCTTTCCTAAATATTAATCATTTGTCTGCTGGGACCATGTTCATTTTCCATTTTGTTCTTCTACCAGCATTTTTAGGGACTGAATAATTGCTCTCTGGAAACAATTATAAACCTGGTTAACTCTTCCCTTTCCCATCTTCTCTTCCAAGAGCATTACTTTGTCCTGGTCTTAAGGGGCATATGAGTCTGGTCTCTCATTCCCTCATTGTCTGGGGACTGAGAGCTCACATAGAAAAAACAGAGGAAGGCAAATTAATACCTTTTTCAACTTTTTTGAAATCGGTGAGTTTCTATGGGAATTTCTATGGGAAATGTGAGGGAAATGTGAGAAATGTGAGGGAAAAGTAAAGAGCATGCAAGGACTGTGTGGTTGGACTGATGGGCTCTTGCAGATGCTTCTTTCTAGATAGGGTACTTGACGGCTCTCTGTAGTCAGAGTATTAGTTTACTTTTTATTCTTTTTTAATCTGCTACATAAGACAGTGGAGTTACTTACCTTTTCTAACTCAATGGATGCTCACTTCAGACCCACTCCTGGGAAATGACTCTGTTCAAGAGCCTTGACTAGTAGAGGATGAGTCACAACATTCCGTTTTGAGTAAAATACATGGCCAGAAGCAGAAGACGTAACCTCCATCCCCCTGTCTTTAATTTTTAGCTCTAATATAGACATATTTTCCCCACAGTTACAAGAGAACAGCAGTGTGAAGGATGATTCGGTAGTAGAGGTCTTTGCCTGAGTGATGATAATAATATTTTGCTAAGAGATAACACGTTTATTCCTTTTCCTTCACTGCAGCAAAGACGTGTTATTTCTAAAAGTGGGGAGTTAAATTCTCAAAGTGAGGAAACGTGTAGCAAAAAGCACTCTGAAGTTTCTGGCTCTTCAGGGGTCAGATCTTAGAAGCCAAAACTCAGATCCAATAAAGGGAATTAGGAATCTCAATACTAATGAACTATTGTGGGATACAACAGTCAGCTCCAGGGGTCCTGCTGTCCTAGGGCATCAAAGGATGTTATAAAGCTACTGCTTTAGTTTGTCCTCCTATTAGGAGAAGGATATCTTTGCATTGACAGTACACTCTTTTGATATTTTGATTAAAATTTATGAAGTTCTGTAATCATCTGTTCTTGCCACTCATTGCCATTATGATCCCTAAATGCTCTCTTCTGTGATTTTCCCCTTCTCAAAGGTTTCTGTGGTATTCAGATCATCTCTGCCTGACAAAGTGGGAGGACAGAACATTTGTGAAGGCACTCTAGCTCCTAATTGGAGTGATGGTAGCATAAAGGGCTCTGGAAACAATACGTTGTGCTTAGGAGCGAGGCCAAGAACGGCTGCCGTGCCCTTCACCATAGTGTCAGCGAAGTCGTGAATAGCTCGACGGTTGTGAGCAGTAAACAACCTGGCTAATCAAGGCTCTTCGCACATGGTGACAGTTGAGCATTTCTTACTGTGGGGATTTTTCCAATTACTGTCCTGATGTGATCATTCAGCACCACACTGGTTTTCACTTTCTTTCTGGAGGTGGAATAAGTTCTTGACGGCCAAATACGATCTTTACTACAATTTCAGACCATGGATGTTGCTGGAGGTCAGGCAATACTTGGGACACTGAGGCTACACCCCATCTGAGGCCTGTGCGGGTGTCATGCAGGGCCTACCGCTTGCCAGCAATTTCTCTTCTTCTTTCAAAGAAGCAGTTGTTAAAGGCTTTCTAACCACCTTTTCTTGCCTCCTTGGAAACTCTCAGCTTTAAGGAAGACTTTTGAGAAGATTGTAGCAAAATAATTGGATCACTTTTGACTGCTCAGTTTCTTACTGACACTGACAGGGTAACCTGACAGCTAGGCAGTAGGCGAACTTGAGTGGTGAAGCCAAGCTTCTCTTGTGTGCTGAACTCTCCTTCTGTCAACGTGGCATTTTTGGCCAGCAATGCAGAAGTCTGTTCTGAGATCTAAACGTCAGACCGGACACCCCACCCTCAGCCGTCACCACAGCGAACGTGATCAGCTAATGGCAGCAAGGCACGATGTTGGCTATACAGATGCAGGTGACTGATGGACTTGCCAGTGAGGGCAGGCCCAGGAGAGGCTGGCCCGTTTTGTAGCTCAATTGAGGACTTTTACCTGGTCTCTTTTCTTGCTTAGGTGGGACTATCTAGGGCGCATTGAAGAGATTTTGGGCTTTTGCAGTATCCAACTTGTTATTTGTGCATGGCAAGCATGCTGCACCCTTTTCCTACAGACCCTGTTGTTAATCAGACCTTGCCTTGATTACTCATATATTTGTCCCCTTAAACACGGACATTTTGTATGAGAATCACTCTTTTAACTCTCCAGGGTTTGTGAAGGGTGTGGGATGTGCTGACCTACCTATTAACATTTCATGAAGAAAGTACTGCGCTGGCTGTTGGCGGTGCAGTTTGAAAAGCTGAAGGATGGTGGTATGGGGTCCAGACTTCAGCCACACAAGAGATCTGGTCTTTTGGCTGGTAGCTGAGGAAACCTGAAGTATTTGGTCAACCTGCTTTAATGCAGTACAACTGGGCAACAGGCTGGTCTGGGCATGGCTTGAAGACCTGGGGGACAGGGGAAGATTTAGCTTGACGGAAGGCAGCTCTTTGAAACCTTTGAGGAGGAGCAGGCAGGGTTACAGATAGCAGTGGGTATAGTCCCAAGGCTGTCCTGTTAAAGGAGAAGCATTTTCAAAATCAGCTGTCTCACTTTAGGCTTCAAAACCGTTAACTGTACGTAAGTATTTAAAAGACTTTGTAATGACTTTTACATTTAGGTGTTGGGCTTATAGAAAATTGTCTCCAATGGTATGTATCTCCAGAGCTGCTGAGACTTAGCGTTTGCCCCTTTTTACTTTGCTCTGTGTCATTTAACTGCATCACTGCCTGTTGTTATTTTATCTTAGTCTTCATAAACAGTTATTTCAGTGGCTTTCACTTTACTTTGGTCCTGCATTTCCATCGCCTTCCGCTATTTTTGCCAGAAGAATCAACTATCCTCTCCTGAAACTCTCTAAATTCAATGTATCTCATCTAGCATAGCCTGCATGTCCTTGCCTGTGGGAAACAAGGACAAAGAGCACCAGTTCTTGTATTTGAAGAAGGATCCTTTTATACCACATCAATCTAATATCAGAGATAAATTAAACCCTGACATTCGTGTTCACCGTTTTGTTTTTTTCAGACCTCCATTTAGATTTCTTGTTTACATAAATCCAGTGATTTCATGACTGTGAAACAAAGCAATTGGTAGTGCTGACGCTGTGGGTTATTGGAATAGGTCTGCATGGATCATATTTTGGGGAGGGTTTCAGTCTCTGTACCCACTCAGACTTTGGCTTCTCTGCAAGACTTAGAAGATTCCAAATGTTGGTTCTGCACACATAATAACTTATTCATAACTTCTTTATATGCGGCTGTTCTTCCTCATAAATATACTAATAAAACTCATTATAGAAATCAAAGCCAGCTAATATAATATATCTGATGGACAGCTGTCTCTGGATGCATGAATTATAATTACATGAAGCAGGATGGTCTTATTATGCCAGGATATCTTTCTCTGAATAAATTTCTACTACTGGTGTGTAATCTTTTGACTCAGGCCAGATGATAGGAACTTGCCCAAACAAGTCCCGTACAGTATTACTGTTGAGCTTTGCTTTCCCTTTGTAGAATTACAATTAGATAAGTGATGCTGGAAGTTGTGTCTTTGAGCAACAGTGGCCTGAGCGAGGTTGAGGGCTGGGGGGAACAAGAAACGTTCATCATCCGAACTGGTCTTACCACTTTAGCCTGCTTTCAGGCTATAACTTAATGCCATACGCTGATTTAGATGTAGCGCTTGTCAGCCAAGAATAAGACTATAAGACACAGACATTCTAGGACTTGACCCATACTTTATTGTGAATACGTGATTGAACTCTGAGCTGACAGACAGACAGAGACGGCCATTAGTGTGGGAAAGAGAATGTGTTCTGCCATGTAAGATTTCAAAATATCTTAAACTCTGCTCTGTAATTTAAGCTTAGGACTCTGTTAGCAAATTTCTCAATAGTATTTGACGAGCTGAGTGATTTTTCTAAACTTAGTTTTTTCCCTTTTGCTTCTGTTCTTTGCTAATAAAAATGGCAGCATCTATTTTTGAAACATCTCTTGGGACCCTTTGTTCATGACTGTCTTTATTTCAAGGGATTTCTTTCCTTACATCTCCAATATTCATATTAAACAGAACAAACTGATACTGAATGCCGATGCCACAAACCTTTATTGGGTCCCTTTGCTTTAAATTTGAGACAAGTTAAGGCATTTGCATGACAGTGATGGGACACTGGGTATCTGCTCGGGCTGAGCTGCGAGGGAAACAACTAGAAAAGGACAAACTATCTGTGGATATTTGCATTTCTTTCCCTGAAAGTGTTCTGACCCTTCTCCAAGAAGCTGAGTTAACATTGAGCAATGCTGACATGAGAGACCTGGAAGAAGAGTTTGCGTCCTCCAGAAATTTAGAGAACACCTACAAATAGGAAACTTGCTCTGAAGAAAAGTTTTCTTAGCGCTATGCCTGATCTATCGGACAAAGTGCAGCACATCATGTCAGACAGTCTTTTCTGCTTCTGATCTGCTGCAGATGATAAAGTAACAGGGGATCACAGCTATTATATGAAAGGACAAGAGCAAATGAGCATGCAACATATCTCCCTCTGTTACCCTGGAAGATTGTCCTGTGTATCAGGCAGAATCAAGAGAATCCAAAGGACTCATCAAGTATCCAGAAAGTCAAATAAAACAGGAGAAGAAACCTCCTGCTTCTTGACTTTAAGAATGCATTTTTTAAAAAATACAGTCCTCCAATCCTTACTAGTCAACGATGAATAGATCAGAATTATATTTAGCGATAATGAAGGCATCATATGCACGGTGAGAAACCTGTCCTTTCATTTATTATATGTAAGGTTTGATTTAAGCTATTTCTGCTTCACAAATGTACTTAATATCAACAAGAGCACTATTTACACTGATTTTTTAATTAAAGGAATTTAGTCATCTTTTATGCTTGCAGTTTGCCTGCAAGCAGATTTTTTTTTCCCTTCAAATTTGTTCTGTCAAAATGGTTAGACAAATTGTTTCTACAAACATATTTGAATTATGGATTATTTATCAGTCATCCATAGCAAGATATTTGCTGTAGCTAGTTAAAAGTTAGGGATATACCTAGACCTGTTTTCTGAGCTCCTTCTGTTATCAAAGGGAGAGAAATCGGTGTCTCAAAAAGGTGCTTCATCCTATGAGGATGAGGAAGGAGTGAATTCCCTTTGGTTGTACCTAGCTCTTTCTATTTCTTATGGAAAAACCCTTGCAGACCTGGAGCCTAAGGTTTAGATACCTGACGTATTTTGTGTATGGTTATGTTAATTCAGGTACCATTTTTGGTCCTCAACAAACTGATTTAATATTTATGAATTATTTCTTCTTCTGTCCCAGGCAAATTTCAACACTTGACTAAATTGTTTTCAACTTTAGGGTAAAGTTCACTATTTGTGAGCATTTGTATGAAAACATCCTAGGAAGTGTCAGTTGCGGAAAGGAAAGATAATAAAACAAATTCAGGCCTGGTTTCCAGTTTGGTGCTAGGTTTGTGAATCCAGCCGTACGTAATTCAGCAATTCAAAAGAAATGTGATGTTGTCATCAAAGGACAGCAGTGTGATACTCTGATGCAGTGGAGAACGTGCGTCTTGTAATAAGAAATTACAAAAGGGAAAAGAAAAATTAAGGGAAACCTCAGAGAGCTGTCTGATGCTGGAAACAGTTATTGATACTCAGCAAGCACATTGTTTTTCTTCGAAAAAAAAGGAAAAAAAAAAAGAAAATCCAAGTTGTAGTGATGGGTGAAAGGAGACTACTGGAAATTATATGGATTGTTTTCCGTGAGGATTGAGACTAAAACCAGGGAGCACACAAAGCCCAGCAGTCACCGAGAGCTGGGAGGGACGAAATGGGGACGGTTCCTCTGCCTGCGGTGGCAACCAGGGGCCACTTGTGTCCTGCGGAGCACCCCAGTCCTGCAGGGCTCCCACTCCCATGCCAGAGGGGCTCATCCATAGGATGAAGGGTGACGGACTGGGCTGACAGCTGTGATACCTTGGGACACCTTTGCCAGCATCCTCGTTTGTGCAGAGGATGGAGCTGAGCAGCTGTTTCCAGGATCGCAATGTAAAGCACAGAAAAAAGAGAAAGTGTTTTACATGCTTTTAAACACAGGGACTGCTGATACTGTCACTGCCCGGGTTTGCCTACAAACAACGCATCCAGCTGAGTAATTTATTCTCAGTGTATAATCTTTGACGGCTGAAGAGCAGAAAAGCTGTTCAATACGTTTGGAAACGACTGCAGCTACAAGGTGCAGGAGCAGTATTTAATATCTATTTTGAAACCAATACTGGCGACAGCTGATAAACTGTCAGAAGATGGGGTTCGTAACGCACAAAGCTAAAATTTGAAGTACTAACAAACACTGAAGAGGGGAGTACGAAATAGTGTGGAGTTTAGACTCAATTTATTTTGCCCTTACAAAATGCAGTTGTCCGAGTTGTTTAAATCTCGTGGGTCAACAGGTGTCGATTGAAAATTTCACAAGAGTGGAGTTTTGAGCGGATCCGCCTTCAGGTCGCGTTGCAGAGCATGGGGGTCCCTGCGCTCTGACTGAGCCCACTGCAAGCAGGAGCATGGAACAGCAAAGGAGCAAAGGCAACAGCAAACAAGGAACCAAACTTTTTCAAGCCTCAAAATAAGAGGTGTTTGGTTATGGTTGAAGCCTCGGTCAGTGTTGCCAGGAGTCCTTGTTCTCCTATTCGCTATCCGTTTTTGGAAACAGAGGGAGAAAGGCTTAAAATTATAACATTTAAAAAGGGCATCAATACACAGAAAAAAAAAGCTTAACAAATGCCATTTTCACAGTCACCTTTGCATGGATAGGACGGGCATTGCATCAAGCATAAGACAAGGAATAAACAAGTAACTAATAGGTTGATATGTGAAAAAGGTAGATTAAATCTCTTAAATGTGTAGCTACAGTATCTGTCTGGTCTTCAGGCTTGGTGGTGCTGTCTTACAAGGTCCATTAGTACAGGGGTGGAGAACAAACCATGTAACAGGCAGCCTTGGGTGGCGCGCAAAAAGCCTTTCTGCAAATCACATCTGACAGACTAAAGGGCTCAGACAGCCTGGATTTGGGGACATTTTTTCCCCTTCAGGAAGCCACACCTGTTGCTCCTGGGCCCAATGGGACATGATGAAGCTTGTGCCCCAGGTACCCCAGGTACCTGGTGAGCCGTGGGGCTGTCCCTGGTTCTCCTAGTCCTGGGGGACAGGGACACCCGTGAGGGGGAGGTCTCTCTTGCTTTCCTCCATCTCTGAAATAGCACCGCATGTATTTTCTTACGGATCCCCAGGCTTTTTGTGAGTGCCATCAGTGGAACACATCAGGATCTCCAGGGGAAGGACCCTACAAGAGTTCAAATCTTCATTTACGCTAAGGCTGTACGCTGCGGCCAGGCAGGTGCCGTGAGGGCTGGGGGTGGCCCAGAATGATCCGGTGCTGAAATGTCATCGCAATGGGGGTTACCAGGAGCCATGCAGCCACCTCTGAAACCAGAACGCGGTGGTTATTACAGTGACAGTCTTGAGCAGCAGAGAGGGAAGGCATAGCAAGGAAGTTTGCTATCAGACTAGAGCTTGAGCTTGATCCAAAATGCTCTGAAGCAAAGGAGAGGCTCACCCAGCAACGGGCAGAAGCTACAGAAGACCAAACGATGAGAAGATGCACAAGATTTTGATAGGTGAGGAAACAAATGGAGCTTTATCTCAGTTATCAGTTGTGTTGCTCTAAAGATTAATGAGGGGAAGGGTTTAAGACTGTTGTTTTATAGCTGATAAGAAAGCCCTGAATGTACAGATGGGTATCTGTAAGTTGAAGGCAATTCTTTTATTGTGGTGGAAATGAGAAGTGAGACTTTTATTGCTGCAGCACAGTCCAGGCGATAGTCAATTGCCTTGGGAAGAATATTTATAGTGCTAATGTAGACTTGGCAAGCCCTGTCCTGTGTGTGAAATTGGCTGCACAGCAGTGTGTGTGACCTCCAGCCTGGTAGTCCTGACATGTGCAAACAGGGGCAGGACTTCTCCAGAAGAGGTAACCTCTAATCCCATAACCAGGGACTATCTCTGCCCAGAAGAACTCACATTAAACCGGTCCCACCAACATCTTCCCATGTGTCAGCCCGCGCCATGATCCCGTTGGCATCCATAGGAGGCTATTCATAAAATTCACCAGGCGTACGAGCACTTGTGACATCCCCTATTAGCGTGAACAGCTGCAAAATTCAGACAGAACAAGCAAATGGGTGGTGGGAAAGAAGAAAAAGGAAATTACGGTAGCAAGCAGACAGCTGCGAAGACTAGCAAGGCGCCCAGCTGATGGTATTGCAACCAGAATTTGTAAAGTGCGTAATAAGGGGTAAATAAGCCGATAAATAAAATCGACCTCGAAAGGCCACATGGGAAAGATGCACAGTCTTGATTACCTAATTACGGAAGGAATATTACAGAAATGGAAATAGTACAACAAAGTCCCATAATGACTTCGAGATTGGAGGCTCCAAAATGGTTAGTGAAACTAGGTCTGTATCCCTCGCAAAGAGAAAAGATTAAGAGGGGACCTCGCTGAGCTGCAGAGGGCTCTGGGGGGAACCGCAGGGAGCAGTGCTGCAGTTATTAGAGCTAATGTCAAATATGAGGACGAGGGACACGGCTCCAGTGAGGTCTTGCACTGTACAAATGTAATACGTTTTTTTTTTCCAGAGGGTATGTATTATAAGCTACCAGATGCTGCTCTAGAAGCGACCGATCGGACCAGATTTCAAATAGAGCAAGAAGCATATGGAGAGAGAGGGGGAGAAAAACAGTATATTATGGAGAACAACTGTTAACTGGAGGAGAGGGTAGGCCTAGCTGGGCTCCCTGGCCTCCTGCCATCTTAAGATTTTCTTATGTCCCTGTGTAATCTTCTGACTTTTGATTTAGATGTTTCCTAAAAATGTGGCCCAGTGGTTGGTACATACTAGGCATTAGCCCAAGAAAAGAATGAAAAAAAAAAAAAAAAGTACTGTATCTCATTAAAGAATTTTTAAAGGGAGACTTTGAGGCGCCATTTGCTTCTTGTTACTCATCTTTGCAAATGTCTCTTGTCTTCCCAGGCTCTGTCCTGATGTGTTAGCGTTAGCAGCCTGTGGATTTCTGAGCCGCACTGAAACGGGAACTCAGACAGGCCAGCCTAAGTCGGTCGAGCAGAGGCAGCAGCGTAAGGCAAAGGAGGAGGACAAAAATAAGATGAAGTGAAGTGAACAATACAAGATCTTTTCGTGCACATAAACAGTATCAGGTGAAAAAACGTCGGCTAGTAGTGGCGTTTCAGGCTGCTATTGGGAATAAGGATCGCGCCTGTATTTGAAATATTTACAGTTCAATTAACAGCATTTGTTTCTGTAAAATATTTTAAAAGAGAACAGAATTTATCTTTAATTATTTTTCATTTTCTTCAACAAAAGATTCCAATATAGATATTGCTGTAGGCACAGGGAGCACCGAACACCAGGAAGTGGATTTCGTAAACAATTTCTCAAAGCACTACAAAGTTTAAATATTAATTTGGCCATAATTGGCAGAGAAGCAATTAAAAATGCTACAAAGCTGACTTTCTCCCTCCTTTACTTTCTCCTCCCTTTTCATTTAACCACAGTATAGAAAGTAGATGTAAAACAATAAGACCCTGAGCTGTACGGCGTTCTAAGCCTAGCTTGCCTTAAAGCTACAATATGGATTTAATTTATATGCAAATGTAAGCAATAAAAAGCCAGACACTGTAGAAATTATAGTATTTTTCATAGATGCTTCAGCACTGGCACACAAGCCAGCACTGATTTCAAACAAGGAGCTAATTATTACTGGTCACTAAGCTACCTTTTTCTTTTAATATCTCTCTCTTTCTTTCTCCCCCCCCTCCCCTTTTTTTAACAATGTGTAAATTATTTTCTTGAGCGAGGGCGGGGAGAGAGAAAGAAACTCGAATATTGGGGACGAGTGAATGAAAACAGCCAGAAATATCTCCTGTGAGATTCAACATCAGGATAATTTCACAGTCTCGCTTTTTGACTGCTGTGTCCTGAAGCTGACCAGCACCACGCAAGGCTGATCAAAGGCCATCGGAAACATCAAGTAAGCCTAAATGGGGCTAAAGTATGCTAATAGAGAAGCTAAATGTACTTTAATCCTGTTATAATACAAGGTAACTTAGAGGCAGTGAAGGGCCTTGTTGCTTTTCCCTACTGGGTCCAGGACCCCTGCAAATCTTGAATAGAAGTTGCTTCCTATTCTTCGCCGGCCGGGGTATGGCTTTCTCAGATGCACACACAGTCCCCTCCTCCTCCGTTTACTAAGTGTCAACAGTCGGCTGAGCAAGACTTCTCCGCTCCTTAGATCAGCACCCTGTGACCTTCCACATTTAAGCACAGACCATTAAGCTAAGCTTTCCAGCTGTTGCCTGAATTATGAGGGATTTTTTTTTTTTTTTTTCAGGGGAGGGCAGAGCTTAGGGGAACGCTAGGCAACAGTCTTATATTATGGACCCGCTGCCACCCAACTTGCTATGCAGAGCAATGCGCTTTCTGCAGGGCTGCGGCAGACGGGTGACGTTCGGTGAAAACAGGGGGCTGCTTTGAAGTGATTCAGGCCCGGGCTTGTCCGGCTTCGGCATCATTGTGCTCACTCGGGGAATCGTAATCTAATTTTAGGAAGAGGAGGAAGCAAAGTAAACGTGACCGAACTGCGCTGCACTGTACGCGCCGGCTGGGACGGCGTCTCCGGGAATATGCCTGCTCACCGGGCAACTTTCTGCTTCTTTTTCCTTCTTCTTTTTTAGACACCGATTTCGGTGCGTCCTACACAACCGAGGAAAAAAGGGTGGCAGTTCTGCCTGTGAAATGCCATGCTTTGGTGGGTGCCCCAAACTAACTACTGCTTGCAAACCCTAGATTAAAAAGAAGACTGATGTAATTTTAAAGCCAGCCAACTGCCTTAGTGACTGTATCAGAAGATTAAAAACAAAGGTTTCATTGAAGCACTACCTCCCACTGTGCAGCTGAAAGTCTTATGGCTGAGGCAAATGGTCCTAAATATCTTTCTGTTAAGTACAAATTACATACTGGATATATTAAGTTGTAATGGTGCATTTTCAAGAGTCACTTTGCTTGTGTGAGAGCATCAGTAAAGACTCAAAAAATGCTGACTGTATGGCACATGGAAACAAAAAGGAATCTGCCTTTCACAAAAAATGTTTTGTTCATATTAAATGCTTTTTTTCCTCCGTCTCTCCCCATCCCCCAACTAAGCCTGGAGTTTCAAATGCCAGAACCAGTATGTACAGTAAGTATTCCTGAAATCCATGGCAGAGAAATAGTATCCTGGCCTAACAAACTATTATCTACACTGACATTCCTAAGCCTTACCCCTCCGCGTTAGTGCTGATAGGAGCCCTTTAGATCGGCTGAAATGTAACTGAATAAAGATGCTCCAGAAAATGCCTTTTTAATGTGGAATTATCTTTCATTTACATAGGCAACATCCCTTAACTCAGCACATGTGCTGTAAGGCTTCACGTAATAGAAACATTCCTATAAAACTTAATGATTAGCATTCATTCGGCTCCCAAATGATCAATAAAACGCTGAGTTAATACAGAACGTGCCAAGCAGTCTATGAGTGTGCAGAAACTTGCATTTCTGTGTGGGACGTAGGTAACTAACCCCTGTGGGAGCGGCAGAGGAGGGCAGTGCCACGCTCGGGAAAGCGGGCAGTGGTACCGCTGCTGCTCCTGCCACCGGCTCCTTTCCCAGCTGGCCTCGGGACTTCTCCTTACGCCGCACACGCACCGCCGCGCACGCGAACACGCATGTGCGCAGGCACACACACACTGCTACAGCAGATGGAAAAAAGGACTGAGCAGGCAAAGAGAAATGAAAAACTATCTACAACATCCTCTCTTTGCACTGTGTGCGGGGGGAAATCACGAGGTGATGTGATTTTTCTATAGAAAAAATTTCCAATTACTAAATAAGACAGAAGCAGCATGGATGGGAACTATGGGTAAAAGTCAAACTGATGTGGTGATACGCTTTTGCCCACACACTTTACATCTATCTTGTGCAAGTTGTTTTGAAGACCTTATTCCAGCAAATAAATTGTGTGGGATTTGACAGGCTATGTTTGGGCAGTACAGAGTTAATATTAGAAAAATGCATTTGGCAGGGACATGCTTAGCTTCTGCTGAAATATTTCAATTCTAATCCGCTCCTGTTTACCTCTGCTGGGAATAACTTTCTCATTTTTAAGTGTCTATCTACCTATCTATTCACCATCCAACGGTTATATTGTTTGTCTGTCCTTCCCTTACAAGATTAACTGAACTGCAGTTGTGTTGTAATTATCAACAGATTTTGAAATGAAAAGCATTTGCAAGACTCTCTTCAGTTCAGCTGTAATTTTCTGGATTTGTTTTTAATTAACAGACATCCTTCCCAACACATATGAAGCTTGAAGGGAATCTTTTTGTTCTGACAAATACCCATACACTGTTTTCACTGCAACATTATCTTTCCAAGTCTACTTCTCCACTGGTCTTTTAAAAATAAAAACTTACAAAAATTAAATGATCAACTAAGAGCGGGCAATTTCAGTCCACAAAAGCTGCAGTGATAGTCTCTGAAATTATTAGAAGGTTACTACTTCAGAGATATTGAATGGAAAGATATGAGATCTCCCCCCTAAATTTCAATCTAAATTTAGGAGCTAATTTTTTTCAGGTGCTGATAATTTGCAACATAATGACCGTTTGAGGTCAAATTTGACAGCTCAAATACATTTCTACTGAAGTTCAAATTTTAGTATTTATTTAGCTTCTAAAATATGAGATTCTCTATTGCCATCACAATTAAACGTTATAGCATGAATACAAATAAGCCCAATGTAAGCTATACATTAATAGCAATGGTGAAGTGACATAAACGATTTATTCTGCTCTTTCATGTTTTTAGAATTCTTTATGTGATCTAAGTCTATCATCAAACTCTCGTTGTTTCTTCAAACATTTATAATTGTGTCAAGATAGACAACTAACATTTCATGTAGTTGTTTCTGGACTTGGCAGTTCATGCCTCATTCCCATTTGGAGAACTAACGGAGGTTCTGGCAAGTGCAAAAGCTACTGGAAGGCAAGGTGCAGCCTTGCAGGAGCACAGGAGGTTATAAACATGACTGAGTGACAGGAATTGTTAGAGCACGTAGCGAAGTTAGGAAAATGACTCTGTCATTAGTTATCTGTTAAACTGTATGCACTTCATTAACAGAGATGAAGTAGGTGCACTGCCCATACCATCTGATCTATAGTTAATACATGCACAAAGCACACACTATGTGGGAGATATTGTACTTATTGACTGCTAAGTTTTCCCACACTAAACATTTTCATCTTGAAAAATCATTAAAAATTTAAAAGAGAGTTGAGATGAGGTTGTGCCAAAATCCCCTTTCCTATGCTGTGAATTAGAGGGAACAAGTCAGAGTGTCGTATTTGAAATCTTTTGTCCCAATAATTTTCCTAGGCCAGTTTTAAGCTTATTTGACTTTCCTGTCTCTAAGAAGACGAGGCTGATTTACACCGTGGAAGGGTAGGCAATGCCTCCTCCTGTTCTCGTACGGAGACTTGAACAGACTCAACATGGCTGCAGAAATGCAGTTCTGCATGCTGTAATGTATGGGATTTCATGCTCTTTATTAAGATGGCCCTCTTCTGAAATTAGAGAAAAGGAGAAGAAAGCCACTCCGTAACACTAAGTGGGTTCGTTTCCCTGTGTTATGAGCTGGGAGTTGAGCTGCAATGCTTGCAATTTAGATGGGTGGCGAATTTTGGGAGGAAGTCACAGCTGATATGTTGTTCTGAGTCATGCTTGGCCCCACGTCTGAGATGAAGAAAGAGTCAATATATGTTTGCCTGTGGAGTAGCTAATTAGCACAATTAATCTGAGGACTGGGACAAGCTGTGAGACTACGAGCTGATCCAGGCACGCCCTCTACTAACTTAAATCTTGATCGATGTTTAAAACGCCATGGAAAGGACTGGAAAGGACTGGGGCGATGCGGTCCTGCGGTTGAGATTCAGGTTCACCGCCCGTACCCCTGTTGCTGTGACGTGGGGTGAGACCTCGGGCAACGCGTTTTCCTCTTGTCTCTGAAACAGGCCAAGGATATTCAGTGCCTTGTTGAGCTTTGTGGGTATATGCAGCATGTTGTGAATGAAAAGTTAAGTACGCTTCAAAGCCAGCCAAGACAAGAACTGCATTTTTCTTCCTAATTTCTATTAGCTCAGAGCAACGGAAGAATCCCACTTGCCACCAGCTCCCTTGCCTTGTTTGGAGATGTGGAGCCAGCCTGATCATATCCAGCAGATATTTGCTTTCAGGGTCGCATGAAAGTAGAGCAAAAGAAAGATCTTTTGTGGGGATGACATGCTTGGAAATATACTTGTCCAAAGCAAACAGCTCTTGTTCTTTCTTCAGCTAATTCACTGAAAAGATATTATTTTAGTCAAGAAAATGGTATCAATTCCCCCCCCTTTTAGGCTGGATGGTGGCAGGTTTCCCATGTTGATTTGTGGAAGGTATAATTTTGACAGGAGCATCTGGCTCTTTTGTAAGCTTCACAAGCAATTGTGTGGCGGTGGCTTTAGGTCGGCCTCTGGTTGAGCCATGTGGGCAGCCCTTTGACATGTCTGCGTTGCTTTTCCTGCTCCACTCGGTTTTGTTTTGACTCTCTTTTGAGCGTCCTAAATACACAGCCTTGCTCTGCAGATTCCCCGGGACAGTTTCATTCATGGGCACTGACAAGGACTGCGGCTCTGCCAGGGCTCATGGATCCCTTCTTGCAGCGATGCTGTGTGTTACATTAGCCGACAGCTGCTTTTGGCAAGGTTTTTTTCTTCTTTTTTTTTTTTTTTGAAATCCTCTTAGAGAAGGCAGAAGAGTGATCTCTGGATAGAGGAGCTTTCAGTCTTCAAAATGAACCACGCCAGGTTGTTTGAGAATTTGTAACCACTCGTGAGCCTCCCTGGTACAATAATGCTTCTGCCCTTGTTAAACAGCCGATGCCTGGCTTTTATCTTCTAGGTATATTTACAGTAAAAAAGCACCTGAATTCCTTTTTTCACTTCCCTGGGTATTGAGTGATCTGAAAAATGTGTTTTTAGCCTAATTTACATGGATGCAGTCACAGCAGATGTTTTGTCACCAAGATTGTTCTGGCTTGTTGCATTTGGCATGGGAAAGCGGTACAAGGGTGCAGGACACTCTGGCTTCTACTCCCCAGACCCTCTGGGCAGTTTGGGCACTGTGCTCCAGACCTGTGCTGTTGCTCCTAGTGCTGTGACCGACTGAGAAGTGACCACCAGCTGAGCTGCTGCTGAGCTTGTCCAGCCATGGGTGTCGTGAACGAGGAGACGGGCAGGTGGAGAAGAGCCACCTCCCAGTTGGGAAGGCAAGGACTGCTGAGCTCGGTCCTCTCTTTGCACATCCTTAGGCTGTATGAAGAGACTCAGCTATATTGTATGCACTGATTGGTGACATGGGGAAGACGGTCTCTATCTCCTCCTGGTGAACCATCCCCTGATGCCAGCAGGAGGTGATCTCCAACACTTCCCACGCAGGGCTGGGCGGAGCGTGAGTTCAGGGGATGGCTGGGCTGTGAGCTGCGGTGGAGTTCATCCTGGAGATGCGTGCTGGGCAATACAGACCTAAATCCCCAAAACATGTGTTCAGAGGAAAGCTGTTGGCTAACACTATATATTGAGCAGGGAGAATAGGATAATATAGAACTGGTTGTTTGGACAAACTTGATGCCACTCAGAACAGTTTACAAATCAGGAAGATGAGCTGTTTTGGAACAAAGTAGTTCATGTTTATTAAAATTAGGACAAAGCTTGGCTAAAATTAATGTTTAAAGAGGTGACCACGGCTGAAGCATATTTGAAGAGATAATGTGGAGACCACGGCATTACTGCGTTTCGTGGGCTGGCTTTCTCTGGCATGAAGAGACATAGAGACACAATAAGAGTACAGAAAGAGAGGGTGTGCGTGGGATGAGATGGAGGGAGGAGCCTGTGTATCTAGCAAAATGACAGCAGCATCAAAAAGCATTACAGTATTATTGAGAAATCCAAAATAATACACTGGGGAAGGTGACAGCCCAAGTATGGTATATCTGATCTTGTAATGCCAGTGGAAAAGAAGAACAAAACAACTGGTTCATTTGCAGCTAACAAGTTGAAGGAAGAGCTATTACCAGACTCTTTCTATGTGATGATAGATTCCCCAAAGTACTTCATCAATTAAGCATCTCTAAAGCCATCACAGCTGTTTCTTTACAGACCAGAGCCACTGCTGGTGTGAGGTACATGCAGCAGAGTGTGTCAGCATGCCCAGCAATGGAAACGTTATCAGGCAAATGTAGATGCTCTCCCACTCCTCGGTTCCGTCTCACCAGCACAGAATTTGGTTTCATATTGCTTTTGCTTTCAAATTGATCTAACTAATGTAATCAGTCAGAAACACCCTGTTCCAATGTCACTAATGTCTTCCAAACTGGATGGCCTAACTAAGGACACTATTTTCATTGACTAAGACAATTTCTTGAGAGATATCGAAGTGGATACTAGAATAGGTCATATGATTCTGTAAAACAATTAGCAGAGAAAGGCATAAGAAAACACCTGTGTCAACTGGAAAAAAAGACTTTAAGTCTTCAAAATTTACAGGCGGTGAAAACAACTATAAAGGATGAAGAGTAAGGTGACAACAGAGAAAGCCTGTTCCCAGAACTGAACCCATTACCAGACCCAGAACCTAAGGGCAAATCAAAGGTTTGCCCAAAGCCAATATGTCATGGCGAAATGAGTAAATGGGACAATGCTAATTTTTTTACTGTTTTGGAGACTACATTTGCTTGCTGGAAGATAAAGCAGATTAAAGAAGAAATAGTACTGATCTGTATTAATGGGCCACAACGGAGAAGGTGTCCAGTCACTGCCTAAGCCTATTCACTTGCCTCAAGATGTGCTTCACAAAAGGAAGGAGAGGAAACCTATGGTGGGATCTTTGGGGTTGCAGTTAAACCGTCATAAAGCACTATGGCCGGAGGCAAAGTAAAGCCAGATGAATGCTTCATATCTGCTATTGAACTATTTTGGTTAGAATCAGCTGAGAATACCATCTTCACCTTTGCAAAAGCAGTAGCCACCTCAAATACGAAGCTACCAAGAAATCATGCTGGGATAAAAAGTATTCAGAATAAGTAGAAGTCTCAGCACTAGAAAGAGCTCTCCTTAAGAAAACCTCAGGCACATTAACTGATCTCATATGACCTCATGTAAAGAGGTAATGACTGAAGTGGGACTGTAGTTAGTTATGTGAGTGATGTCTGGCTAAGGGCTGCTTGTTGTGCTGCCATTGCACGTGGTTTATATCTGGTAGGGCATGGCGACACAGGAGAATCACCTTCTTCAATGACATCCAGTCTGCCTTGGTCACTGGCAGAGGTAGGAGCTGTGGGTGCAGGAGATCTCCGTGAATGTTTGCTGACCTGGGAGAAACGAGTGTGTCAGCTCTCAGGAGGTCCCGTGGGAATCCATCTGGTACTGACTGTCTGATTTGGAGAGACAAAAGGTGTATGGGACTTGAGTCACACTAGCTGAAAACCTTCAGTGGGACACATGAGAATAAAGACAAGCACAGGGCAAGATAAGCAAGAGGACATTAGATACATTTAATAATTTCTGTAATGCATAAATTGCTTATGGTGTCATGTCTGAAATACTAAGGATCCAATGCATCTTTGTTATCTACTATCTAGCAGCACTTATATTGATAAAAACAATGTTTTTATAGTAGAGCTTGAACAAAATCTGTTTAAGATGGAGAGGCTGAAAGAAATGCAAAAATTTCTAGACCATTTCACAAACACAGTGTCATCTTTGTCCCCCATAGCGAGACCAGGTACCAAACAACAAACTAACAATTAGTACATAGCTATGACTTTTTTCATGCCACCATTCACCATCGTGATGGTGAATCATAATGATTTATGGATGCAAATGAACAGAAGAACAGCTTGTGAAATGCCTACTAGTGAAAGTGAGGGTGGAGGTGACCCAAGCCACCAGATGACTTTGGCCACCAGGAATTTTTCGTAGTATCATTGACCACACTTGGAGTTTGTTTTCAGACAGTTTATACCCATTAAAGTACATTATAGTTCAAACCTTGAATTTATCCATGCTAACCAAGTTGCAAAACCATAAGTTGATTCTTGACATTTGTAATGAAATCTGTCCTCTCTCTGAACTCAAAAAGCAATTCTCTGACTTTTTTGTATTACAGCCAGCTTTAAGATAGATATCTGGTTGGTATAGAATACCGAATATCCAGGACATCCTAAATTTATGTTAATGCTAAACTGGATAATTTCATTTTCTTCTGTAGGTGTGTAACTCTGGGCATCTTGATAAAGTTTTCACAGTAGTGTGGAAGTTAGAAACCCAGTACAGACAACTGCTCAGTTCCAACAGCAGTGTCCAGGTCAGTATCAGCTAGACTTGCTCTAAATACATCTAATTAAAACAGCGGCAGGAATGGCTTCCAGGGATAATGAGCTATACATTGAATGACTCTAAGTTAGCTAAGAAAGTTGATGCCAGAGCTGTGCTAGTAATGAGTTTTTGCAAGAACGGTGTATTGTAAGGAACCCCGTGACTTACAGTTTAACTGAACATATAGGCAGCTCAGTCTTGGGAGAAGTGCTTGTGAATTAGTCTTTGTGCAATTATTTTCTGAAATTTTCTATTCTTTGCATAAAGCTCACTAATTCATGATCTTTTGCTCTGATAATTTCACGTCACCTACACCAACGGAAACATTACCAGAAACTTCCATCTATACAACACAGGACAAGAGTTCTCTCTACATCACCAAAAGGGTATAAAAAGGGGAAAAATACAGGAAGTATTATGAACAGATCAGAGAAAATGCTGACAGTCCCCGTGCCCTCAAATGTCTCAGATCTTGCTACTAACCTGACCTTAAACATTTCAATATAACTTTTAAAAAGCTACTGCAGTCTTAAGTATTTCTTTGGCTTTCATTAATTTCCAGCATAACCCAAATAACACAGCACTTCATTTCCACCCTAAAGCACCCTAAAATCTGAGCTTATTTTTATCTTGCAAAACTGCCAAAGATGCTTTGAAGCATTCATTTTGTAACCATGACTGACCCTTTTTTCAATTATGTCATAAGAAAAACTTCTGAGAGCACTTCAAAAATGTCTTCAGACTTTTTAGATGCTCTTTGAGCCTACAAGACCCAGCCAAGAACAGTCTAACACTCTCAGTGTCAGTAGCTTTATTTTGCATTAAGATTTTTTACCAGTCAATCATACTGGTAAGTGAAAATGTGCTGCTTTGCGTGCGTGAACATAGACATGACTTTTACCAAATCTGAGATCACTCTTGTCAATAGCCCCGTTAAATTGTTTTTATCAGTCTGGTTGACTGGAATGTTTGAGTATTTACAATAGACTCAAGAGTATTAGGCTGCAAGTCTTTCTAATGCACTACCAAATTAGACATGGCTAAACAGTTGTATAGCAATTTTCAGCTGCTTCCTCCAAAATAAAAAATTAAAAATCAAAGTGGGATGAAAAAAATCTTAAAAAATATATTTTAATGCAGAATCTTCCGGATTTTCCCCTCCCTTTTGTTTCCTGTTGGTGTTCTGAGAAAATAGACAGAGAAGCAAGTCATAAGTCATGTGGAGCCCTGTACTCATCTTAAATCTACTCTTTTCTTCGGAGGCTAAGCCGCTTTCAGCAACCTAGTACGTATTAAGGAACAGGAGCATGTAGCTGGGCTATTCCGGTGGCTTGTTGCTGTGCTGCAATGGTGGCTTGTTCATATACCCATCCATCCCCTTAGTGTTGAAGGCACACATCTGGTCCTGTGCACTGTGTTTGTCATTTATCCTGCCATAACGGGATGGTTCCCAGAAGCAAAGGAGGAAAAAGTTAAGCTGGAATGGGGAAAACAAGTAAACAAGCGCATGAATTTGTTAGGAAAAAACCAACCAACATAACAGCATTTACATAGGAAAAGATAAAGGATGGTTAAATAGCACGTTGCAAGTGATTGAAACCGGAGGAGCAGAGGAGCAACCAGGTGAACTGATTGGTCAAATGAAATAAGAAAAGACTGAGTCAGGAATGGGGTTTGACCTCTGAAATTTGTTGGGTTTACTCTCAGGGCTTGTCTACATAAGGCAGTTGGAAATTAAGAAAAGGTCTAACTAAAGAGTTGAAGAGTTATCTGGGATTCACTGCATATATAGGTGTATATATACACATACATAGGATCTCTTGGAATAAGAAGTCTCTTTTTTGCTTCAGGCTAGGGTATAATTTGGGGAAAAAGCCCTCTCATTTCAGCCCAGGACAAATGGCATGCCAGTATTCCAAAATATCCCCATTTGCAGCTTCAGGTGCACAGAGGTAAATCTGTTCTGCAGCTGTGGCAGTGGTGGCTGATCACACCGTAGGTGGCACAGCTACACATGGTTTCCATTACCTCACCTAAGATGCTGCTGCGATTAGTAGCATAAATTAGAGCAGCTTTTAATCTCCAGTTCTGTCTTTCTTTTGAGCTACATCCACTTTTGCTTCCATCTAAGTTGCATCTTTGAGCCCTGATTTACACTCAGATAGGAAATGTCAGCAGTTGGCTTGCAACCCTAAATTACGGACTAGGATGAGGGCTTGGAAGAAGGGTGCTCCCCAGAAGACTGGATAGCCTTGCTGTAACAGTATGAAACCTCTTGGTCAAGTGAGTACACTGGACATTTAATTTGTTGGCAGTTTAAGGAGAGAGAAGGAAGGATCGGGTCTACTTTTGAGTATTACCTGGCCATGGGCCAGTTCCTCAGAACTTGGCAGGAGGAGCCCAGCCTCTGACCAGTTTGAACCTTGCAGCCATTTCTCACAGCAATTACATTCTGAGCCCAGATTGAGGAGGAAACAGAGAGCTTGTAGGAGGGTGGCACTTGTTGAGCGAGCGGTGGTGGTGCAGGAGGGCGCGCGCATCGTGGGCAGCTCGTCACGCAGGGAAGCGTTGCACCACTCTGTTGCAGCTTGCATCAGCTTGCAATTAGCTTGCATGTAAAATTTGACTCATCAATACTGCTTAGCTTGAGATCTGGCACGGCAGGATACTGTTTCTCTTCTCAGTCCTCTTTGCAGAGGCTGCTTGGGAAGCCCTTGAGCTGGAGCTGCTGCGGTGCAAGGACGGGAGCTTTTCCCTATTTTCTATGGAGTCGGGAATTTTCTCTGCCTGATGCCTGAGTGTTGGGGCTTGCTAACGGACAGAGCACCGTGCTCTGCCACCGAGCCTCTCCATTGATGTGGTGGGTGGGGGAAGACGTGCGTGGGAGTTGCCTGGTATTTTTGTGCTGCAGGTGGTGCTTTAGTTTGGGAGGCGTTGGCCGCCGGTTTGTTTCCTGGCTTGTTCTTTTGTGTACGTCAAATCTTCATGAAAGGGTGCAGCACTCTCAAGTAGAGCAAGCAAAAGAAACATAAACATATACATACAAGTTGAAAGAAATATGGGCAGGTACTGAGGCCTGAAGCCACCAGGGTTTTGCTCCACTGGTTTGCTCTGCCGGGGAAAGAGGCACCTCCAGAGAGAGAAGACGACCTCCCCGGTCCCACCAAAACCCTCAGCCCCATGGTTCCCTCCCCTTCTGCGCCGTCCATCCGTGTCAGCAGGCAGCTGCCGCAGCACACACCACTCTTCCCAAATCCTGTTCGTCGCTGATCATGGGGTCTGAATCCTACAGACCTCATCTGCGTCCAGCACCACAGCTTTCTCCGCTGTTTTTACCATCGTTTTAGCAAGAGCTAAAGCCAAGCAATCCTCCAGGTGACACCACCCCACATATGCTGCTCATTGAGATGGTCGCTAGCCAGAATATGATACAGATTGATTTAGATATGCTTTGGGTAAATACAAGTCACCAGGCTCAATACAGGAGAGACTGGATGAAATTTTATGGCCTGACTCGTACTGGAGGTGGGACCGGATGACCTAATGGTTCCTTCTGGCTCTAAAATCCGCACATGCAGCAAAAATTGCTCACACTAATCTTGACAATCTTACGTTTTTCTTTCAGTTGTGCTGGCACCGTGGGTGTCTGTCTTACAGAGATGTTGGGAGGCTCTGCGCTGAAGGACATGTGTGTCTGTAGAAACTGAATTTTGGACTCTGCTAGCTTTAGAAGTTTACAGAATTTGATGAAAATATCTGGAAGGGCAATGCTGAGCTCATCCAGTCTGGGACTAAGGACAGCCTCATGCAACTCATCTGTCCAGTCATAAGCGAGCTAATAGCTTTTTCTGCTAACTTGCAGCAGTGAAAAATAGAAACAAAAAAAAAAGACCCCAAAACTGCAAGATAAATCTGAATAATGAATAAATTTGGTGAAATGGTGATCTGTTCATGGAAGAGCCATGAGCAGAAAAACAAGCTAAATTAGTCAGATGATTTATTCATTATGAATGATTCACTCCATTACTGGCTGCTTCCTCCACAGGCTGTAGAAGCTAATATACAAACTGATAGAGGAAGGGTGGGATCGATAGAGAGCAACCTCTCCCTCCTCTCCAAGGAAAATAGGTCACCTGTCCCTGCTACGCTGCTCTCTGGGCACAGGGCACATCTCAATAGACTGAGCATTCATTTTCAACTAATGAAGTTTGTGTTTTTTTCAGGGCAAAATTTTCCCGAGGAGTGTTTCCTTTCTTTCCATCAGCTCTCGAGCTCGCGCTCGCAGTTTGGCCGGCTCCCTTCCCCCGTCCTGACAGCTCTCATTGTTCCCAGATGATGGCTGTTTGCCGGCCTATGCAAAAAAAAAAAAGGATTTTGTGGTCTAAATTCAGTGCCCCTTACACAGCTGGTGCTGTGGAGGAAGGCAACCTCCCGGCACACTCAGTATGGGATGGGCTGCGTGCTCCTCAAGCGAACCAGGATGGAGGTTGTCCCTCCAGGTCCAGGGTTGGGACTGGGTGGCGGGGGCACAGGGATGCTCTGCAGGCATGCTGGGCCTCCCTGTGTGGCCATAGCGACTTGTATGCCATGGCCACGGGATGCGGGTTTTCCTCTTCTCTCCACATCCCACGCCAGCCCCGGGTACCACCCCAGGCGCTGGGAAGCCCAGCAGGGAAATCCACCGTGGTCCTGCCTGCGCAGGAGGACACCGATCTGCAGAAAGCTGCCACGCTGGGAAACATTTCTGAGGCCCCTTTTAGCTGCTAATAAGCAATGATATACTCTGTGGCGACGTCTCTGCTGAATTTTCTTGCACACAGCACAACCCACTGTTTATCATGTGACTATTTATAAACTGCTGCCGAAGCTTCATAAATAGTTTTTGCTCGTCGCACAAATTGGAGCTGAACAGCTGGAAACTGTATTGCCTGCACAGAAATTACGCACAAAACTCCTATGGATGGTATTTATTAGGGAGCTGGTGGAGAAGAGTTGCCAGCTCTGGATGCTGAACGCATTGAAAACTTGGGAGCGTGGGGTTTATTTGCCAGTTCAGCTTTAATTAATTACAGAGGACAAACAATTATGGGAAGAGGCTGCCGGCTGGACTACCTGACTCATAGGGCAGCTAATGCACTAATGGAGATGTTTGCTTCTGTGCTGCCGGCCTGAGCCCGTGCCAGGCACAGGGTGCTGTTCCCCTGCCACGACTCGTCTGTGGCCCACGCGAGGTCAGATACCCGCGTCCAGCTTTCAGTAGACAAGATAAAAAAAAAACCCCAAAACCAAGGACAAAGTAATTGGCCCATCAGTCAGCAGCCCTTTCAGGTAGGGAGCTGAAGAGTGGACGGGGTTGGGGATGGCACGCTCCTGACAGCGGTTCCTCCAACGCGCCCCAAAGGGAGTTTTGCAATGTTGTGTAGATTTGTTTGTGAGTAAACAACAGTCTTTATGCTTCTGCTAGCCTGGTGGTTTCTGAGCAATATACTAGTAAAAGAAAAAAAATATTAAACAAACAGGCTAGTGTATACTTACATTAAGCGGTCAGGAATAGGGAGCCCTGTTTTTGCAGATTTAAGAACTTTTTCAGTCTGAAAAAAAAATTTCAAATGTTCTGTTTTTAAAAAAGAGGTAGGAATGAATAAAAGGAAGGAAACATTACAATCTTTTTGTAGATGACAATAGCTTTCCAGGCAGCTCTGGTATATACAAAATACAGTCTCACATGAAAGTAGACCTCACTCTACATGAAAGAAGAGTGTGTTGGGTCCATACATTGGTCATGAAGTCAGATCTTCTCTGCTAATGTTGTGCAAATACACAGCTGTGTTTGATGGCCACACCTTAGGTACGAGACGACATTTGTCATTATTAAACCGTGATTCAACCTGAGTTTGGTTCAAGAGACCCAGGGTAGATGTACTAAAGCCTGCTGTTGAAATCCAGGAGAAAGGAGTTATCTGTTACAAGGAGCTTGAATCGCGCTCAGCTTGAATGGGATCCAGACCCAAACCAATAGCCTACCTCCCACCTTTTGGGAAAATTTAAATCCAGACCCATGCCTGAATTTTGTGGCCAACATCGCATTCACAGTTGAAAGATTTCTGCAAATCCCTCCAAAACCTACTCCAAAAATCTATCTGTTAAGACATAATCACTTCCCACAAGTTTGGTTCCAACTGTAAAGAAACAAACAAACCAAAGGCATAACCCGTAACGCACATCAGGATTTTGTTTTCTTCGGTTTAACCAAATTCTTACTATGTAGTTAAATAAAGCAGATGGTAGTCACCAAGTGCACCAAGCCAAAATATGCCACATGGGCAGATTAGCACAGCTCATAGCCAGCTCCTGAAGTCCCCAATCCCCTACTTGCTACCACGCAGCGACCTGGCCTGAGTGTGCACCATGGTACTGAGGCTCCTAGGTCTCAGGGATAAGGGGAGGAAGCACAAAAATGGTTAATACACATGATTTTTCCCTCTATTATTTTTGTCATTCCTTTTTAAAAAAGTCTTAATGTTAGAGTGAGTTGCATGGGCAGAATAGGAATATACAGTTATAATACATGACAATGCAGCAAAATCCTGGACTATGTCAATTACTGTGGTACCGTATATTTTCATTTTATTCCATTGGGGAAACATATCATTCAAGTAACAAATCATTTGGACAATGCAGCTACATGGAGAATATCCAATGCATGAAGACACTCCTTTGCAATGAACTGCACAGAGGGTGCTATGGAAAATGGGATAAAACCGAAGCAAAATTTCCTGGTCTAATTGGTGATACAGTGCTGCCAAATGAGTGTCTCTCCAGAACACACTTGTTGGCATAAGTTGCCTTCAGAGATCGTTTCTGATATCTGAAGTTACAAGGGACACAGATGACTCTTTTTGTAGCAACGGCGCTCTGAAGCAGTGGAAAAAATCCATCACACCAGCCAAATAGAGTTGGGTGGCAGAAAGCTCAGCACTTGGGAAGAGGAGCTGCTTGGGAAAGCATAGGGCAAGGCTGAAAACCACCTCCAAATTATTGTGTTCAATACTAGAAGAGCTGCCCAGTAACATGCGCTAGGCAGCCTTGAGTAGATCAGCAAACACTGGTTTTGAAAGGAGGAAATTAGCCAAAAAATGCATTTTGGTTATCTTGCACTGACTTCAGACTTAAGATTGCATTATTTTGCATGATGTGGTTGGAGATTTTTGAGAGAGCTGGGAGAGAAAGAAGAGGAAATAAATAAGGAAGCAGGGGATGATTTAGCAAGTCGGTTTTTTTCTGGTCACTAGCCCAAACAGAGCCAGGGAAGGGAGATCTGAATTCCCTCCTCTCCCTGGGGGGACATGGACCTCTGGGCACTGTTCGTGAGCCCAAAGGCTAGGACAGGGCTGCTCCCACCAACCTCTTCCCATGCGGGTCTGTTTTACATGAGTAATTAAACGTCTCTGGATGGTGGAGCTGAATGAGGTCTTACGCAGACCCTTCGCTGTGGCTGGGGCTTTCATCTTGTTGACGAGGCTTGTTTTGTACGGGATGCTCAGCCAAAGTTTAGCAACCAGGGGGAAAAAAATCCCCAAGTAGCGGGATATTAAGCTTGAGGATTTCATTTTGGGTGGATGACACTTTTCTTCCTCAGCTGACTGCCAAGAAAGGATCAGTCAATTCTCATAATTCCTTTAACAATTTTGGCCTTCCATCTCCATTTACCTTCATATCTTTTTATTAAAAAATAAGCACTGTAATAACTTTTGTATCTTGAGAGATACGTATGAATTGTGAATTACTGAGTTTAATATAGCACAATCATCTAAGAGTCTGTCCATGCTTTCAGAACTTGGTATCCAGGTCTGTACGCAACATGTCAGTTATTTTACCCTTTCAGTATCTAATTTTTTTTTTTTTTTTTGGCTTGTGCAGTAGATTATTAAAAATTGGGAATGAAATTAATCTATTTTGCAGGCAGTAAATTAAACAGAGATGACTCTGGAGAAAATGTTGCGCATTATTTTAACCGCAAAATAAATCCCGATGAAGATGACATGTTTTCATATTCAGGCATGTAGGCCAGTCAGTGTATCTAAAAAATACATCCAATCTTTTAATTATATCTAGGTTTTGAGTAGTCATTTCTCTAATGGTAATCAAAATGTTTCCACCTGCAGAAAGAAGAGCTTGCACCTTTAAAAAAGATATTTTTCTTTGAAAAATAGGTGACCAGATAACCTGCATCCTCGGATAACTGATGGAAAATGAGTGGCGGGGCAGGGGCTGGCTGCGGGAGGAGCAGGCTGTGGGTGAGGGTCGGGGCCGGGCAGCTCTTTGCGAAGGGAAGACTCAGAGGTGAAGTTTCCCTTGTCTCCTTTGCATATGCATGTGATGGACCTGGCTGTTGAATCACAGTTTTTCTTTCTTTCTTAACAGATTTCACTGGGTTAGTTATGTGGAAAATTTGGTAACATATATCCAAACTCTTCTCTTGTAATAAATTAAAAATTCCTTTAAAAGCCCCATTATTCTGTCATTTTTAAGAAAAGGCTCAAAGGTAAATGTTGATTTTAAGATGGTTGTGGCGATTCTCCTGTAAGTTTTGTGTGTAGAATACCAACGTATCTTTCAATGAATACTTATGAGCTATTGATTAAAAAAAGTAGCTGCAGAGCTTGTGGTGCAAGATATGCCTTGCATTTGGGAGGGTGTATAGACATCTTTATATTAAATGTATTCACACCATCTCAAAAGATCATGCTGGAACCGTAAATTGTAACCCTCTAGCAAAAGTTTAATGTTTATTTAAAGGGGGCATCTTTCTATTACATTGTTTGAACAGATCTCCTCAGACAATGATCATAACCTCGTTCCCTTTTCCTTCACATGTAGGTTATGATATCTATACTCTCCTTACCGCACGTGACTTCACTTTTATGAGCTGTCTCCGGCTCTCACCTGATTTTATGCTTGAAGTCAATAGGGATAACGCGAAGCCCTGAACAAAATGACAGCCTCAGATTTTTGAGAACTACCTGCAACGGTCAAATGTTTGCGCCTGGGCAGGGAGATGGGGTTTTTCTTTTGACGCGCGCTGGCTGCAACCCCTCCGGGTGGAGGGGGGGAGCTGGAAGGCCCCCGCTCGGTGTCGGCGCTGCCCCGCGTTCCGCCGTGCAACTTGTCGGGAGGAGGGGGACGACGGACGGACAGAGCCCGGCTGCCCCCAGCTACGGAGGCTTCTGGGACCTTTGTTTCTGGGGGCCGATGGCCGCCGCACGAGGCAGAAGGGCTTGTGCCGTACGGCGGGGCTGCGCGAGCCCGTTAGGCTGGGGTCTAACCCACCTGCCCTGCTCAACGCCTGCTCACGCACACAGCCCCGTCTCGGCAAGCGTGTGCTGCTGATGCTCAGGCAGCCCACGTGCTGCCCCAGCGAATTACGCTCGACACAAAGCTGCCTCTATAAAGAGGCGTATTTTACCATGCAGAAATAGAAGTCCATGCTGATTTTTCATGCACAATTTGGAACCTTTGCTTTTGAAAATGTGACTTGTGGCTCGCTAATGTAAATATACGTTATTCTTTCACCCTGGAGCTAAAAGCAGACGTTTTCCAAGATACCGTTGGGCAGAAAAGCTTCATGTCAGATTTGCATGTCAGATTTTTGTTTGCTTGTTTGTTTTATTGACAATGTCCTTTACAACTGTAATTGCATATAACTTGGAGATATTATGGAGAGGAGGCTGAAATCTGCATCTAAGCTGTATGTGTTATCAAAGATGAGCACACCAAAATAATTCAGAAAAAAGTTCAGACATTAAGTTGGTCACCGAATAGCTGTTCCAGCCTATGTAAAACAGCTGCTATCCGCTGTATGACCAAGAAAAAAATATCCCTCCCACATCCTGATAAACCCATTTTAATACCTCAGCTATTGAAGATTAATAATGTTACCCCTTTAAAATACTCAGGTTTTTACAGAAAGCGTATTCGGAGAAGAAGAAATGCCTTGGCAAGGAGGTACATCTGTACATCAGTCTGTACATCTTTGTGTATATGGGAAAGGCACGTAGGATCTGGTTCCCAAGCCCAGCAATTCCCTCTCACTCACTGTGCATCTGGTGAACCTGCAAGGGCAGCAATAACAATCCTGTCCTACAGAGATTTCAAATCCTCTTCTATCTAGGTTCTCGTGCTGTGCTCTCATCACTGGGGTTTTGCACCTAGGAAGGGCTAATAGGTACTAATTATGATTATAGCAGCAGCTATTTTTGCTATACTTAGTGTGGTCCCATATGCTTAGGATTCTAGAAGACAAAGGGGACAAATTGAATGATTTTGGATGTGAAATTCATTTGCAGTGCTTTAAGTCCTTAATCTAAGACTAAAGGGTGTACTGGATATGCCAGCCTAAGAGTGAATATGCACTGAGCTTCCTGGGGATTTTGTCTTACGTGAACTGGCCCCAAAATATGAGAAAATAGTAGAAACAATATTTTTCTTTCCTTTTTTCCCCCCTTTTTTTTTTTTTGCAGCAGAGTTAAATATAATTTTGCAATCTATTCTGCATATGTAAGGAAATGAAAGATATGCATGAAGTTATTGCACATTTGAAAAATGTACACAATAACGAAGAATTGAATTCTCCAATGAAATAATTCCACTGATTTCAGTGGAGTTAGGCCAGCAGGGAATTTGATCCTTAACAAACTTGTTCAAATCCTACTGAACTTTCATGCTGGAACACATTCACAACCATCTAGCACGCCTTACAAATGAAAAATTCATTAATTTGATTAAAATGCTTGTATACTGTGCTTTCAGTAGATATTTTTTCATATATTCTACAAAGAATTTAGTATAAATTCTTGAAAATTCTTTGGCAATTGTCTAAAGGCATATAAATAAGAATGTGATACTGCTGCAAGCATGAAAAGAAATTAATTAAAAATCTAGAATTAATGTGACTAATTCCAAGAAAGGCACAGTTTAAAAAATACTTTGCCCAGATAAAACTAAGCTAAGGTTCCATACTTGTGCACAGTTTCAATTTTTTCCTCTTTTTTTTTTTTTTTTTTTTTTGCTGCAGGCTCAAGCATAATCTTATAATACCAATAAATGAAAAATACGCGTTGAGGGAATCAATATACGGATCGTATGATTTTTTTTTGAACAAGGTTCATTTTGTAGTGGCAGATTAATTTGTGTTTTACTTAATATAAAATTGTCTTTAGCCTTAATTCATAAGTAAATTGCTCTTTTAAGACTTTCGATTTTGTTTTTAAATAATTAACAGAGAAAAAGGAACTTCGAAACAGTTCAATTAATTTAACAACAATAGCCTTTTGAGGTATAAATACAACCGCTTGCTCCATTCAAGCAATAAAATTAGCAATAAATGTACAATGTGAAATAGATTTTAGTATATATCTCAACCGAGGGACATGCCGTCCTCACCGCAGCAGGAAAACGCTTACACTTTCAAAGACTAACTAAATCCCAAGAATATTCAGGTTTCCTCAAAAGCCTGTGTTCCTGAGCAATAATTTAAATCACAAGTAGCTATTAAAAAATAGCAAATGAAATGCGGAGAATCCTCCCCTTAGCCATGAGGGGAACAGATTTTTAAAGTTTGCTTTTCTAAAGCAGGTTTTGTTTTTTATTTACCTTCCCCTCATCCCCCGCATAGTGTTCCTATGGAATATATGCATCACAGCTACTTTAAAGTTCGAGAGTAAGAGCACAAATGTCAACCAAAGGGCATTATTCAGCACGAAACATCTGCAGCAAGTTGTGAAATCATGGTAATACTATAAGGAATAAGCTGAGCAAAAATTCCTGTGTCTAATATTGTTATACAATTTTGTGTGATAAATAGCCAGAACAAATGCTCGTCAGAATTACGTTTTTGTTCTATCTTATTCTGCAAAACTAATTTGCGAGTGACCTCAAAGATAGATGATTTGTTAATTTGCAGATGTCTCTCCACTTTCCTCTCTGTCTCTGGCCGTTTCAGGAGATTACGCATTTACAAACTGTATGTGCACGTATAAAATATCTCTCTCTCAGGCATTTCTCAGTCACTCATCGTACCATGTTTAAGTGCTAAATATATGTATTAGGCACACACATGCCCACCCACAAATGCGAGATACATATACATATCTCCTAGCTAGACATTCAATTAAATATGTATTGTAAAAGGCAAAAGTGATTTCAAAGATTTGAAGACAACCGTGATGACAGTATATATTACTGTTAAATTCACCAAGGCACATCTGCAAAACAGACTAGGGACTTATCTGTAAATCTTTCCTAGGAAGCTAAAGGTAAACATTATTTGTTTGCCAGAACAGTGTGGAAAAAATATTTATGATTCTGAGAAACAGTTAGTGAAACATTTGCTGAGGGAGTATTACATTTGCTTTTTAAATGAATTCATCTCAAGTAATCAGGATTTAGTTAAATGGACTAACGCCACTGAACGGTTCAGACTGTCATTTGGGGTGTGAACACTGGCACTCGGAGGATACCTTTTCAGCACGATACATTTATGAACTCATTTTTTTTTCCCCGAGGATTAAAAAAAATAATTTTTATGCACAGTATCGGTGGCCTTGTTTAATCACTTCCTCGCTGCTGAGCTCACCTTTAGAAAGGATGGAGAGTTTAACCACTTTTATGGTAAAACTTTTAGCCCTGGGGGTTTTATTATAGCAATCCTCCTTCTCAGTGCACTGTCCACCATAACGGGTCTTAACCTTTCCTCGCTAGACAGACAAGCAGGGAAGTACAAAAATGAAGCAAGCTATGTTTAGCAGGATTTTTACATACCATAATCTCTTTACCATGGTCAGGCAAGGCTGGAATTTTCGAGATGATCTGTTATGGCACGAATCCACTGCAGGACAGAGCTGATTTACAGCTTAGCACCATTCTCCACTCTTCACTGAGAGTAAGTTAAATGACCCAAGAATAACATTAATATGTACTATAACTAGATAGAATGGTGGTCTAAAGGGTGGTCTAAGGCATTAGTTTTCACCCAAGGAAACTCAAGCTCTTATATTGCCCAGAAATACTAATGAGGGTCAAGTATCATTACTATTTTAAGAGGTCGACAAAGCGGTGAGTTATGGGGTATGATAGCGAAGCAGGGCTCTTCTCCTGCCTTCTATCAGCCCTCTTGTCTACTCACTGCAACGTTTTGAACAAATCTTGGCTAAATTCGGGCTCATTATTTTGCACGCTGTTTCATGGCTAACCTGGTTTAAAAATACCCGCTGACCAATTTTTTTGCTTGGGTGGGCCAATCTGATTAACCTCAGCTGAGTCCCACAACAAACTTTTTCTTCCTTTTCTCCCTTTTTTCCCTTTTATTAGGGCAGTGGCTTCAGAATAATAATAATAATAAAAAAAACCCCAACCTTGGGAGAAACTGAAGCCGCAAGTTTAAAATCAAGTTAGTAAGGGCACTAAAATATTTCCCCAGTAACAAGAAAGATCTGACAAAACAATAAATAGAAAAGTAAGATGTTGAAATTATTTTAAGACAGATGCCTTTTTAAACTGTATTAAGAACACCTATCATGGAGCCTGATTCCAGCAGCTCCTCACACAGGAGGTATTTTATCTTCACAACATCTGGCACTGTCAAGGAGGTACAGTTGTAGACCTTACCAGATGCAGACACTCCATACATAAAAGTACACTAACAAATCATACCATTAATAGCAGCACAACACAAGTGTTTCTTATACATCCATGAAGAGAACTATTCCATGGCTATGGGAAAGCTTAAAGAAAAAAAGCCACAAAAAAACCCCAACAACCCCTAACAGAAATATCTTGCAATTCTTAAAACATAAAAATAACCCTGAGAGCTTTATTTTCAGCTTTTTTATAGATGACTGACAAGAAAGCTTCTTTCTTCAGGGTGAAAAACTCCTTGTCCCATAAATCTGTGTGGTTGACATATCTAGGTAAATTTGTATCCTTGCTCAAAGGGATCACTGGTTTTATTCTCTATGGATTTTTCACTCACTCTATTGTGGAAAGTGAGTTGAGGCAGAAAAAAAATTGCTTGATATTTGAAGGAAGGTTTACATTATTTTATATCATCCACACTGTTCTGTTGTCACTTGGCTTCTTTTATGAACTGTTTAAAACGTGATACTATACTACATAAACCTTGCCCATTTTTGAATATGTAGTTTGTTCCATACCCTGAAGGTCTTGAGCCCGATATTCCTCTCACATCCTCGTCTGTTGGTCGGACATAACTACATTCATCCCAACATAAAACATGAAGGTATTGGAAGTTATGTATTATATTTATATAAAACATATGTTATATTTCCTACTTTAATATTTTATCTTTCTTTTTTTTTTTTTTAATCAAGCTGTCTCTGATATTCTCTCTAACATAAATGAGCAGTCCTCTGTGTTTCAAACAAGCCTCCCTCGAAGGTAAACCTGAACATCAGTGGCATTAATGTAATTGCCACAAACAAAGGATTTATTTTGCATATATGTCACTTGATCCTTCCCCTTTATGTTTCACCAGCAATAATCAACATGCTGTAGGACTCGTCAGTACTATGCATAGGGCTTACAAGAGAGGCAGAATTTCTATTTCTGATTCGTTTCTTCTCTTGTGAACAAAGACCCCACCCTTTTATTAAATGATTAAGTACAAGAAATAGGTCTCAGCTAAATAGTCTTTTAAGATCAAAGCGCTGCTCCATGTTTTGTATGATATTATCATAACAAAATGCACAGAACAGCAGCAAGCCGCAGTCCCAAGGAATTATTTTAGTGTATATAATACTGCTCCTCTCAAAGCTGGAGTCATAACATGTTGTCAAGACTGCATTTTCTATTTCTGCAACATGCTTTAAAATCTAATTTTCTCCAAAACGTGTGCTGCTTCTTGGACTTGAAGTGATTTTAAGGGCATGTGCTGTGTTATGACAGCAGTGATGGTGGTGGTGCACGCTTGGCAGAGGGATTAGATATGGGTCAAATGTTTAACCATCTGGATTTACCATGAGCTAGACCTTATTTTTGATACCTCTGCTTAGACTAACTGGAAAGTGATTTCCCCCTTCGTCCTTTCGGAAGTTTTTCTGCTCCTCTCTGTGCTGGTGTGGATGTGGAACCGCACTACTTCTACCACCCTGTGGCAATCTCATGCCATGACATACGTTCCGCTCAGCCTGGGCTTCTGGCAGCGAGCTGGAGTCAGTCACGAAGTTATTTGCCTCCTTGTGATTAATTCTAGGAATAATTAATTTATTTTTCGATGGAAATAATACACACGTAGGTGCAGAGTGATAAGATGAGAGCAAATCTTCTGTAAAAGAGATTACTACTGCTAAACTACCTTTGGACGCGTAACTCAAGCTATATTAAAATAACTCTTAAATGATGCAAGGAATAGACTCCGGTTTTGTACCCGGACTATTAATGTATTATAGAGATAGAAGACCTTGAAGAAAATAACTGGGCAGTACATTAGACGTGTCTATTTGCTTTACTTAACATATCAGGAGACGATGAATACAAAAAGTTATCTTGATCAAAAAGGAAAGGTTAATACAATTAAAATTTTCTCACTGCATGCACATTTCACAAATTCTCTGAATTTTATATGGAGCAGATGGTGTTCAAACAAATCAAGAAGCTGAAGCTAAAAAAAACCACGCCAATGGAGAAACTCATATATTTCTTCAAACGATAAGATGAACTGCAGATGTTTGTTGAAGAGTACTGCTGACGCAGGCGACCTAAGAAGCAAAGGCTTAAAAAGAAAAGTCCAGTTGTGTTTAGCACTGGCCAACCACACTAGCTGTCACGGCATGATTTATGAAGGTTGCTTGCTAGATTTTATGTCGACAGAGAAATTGCGATTAAAAAAAGTCTGACCAGTTACCTATGTTAACAGGGAACATGGCAAAATAATAGCTGCGGCATACCTTGCGCCCCACTTGCAAGTTTAGCTTTTCTGGACAGACAAAGATATTTAAGCTGCATAACTCACTTCCATCAATCTTTCAAAGTTTTGACCAACGTGCCTTCATGCTTCTGCATTTTGTCCACATGGTTCTCGGTAGTGCTGCTAAAATACTGTGCTTATCTGACACCTGCAGTCAAATTAATCCCAAGTTAAGCCTGACAAAGTCACTAAAAGGGAAACAGTTGTCTGTTTAAGAACTTGGGAATCAGACACAGAACCAGCTGTGTGATACGTGGTTAAAAATCATTACTGAACATTTAAAAATTAATTTCAAGATTATACTTGATAAATGTTTACAAACCCTACAATTAACTTGGTGTTTTACTGGGGGGAAGTCGCACCCTTATGTGTCAGTGTTTCCACTCAGAAAATCACATATCCTTAGAACTTGTTGCAACTTGGCTGTAAATATTTACCCTAGACAGCAGCTTAGTATACAAGGTTACAGCCCAAAAGCAAATATTTCATACCAAGTTTCAAATATATGGATTTTCCCATTTGTAGATGATTCAGGCAGCCTTTCCCCTCCCTTAGAACTGCTAACTCAATCTATAAACATAAATATACCATTTCAGAGGAGAAAGGATGCAAATTACACATCAGTACAGTAGTCCTCAGGGAGTTTATTATGGGGTAATTGGACCAAAAAAGGGCCAACTTCTGGCCTGATTTACAGTCTCAACATGTCTCTTGACATCAGCGGAGGTCTAAGGCAAGGAAGAATTTGGCTTTGAGGGGTTGGAAAGAGTTTTAAATTATTCTAGCTTAGCCTCCCTGGGCTAACTTCTGCTCTGAAGGGGCACCATTATAAACGCAACTTGCAAGCAAGTCGACTCTGGCTTCACATGGGTGTAACTCAGAGCAAGGCTTTGCCTCCTAAACGATGCTTACTCATCAATTCTGAATTTGGCTCCTCTAAACAATTATAACCCTCTGCAGATATTGAGTAACATCACGGAGCATGTGTGGTTTTCTTACGTGATTCCTTGGGCTGGTTGCAAAGCAGAGCTCCAGGCTAGAGGCCAAGTCACACAGAGTACGAGCAGCTTCAGAAATAACCACCATTCAGGTTGGTTTGCTGCAAGGAGCTCAAGACGGAAACCATCAAATTCAGGAAAACAAAGTAAATAACCAGTTTGTGTTAGCATAGTTTTTATAAACCTGTCCTAAGGTCGCTCATGTTTCCATGGGGTTAGGAAGAGGGTGCGGGGGCAGGTTAATTTGGCTACTGAATCCTGCATTGCTCTGGGGTCTTCTACACAGTGTTTGTGTCGCCGTGAGACTAGTCTGCCTATTTCAGAGTGCACTGGAGATGTTAGAAAACACACTGAGAAATGGGAGGCCAAGACTACAACTGTCAGAGGGAGATGGCTCCATACAGCTGAGGACGGCACCGCGCCGCAGTGATGAAAGGCACAAATGTGTCACCATGCTCGCGTAACAGTGAGTGAAAGACCATTTTGTAAGGTAAGACCATTTTGTAAGGTTTGCATGGGACTTTTGCACCGTCAGTGAACATCCGCTCAGCTACAACTCAAACTGGAAGTGACTCAAAGTGACTGTTTCATAGGCCACGGCAAATTGCTTGGAGATTTCAATGCACGTGTCCATATCATTATATCATACATATCTTTCAAATCACTGTTTTTGTGGTCCCAGAATGGTGAATAGAGGTTAATAAGCAGCAGTGTCTTCATCTCAGGGTTGATATGAAGTAACAAGGGGCATGAGGTCTACCCTCATTTTAAATTAATGTGTAGGTTAACGTCTCTGATCTTACAGCTAGTATTTTTCTCATATATTCGTGTGCCTTAATTAGCCACGGTATTTCTCCAGATTTCTTCCAGTAGCTGCTCCCAGCTACTCCGTGGTTCTGTGATTTTCACCAAATTTACCGAGGAAACAAACACTGACAGTTGAGTCTGAGTCAGATTTAGGTTCTGCCAGCCATGGAATTTATGAATGTACCTAATGACTCAGTTTTCTGCAGTTCTTGAGCAGCGTGCCATCAGAAATAAGAGAGATGTTTACAGCGTAGTTATGGTTATTGTTAAATAAAGGAAATATTTGCAAACATGTCTTAAAAACTCAAGGAGGGTGTCTGGATCTACACTATAGATGGGCTGTTTCTGTCAGTCCATAGCAAGGACGCAAGAGCACAGGTTTGTACTTCTTTAGATGGTCAGTGGCAGCCATCAGGTGGTAGACTGGCTGGAGAGAATTAAATCTGGTGTGCAATGGGACTATCCTACATGCTTTTTGATACATTTGATATCCATTTAAAAGCTAAAATTCATTCAAAAAATGCTTCATACGCCAGGATTGGAATCTCTGCTGTGTGCACTTTCACCGTTGCCTGCCTGGAGATTTTCCTTTGCTTTAGTGTGTCCACCTGTGAGTATTTCTTGTGCCTTGTCCTATATGTGTTCAGGTCAAAAGATTTATTTTTGTTTTCTCATTGCATAGGCCTTCAGAAAATGGGATACTGGTCCAGTTAGAAGAAGAGCCCTCAGTTCTCCCAAGGCTATGGGTGATGTTATTGTTAGGTGATACAGTAGTACCAAAAAGGCATAAAAACTCACCTTTGGGGAATGCAAAATATGCAAAAGTGACTTAGAAACAGCTAGAGCTTGGAGTGTACTTTCCCCTCTCTTGCTTTCTTTGCTGGAGAATGTGATGCCAAGTGGCTTTTCTGCCTGAGATGGTGTGAACGCTTGTCTTCCACCTACTTCTGTGGGACATGCACATGGCAGAATCTGACTTTATAAACTCTTACTATCCTTGGTAATGTCATTCCTTTGATAAGTCACCGTACTAGATACCTTGCCTGCATTGCATATGTCATTAAAACTTTGATTAAGAAAAGTCATAAATATAAATAAAGTATTATGCTATCCCAGCAAGCTGCAACGGCATCTTTTTAATTCCTGAAAGTGTTCACATAATAAACAGCGCTGTAAAACTATTGTTGGTAATGCCTGTGTTATTCTTGCTCCTGATAAATGCACTATTGAAATAAACTAGCTCTCCTAGCATTAATGATCATTTGATTAAAGAAAACTTTCTAGTTAACATTTTGTAACAATGTAATAAGTAACTTTCAATTAAATTTTTCTATATGTGGAGAAAATGTGTAATGAATAAATCAGTAAAGACTACATAATGGAAGCCTATTAGCAGGGTGAATATATTCTTGTAACTCAAATTTCTATACCACTTTAGTATTATCTTCTATCAGAAGAGAAGGTACAATTACCAATTTTATCTTATCTTAGGCTTATTATTAAAGAGTAGTAAAGGAAACTTCATTCCAGAAGCTATAATGTGATTTTTGATTAATGGTGGGATTTTTATGTGACAAGAATATTTCTCCTAGGCAAAGTATGCACATGTATCTTTGCCTGAACTGACTTGTTTCTGGCAGGCTTTTCACTGACAGAAAATTTTGCTTCTCTATAAACATATGTATTTTTCTGTATGTATAGCAGATTTAAGTGCAGAGGATCTAAAACAGTCTGAACTGAATCTATGCTACATGAAAGGACTTAAGCCTTTACTTCACATTTTAATCTATTTAACAAGATTCGCTAAACAATAAACATCTTCTATTATCTTATGAAATGTCAAAGTTGCAAAGAGAAATGTTACAAATATGAGCAAAACTACTCATCACTTGAAGTGTTGTAAGCGGGTCTCCCACACTAGTTACTGTTTTTGGAAGCTATGTGCTTATAATGATGGCCAATGGGATGTCCGAGAGATTATTTAAAATACATTTTCAGCCTTTAAAGTGTTTCTTAGATGTATTTGTAATTGATGGGAACGGATATCCATTCAAGGTTTGCTGTTCTTCAACTGATGCGCATGATGCTTTTAAAAAGGCAAGGTTTGAGTGTGTTAAATGCGAGCTACATCAAGCTCTCGCTAACATCAGATGAAAGAACCAGATCAGATTTTCAGTTTGCTAAGCCTGAAGACATCAGCATTTGCTTGCCAGGTCCCAGTTGTTATTCACCTGTACGCAAGGGACAGCAAATAGTCCCAGCCTATACTGACAATATGTATAAGGCATGGGAGTGCATATGGTTAATACATTATCTGTTATAACTCTTCAGTCATGCACAAATGTGTTAAGAAATGCAAGAAGGCAGACCAGCATACCTTTAGGGCAAGACCTGATTGTCTGTCAGTCCTGCGTGCAGCCAAGTCAGCCTGAGCCTTGGGTTATCTTCTCAGTCCTGCTTCCCAGCACCACTTGGCTCCTCTGCAGAGAGAGGAAACAGCGCTGTGTGAGGCAGCGATGGAAAGTCTTGCTCAGCTAAATGCACTCTGCATCTTACCTGTCCTTGCAAAGACGGGTATTGTTGGGTCCTGACCGTGGCACGTACTCTGCTCTTCACCTAGTGCAGGACCTTTGGCTGGAAAAGGACTAGTTGTAAGTCAGCAAGTCCACTCTGCCTCTTTGGTTTTCAGGGTTAATGAGAACCAAGCCTCCTATGGATTCATTCCAATATGTGACTTGACGTTCTAGTAATTTTGCCTCTACCATCTTTTTTTTTTTTTCCTTTTTAAAAAGAGATTATTTCCATTCCTGGCTTGAACTGCTATTAAAGCACTCAATTTTATTCTTAGCCAAACTTAAGGGAGTTGCTCTGGATTTCAATAAAAGAACCAAATGAATTGAATTTGGCCTGGCTTCCACTCCAAACCCTTTATTTTCTTTTTTTTATCAATTTATGTGATTTTTTTTTCTGTTAGTTTACACACAGAACTATTTCTCTTGTTCTTTTTATTTCTTCCTACCAGATTTGTTTTTCCTAGATTCTCCTTAATTCCAAATAGCATACAGGTTACTTTGATTTCCCTTTCAATACATTTGCATCATCACATGCATCTGCTTTCATACAAATACATATTTATGTATTTATATCCATGCATACATGTATGTGTTTATGGAGTCAATACATAAATATACATTCATATATGTTTGTATTTATGTGTATGTACAGGTATTTAGATGATAACTCCAGGCTGGTTCACTTCTAACCAGTACTCCAATAAACTGGCACTGACTGCCATTCTTTGTCAGTTTTAATGACCTGAGATTTGTTTCCTTCCTGGAAAATAAAGATGGAACCAAAGTCACATTCACACTCTTCATTCCATAAAACCCTGGAAGAGTCGAATACATTACGTCTGCACAACCAAATGGCTGTTTCTGCCAAACTATGTGGAAGAAATATCGTTCCAGTTTGTACCAAAGTCGGTTAAGTGAACATGGCGAGCAGCTTCTGAACATCCATGTTATTGCATACAAAAATGATAGTGACTCACTAGCTCTTCCTGCTGCGTTCTCCACAGTATCTGTAAATATGCACAACATATGAAACACCTTTGTAAAGACTCTTCCAGCTTGAAGACCTTCTTCTGCCACATAAAAACCTGCTGTTGATTTGGGTACAACACGGGCTACCAGAACGTTTTCCAGGGCAACCACAACTCTAAAAAGTGAAGTCTGCCATTAAAGTTTCCAGCAGCACTGTGAACGCAGTGCAGACCTTTATACAACCCTTTTGAAAACATAAGAAAAAATGGGCCTTTCAATTAACCCTGCATTAGTACAAGAAAGATGATGGCATAATTTTAAATGCGTGTTATCTTGCATGAAATATAATGGCTGCACAGAATAATTTCCAGCTTCCCCTGCCACTAATCTCTGAACAAATACAAACAAAAAACAGTAGCAGGTCAGAGCCACTGTAATTTATTCATTTCCCTTCCCCTGAAATATTTTACAGTCCTTCATTTATTTGTAAATTTTGTTCTAAAACAGAAAGCCCCTCGAGATCTGGCATCTTGTTTCCAAGAGTGTCTGCAGGGAAAATAAGGCTGATGGCAGCCTCGAGAACAAAAAAGCTAAAATGAAATGGAAGATGACATCTTCAGTTGTTGTATAGGTGTCTGCAAACAGATTTAACGAGATGCACTGATTTTCTCTCTAAAACCTCACGAAGGGTTTTCCGTCATGCCGTGTTTGCTCCTGTATCCTCGTTGTTTTCCCCCGCTGTTATCCCCTATGGTGCATTCTGCCCATCGGTTTATACCTCTGCCCCATCCCGGACTGGTGTCTCTGCCGTGCTCGTAATCCAAGCCCATGAACTGTGATTCTAAGCAATACCCAGGCAAGATAGGTATCCCCTCAGTTACCTGCATAAATTACACGAAGGGCAGGCACAGATCGCTTCGTCTTCTCTAAGGGTTCCATGGGAAAAGGGGAGCAATGATTATGATCTTTTAATTAATGTCGCATTTAACATAGCGTGAAACAAAGGTGTTTGTTTTGGGGTTGACAAAACAGTCTCAAAACCAAACCTGAGTTAACAGAATTGCAGACTTGGAGTTTGAGAGGAAGGGACATCTAGTGGGGTCATATTGTTCAAACTCCCTGCACAGGGGTTTGCAGGCACAAAGAAAAGGGTTTAGACACCAAAAACAAAGGCTACTGAGCTTCACTCAGTAGCTAAGCTGGTGGCTCAGGACCTAGACCCTCCTTTGCCATTTGCAATTTCACAGAAAGTTTCTGCCAAATGAATCATCTTCAAATAAATGAGAACCAACGGCCCCTTGCATCTTTGCAATATCTTATCATGCTGCCCTTAGCTTCAATAACGTTCGATTTTTCAACAAATTATAGAATAGATACAAACGCTGCCGTTTCTTATGCTTTGTTTTGAGGTATCACTACTGTGAATAGATGAATCTGGTAATGATGGGCCTGGTCCCACCAGCTTATACAAAGTCGCTTCACTGAATGAAAATTTGGAACGGCTCCTGTTACATTGAGTAAAATGAAGTTTCTGGGGCCATTCCTCACCCCAGTAAGCGTGCTTATACGTAAAATGTCTGGTTTGGAAACGATGCCTCTGCTTTTCTTCTCTTCCTTTCCATCCTTGTCCCAACACAGCCCAAACTCCACCAGGACTTCTGTTTGGGCTTCCTTTAACGTCAAGTGTTGTGCCCACAGACAGCTCATCAGCAACATTTCACAAGTGTGAAAATCTTTGCAGGATTTGGGACTTTCACCACTCTCTGGGCAAAAATAGCATCCAGTTCAAAAAATTAAAAGGCTTTTGATGAGGTTAGAAAATAAAAGCCGAAAGGGTCTACAGTCCCATGGTTCAGACCTGTATCTTCTCTTTCCACACCTGTGGGATGACAGAAAAAACCTGTAACAGCCAAAAGAGATTTCAAAATAAAATACAAAGGCAGATGTGAAAACAGACCGTAAGGCCTGTGAACTATTACACCGGGCGTGATCCTCCTCTAACTTACAACTGCTGTAGATCAATTTACAACTGATGTAGGACTGATACAGACCTGATGTGGCGTAGATTAAACCCCTATTGAAATCAATGGAGTTAGACAGGTACAAAACTTGAGGCAAAGGAGTGGAGAACTAATCTGATTATCTCAGAGTTATGAAAACATCATTTATTTGCAGAATTGACATACTTTGTGGTTTCTGCTGCTTGACTCTCCAAATGTTCCCTTACACTGAAAACACACTTGAAAACTTTAAAGATTTATTGCGCAGCTCTCGGTTTGGGTAGGTAATTAATTGTGATGACTATTTTGGAGCTGCTTTTGTGTATTTTTGGAGGAAGAAGGAAGTTTGCTGCCAGGCAAGAAGGAATCTTTGTTTTGCTTCTCTATAATTTGTGGCTGTGTCACTGGCTGATGCATGAAGTTAGAGGAATAGCTGCTGTTGCTTTTTCTTTGTGAAAATGCACTGAGCATTTCATAGTCCTCAGTTTTTTGTCATTTTTTTCGCCTCCCAAGGCTTTGGCATCTGTTGCTGTCAGATAATTTGTAGCATGGCCCACTTGACCCTTAGTTCATAGGTCATCAGAATCTATATGAAGGGGGTTATTCTCTGCTATTGTCGAGCAAGGGATTTACATCCTAACTCCTATTAATGCTTGTAAATCTCTCATGCATCAATGACGAGAGGAGGCCTAAATTACAATCATATTTGCTTATGAATACTACCAGAGTACTCACACAATCCAAACAGGCAAGGAAGCAGAATATTTGAAGAATATAAAGTTTCACGTGGAGTCTAATAGGAATCTGATTCTGCAGCCTTACAGGAGTGCAATTAGTGGGATACCTGGAAGTACATGATTAATTGTTCTGAGAAAAATGAAATGGTTAGGAGAGGTATTGCAACCTCATGGCAACCAAGCCATACACTAGAGAAACAGTTGCCTGACAGGTATCTGCTAACAGAGTGAATTGCACCAGGTATTAGGTTTGCTGAAATCAGGTAGATAGCAACAGAGGGGAACTCCTCCTCACAGGCAGTTAAGTAATATAGCCTAGGAAAAAGAGCAAGGTGAAATCAAATCTGTTTATAAATACTATATATTGCAGTCCACTTTCTAGGATTTGTTTTTTATAACAATGATATCCAGTCTTGGTTTCAGGCATTTGAAGTAAACTGGATATTTGTTTATGATTGTGGGTGTGCAAACACTCGTGATCACCCATGTCACCTTCCTATGGCTGAGTCCTCCTTGCTCCTTTCTTGGCTTGTGGTATCTGTCCAAAAGCTTCTCCAACTTCCAGTTTCAATGGAAACATTTACTCGCAGTAATGATCTCAGTGCTATTATGTGCCAGATTTACTACAGCCACCATACCAGCTGCCAGATCCCAAACTGTCTTCCTGAAATGTGGAGTAATAGAGTGCTTGTTGCATGGAAATAACTGAAAGAAACAGGTTTCTCCTTGAGTAGAAAAGGCTACTGTTATGAATGTGCTTAAGACTATCACAGTGGAAGGCTGGGTATATCCTACTCAACCACCTGATAGTAAATGCAATTTTACTCCACTGTATAAGTAAATTGGCACATTTCACCTTGATTTACTTGAAACCTGATGGTGGGATTGAGTGCGCCCTCAGCACGTTTGCTGACAACATCAAGCTGTGTGGTGCAGTCGACACACTGAAGGGAAGGGATGCCATCCAGAGGGACCTGGACAGGCTTGAGAGGTGGGCCCGTGCCAACCTTGTGAAGTTCAACAAGGCCAAGGGAAAGGTCCTGCACCTGGATCAAGACAATCCCATGCACAAATATAGGCTGGGCAGAGAATGGATTGAGAGTAGCCCTGAGGAGAAGAACTTGGGGGTGTTGGTTGATGAAAAGCTCAACATGACCCAGAAATGTACACTTGCAGCCCAGAAAACCAACTGCATCCTGGACTGCATCAAAAGAAGTGTGGCCAGCAGGTTGAGGCAGGTGATTCTGCCCCTCTACTCTGCTCTTGTGAGACCCCACCTGGAATACTGTGTCCAGCTCTGGGGCCTCCAACATAAGAAGACATGAACCTGGTGGAGTGAGTCCAGAGGAAGGCCATGAAGACAATCAGAGCCCTGGAGCACCTCTGCTGTGAGGACAGGCTGAGAGGGTTGCGGTTGTTCAGCCTGGAGAAGAGGAGGCTCTGGGGAGACCTTATAGCAGCCTGCCAGTACCTAAAGGGGGCCTACAGGAAGGATGGGGAGGGACTCTTGATCAGGGAGTGTAGTGATAAGACGAGAGGTAACAGCTTTAAACTGAAACAGGGTAGATTTAGATTAGTTGTTAGGAAGAAATTCTTTAGTGTGGGGGTGGTGAGACACTGGAACAGGTTTCCCAGGGAAGTTGTGGAAGGCCCCATCCCTGGAGGTGTCCAAGGCCATGTTGGATGGGGCTTTGAGCAACCTGGTGTAGTGGAAGGTGTCCCTGCCTATGGTTGGAGGGGTGGAACTGGATGATCTTTAAGGTCCCTTCCAAACCATTCTATGACTCTATGATTCTATAATACCTATATATTAAAGGTATTAAAGGCTGTTGTTACAGGTATTTCTTCAAATGGGAACAAATCTTATGACAAATCCTTTGTATGCTGCCTTTATTCAGTTCTCATTAAATCAAAATTCATCTTGATTCCTTGGAGCCTGTATTGAGGAAGGAGTTCAAAATCTGGATGACAAATTGATTGTGAGTGATTTAGTCACTCGAAATGCAGAAAAGTTCTTGGTAACCGTAGAAAAAAATGATCTCAGTACATAACAAGCCAGAATGCAACCTCGAGTCTAAGTCTTTTTACTAATTCTGGAGATAATTGTATACATTTGTCTCCCATTTTTTTAAATGTCAAAGTCAAAGAGAGTACAATCAGTTAACCTGCAATTAAAACCCGTTTATACTTACATATTCAGCTCTTTCCATGATAAAATTAAGATATCTGATGACTGCACAAATCAGAAGAGAACTCACAATTTTATCTCTGGCTTTATCTTGTCAGAATTATTTACTGCTTTTCTCATCCTGGAAGAGCACACCTGCACATACTCTACGTTTCCCTAGGTGGAATATAAAGGACATTCTCCTCAGGTTACTAAATTGAGGCACCAAGGGCCTGAACAAGCAGTCTTGACTCATGCAAGTGGTCCCTTTGACTCACATGAGTTAAGGTTGCTGGATCAGTCTGTTATATATCACTACATTCATAGCTACAAAGGTTACAAGTTCAAAAATGGAACAAATTTGAGTAAGCGCTACTTCCTAGAAGTAGTAGTCTATTATTTTAAAAAATCCTTCACAATGGTTTTCTCTTGTGCCTAAAAAATATTTTTTCTTGTGACTGAAAAAGTTGAAATATTAAGTAAAAAAAGTTATTTATAATTACTATTTATTTATTAAGGATTTTATTTCTTAGAGATTCACGTGTATTTGCTGAGAAATATTTTGATAGCTTTTCCCTTAACTTAGGATCTATCTGTTTCAGTTTACAGGTTCATTATCTGGATGTTTCAAAGAGCAAAATGGATGCACCTACCAATGTGAGCAGCAAAGACTGGACCCACTCTGTACGTCTTGTCTTATTCTTGATGAATTGTAAACATACGATGAATTATATGTTACCTATATAGGGATGTATGTACATATACATAATGTATCCTATATCATGTGGTACATGATTAAGCCAGTGTATCACAGAGAAACAAATAAGGGATTTCAAAAAACCACTTATAAATCAAGTGCTGTACAAGATGGGTATGTGGGTTTAAGACTGTCCATTTTATGGCTACTATGTCCCATGGTTTAATCTCCAGTTGAAATATCAGACTAAATCACTCTTTTATGGGAAATAATAGAAAAACAAAGAAACGTAACTTAAGCACAATTCAATTAGATGCAAGGGAATTGAGCACCTCAATTCTTAATGAAATTAATGATCTTTTATAATCACAAATGGCCAGACCTTAATTTTACTTGCTATTTAAAAGATGACACCTAGAGTAAAGTCGTGTCCCATAAACCATTAAGTGTCTCTGGGATTCAGAAAAGACTGTCCCTTCCTGGATTAGTAGGAGAGTGTCTTGACACACCTTTAATGCTTCCAATACCAAGACAGCTCAATTATAACTACAAGATTTTGATTAAAAGGTAAGTGGAGCATCCCAAAGCCAAATGAGATCAAGCAAAGGGCACTCATTAGCTTCGGTGGAATATGGCATCTGCTTAAAAGTCTTATCAACAGCCATTGTCATACATGGTTGCTTTGAATTTTTACAAATTTGGTTATAGGTAAATCCAAAGTAACAGAGGAGTGATTTTTAGATTATGTTAAACTTAGATAAATATTAAGAAAGTTTTTCCTACTGTCTAAGAAAAATCAATGTGTTTCCCTGCAAACCCATTACTTTGTGTTAACCACCTGAAGAATAGCTTATTTTAGTCCTTTTTCCAGCTAACTTTTATTAATTTTATGGCTATTATCTAGCTCATTTAGAGGTTTACCTGAGAGAGTTTGAGATAACATATTGCAATAGTCTGTTCTAGATGTCTTCAAAACAGAAATTGCTCTAGCAACAACCGAGTTAGCTTTGGGTCCTGAAAAAAGATTCTCCCAGTGACAAAGAAAAATAAACTTCCACTATCTGACTATAATCTGAGAAAGCTATTAAGATGTGAAAGTCACCCCAAAATTTTAGTTATGAAAGTTGGGAGGACAGGGATTCTTGTGCAATGTAGGACTGCACAAAAGGAAGAGGCCAAATATGGGATACTGCTTTGACTCAAATAGCAACAGACTTGTGGCACTGACTTCCAAGCTTGTACAAAAGATGTAAAATGAAAAAGTGAATGAAGCAATATTAGAAATCGCAATGTATCAGAGGCCAAACAATAGCAATATTCTGGCAAAACTTTTACCCTATTTTGTGACCCATGTATGCTTACTGAACTGAGGGATAATGACTATTTCTTCATACCCCCTCATTATAACTTTCTTACAAATAGTTCTTGACAGTAGCGTCATTTCCCAAAACTTCTAGAGTAGAAAAAATTATATATATTGAGAGACTTTTGTTCTTTCCATGTGACCCTCACATTATAACCAGATGGTAAATTACCGCATTTTTCCTCTTAAAGGGCTGGGAAGATGTAGCCCATACTGACTTAATCTGAGGTTGATGAAGTGGTTTGTATTTGAGACAACAAGATTAGATTATCACAGTATATTAGTTTAAAGTCTTTCTGACAATGCTTTGTGTTACCTGGTATTAAACCATGAATCATCTCTGCATGCATACCACGGGCCAGATTCTCCCCTGGCATAAAATGATACAACTCCGCTGATGTCCCCGGAGCTGCCCTTGCCAACACCAGCTGAGGATCTGGCCCTTATCACACAATACGCTATTGAAATGTCAGTCTTTACAGCAATTCACCAGCTTGATCTACCTCACCAGTCCTGGTTAGTCATACCCTGGGGGTAGCTGTGATAATCTCCATTCAATCTGTAGTTCTGGAATGGAATTGTTTGGAAATAATGCTTTCAGCTGCACACCTTGCATTTGGGAAGTTTGCCAAGAGGCTTCTTGCTCTGTTTTGAAATAAGGAATCACATCTCTACTGAGATTTTGGCTCTATTCCCTACTGCAGAATTTTCAGTAAGTTATTAGGTGCATCATTACCCCATTTCATTTCCTGGCTGTTCTGACTACCATCCTAGTGCTTATAAGCTGAAACCTCCAAGATCCTTTCCTCAGCCCTTCCCATGAGTGCCTGATCCAAATCCCACAGAACTCCATTTGAAGTTTCCCAGCAAACTTACACAGACTCCTAGAAGAAAATAAAGGAAGATATCTAAAGTATTCAATCATGAAATCTTTTATGCCGATGGTTGAGATGCTGAAGTGGAGCACATGGGAGCAACAAGAAGCTGAGATTTTCATTCCCACAATGTCTTCTGCAGGTTTTTCCTCTGTCTCTGTACCTGAAGGAAGATAATATCTTGTGAAGGATCTAGATACGGACTTTTTTTTTTGTTTTGTTTTGGGGCATACTGCTTTCTGCTGTTAATGAGCGACTGACTTCACTGGAATCTTTCCACAGATTCCTCAGGTTTGTGTTTCTCAAGTGGAGGGAAGACTTTGAAGATGTGAAATAAGTATTTGTGGGTCTCTAAGTTTACTGTGGGTCTCTGCGGTTCTTCTATAATATCCCAGAGTGGGATATCATGCTGATTCGTAGTTCTGTATTCTCTGTGTTCAGTGTCACAGAGCGGTGCCTTATTAGGCTCAAGAGCAAGAGAAAACATAAGCACACAGGCAGCATTGTCTGAATAATGCACACACTTCCTCCTTTGGATTCAAGCAGCTGGCTAAAAATGTGAGATTTTTCTAGAGAGAAGGAAAAACTGAGTGCACTGGGAGCATCTTCCATACAAATTTGCATATTTTTTGAAGGCTGATAAAGTTTAATTTTCCTGAACAGAAAGAAGTAAAACAGTACGAGATATTTCCTTAGCCTACACCTCAAGCCCACGTCTTGACCTCTGGCAAATAATCTTGCTCCCTCTTTCTGGACTTTGTGCTTGACTTCTGCTCCGTCTCTGTGTGTCCTCCACTTCCCTCTCCTCACCCTACCAAACCTTTGTATCTACACAATTCACATTCCTGAATGGCCAGGCGCTTGCCTTTGCTTCTGGGTGATGACATGTTTCTTGGGTTTGATTTGGAGACTGCTATAGTTTCATAAGTGACTGTAACTGCTTCTTTACAGCTATCTGAAATGAAGGACAGCTGTTACACCTCGGGCTTCAATAACATTTTGTCTAGCCAACAACAACTTCTTCATCACTTCATTGAGCCAGCACTGGTCCTAAACACTCTTTCTGTTGGCTTGTTCTCTGGACACTAACATGCTTCTGAGTCTGCTGTTTTCCTCTTCTCCAGCTGCTCTGGTATTTCCTTCATCTCATACAGACACAAAAGCGCTCGTGAACAATGTCAGTGAAATCCCCTCCAGAGCTTGCCTTTCCTTTGGGTCGTAAAACGTGACTGTGTTTGGGATGGAGATTGCTGTTGTTTCAGCTGTTTGGTTCCATAAAGGAGCTTTGCTGCTGCTTATATTAACTGTTTTAAGTGTAGGACAATTACTACTCCCAGAAACTTACTTGAATTTGTTTCAATCTCTGCTTATACAGCCTAACAGCTTGGATGCCTGCTGAGTCCTGAGCAAGAGGTTTCACCAGCCTGCCTTGTGTGACACCCAGTGCTTTCTCTAAAGTTAATTCTCCTTAATGGTCTTCAGTAGAGAATCACTAAAGCAAAAGCAGGCAAAGTGAGCACCTATCAGAAATCGTGTACGTCTGGTCCACCTAGCTTCATCTGTGGACGTCTGTAAGGCATCTTGCCTGCATATGCTGTCCTGTTAGGAGCAGAAGCTCAGGAACAGAGGTTGGTTGAACCTTTTATCTCTGCCTTTATAGGGAGCTGTCAGAGGGCACCTCAGAGGAGGCAGAGATGAAGGGCAGAAGGATAAGAAGTAGGGACAACAGTGCTAAAATTCTGACTCCGTAAACTCTTTTATGCAGAATAGTACCAGTTCTTAAAAGAAAGGAATGACGTTTACTTTGCTTACAAGTGTTTGAGAAGGTTAAGTAGCCAGTCTTTGCCAAGTGTTTGGAAATACATAAGGTGAAGTGTGCTCTACAAATATTCTCCCTGGGATGGCTGTGGAGGGTGCGGTTTGAGAGACAGGAGAGAGTCAAGGACATATTGCCATCATCAGTGTCTGCACACGCGAGGTAACCTGCACAGGGCGCACGAATACCGCTGGCATCCCTTTAGCTGGCTTAGGGAGACCAGGTGGCAGGTGTGACAGTGTGGTCTTCTGCATGTGGTAACTACTCCAACACGTACCCTTGCAGGGACCTCACATACCCTGCGTGGCTGCACACAGCCTTTTGGTCTAGTGTGGGGCAGAGGAACGCTGGTGCCACCGGGAGCATGGGCAGAGGCAGAGGTTGTTGTTTGAGGCCCCAGCCTGCACTGAAAGTTGTTTGCTATTAGTGTCAGTGTGGTTTGGCCACGTTTCTTCAGAAACCCTTGACGCTGCAGTGTGTCTTCGGCTTTGCAAGGCTTCCTAAAACCAATCCACATAGATGCCTAGAGCTTGTAGTAAAATTCCAGATTGATAAATGCAACTGCTGGCCAGCAAATGGAGCTCTGAAAGTGAAGCCGGGGAAAAAGATCCTTCAGGCCTCCTCATGGTTTTGGAGGTTTTAGCTTTTCACTACCAAAGACTCAGACCCGGTAAGTCACTTGGGAATCCTGTCATTGACCTCACTGTGATCTAGACCAGATCACAACAGAGATTTTAAAAGATTTTTCAGTAAAGTATCAGAAACACTTTTGCTTCAGCCCTGGGAAATGAGACACTCGGCACTAACAGATTTAATATTCATCTTGTCACATACTAGGTTGCCTTACTGATCTTTGAGCTGCTCATACAAAAAGCGCCCTATCAAGTTACTGCAGAAATCTCTTAAATGTTCAGCGGGATGACCATACAGTGGAATATACAGAACAGTTTTAAAATTCTTCCTTCAGAACAGGAAATGAATTTTTTCCCCAAAATTTTGATGCAATGTTCATAAAAAAAATGGCAGAATGCAGTAAATATATGTTTATACACACATTATTATGTACTTGTAAAAATATTTGTCTTAGAAACTTTTTATTTAAAAATTCTATATATGAAAATTAAAAGTTAAATGGTCTTTCTGATGAAAACATACCCCAAATATAAATGAAATTTTGTTATCTATGTGTATTCACCTCTGCTTGGAATGTTGTCAAAGCTTCAGACTATTTAAACAATAATACTTTGGACTTCTAGAAAGCCTAGCAGGCTTCACTAGGGGTTTTTTCAAGCTATTTGTAGACATTAATTAAAGCTGTGAGAAACCCTGTGTTCTTGGTGCTACTTACACCTACTTAGTACTAGCTCACATGCCACATCTAAGGTCAAACAGCAGATCAGTAACAAAATCAGTGGCAGAATTGGGATATCAGTACTCCTGAGACCTGCCTGAGCTGTTGGATATTATCTTCCACTGGACCATACTATCAGCTGTAGAAAATAACTTTTGATCCCTCAGAGAATGATCTAGGTCCAAGACCATCACTATAAGGCTGTGGGAACCTCAGCAAATGGTTTTAAGAACAGATAAACCCAGACTGAAGGAAAAAACCCAAACTTGTGGAAGTACTATTGACGGGCAATTTCATTAAATCTGGTTTCACTTTATTTGGGTTATATATTCCATTTCATAAAAACCTTATCATAAAGATCTAAATCTGTGAAGAATGACATGAAGCAAGTCTTTATTACCCCTGCTGGTCCATTAAAATAAATTACATCTATCCCTTCCCCTATTATTTCATGGAGTGCAAGAGCTTTGGTATATTTTGGCATAATTGCTTTGGCATCCAAGGTTTATTCTGTAATTGCTGTTGTGCAAATGAGACATTTAAGGAGCAATCACCTTTTTTTCTATATGGCCCATCACCACAGTATATAAACTATGTATAGTCTGCATATTTTGTAACGTATGAACTTTTCAACAATTTTATTGGCCCCTTTTTGAGAAAGACAAAGACAGATGTCAGACTGCACCCGGTTTATCCACACACTGTAAGGTGTTCCCTGGCTTCCTAATTTATTAACAATGGTGGTTTATTACAATGACAACTTAGAAAAACAAATTACTTAGAAGTTATGATGAGGTAATTCTGCTTCTTGGAGCCTCTGTAACAAATCATCATTTTCCCTCCCTCCCTTGACCTAATTTCAAAATCATATACCTGTGTAAAATATTGTGATGAGAATTGTGTCTAATTATCTTCTAAATTTTTCTTTTAATTGCTAGAAGGATGCCCGTTCTTGAATGAGGGAGGTATTCATGATGTAATAGTGTTAGAGAGTCCTTGAAATCTAGATTAATTATTAGTTGTGTGGACTTCTGAGAGTTTTTGATGTATTCATTTGCATTCACAAAGATGGCTTTTTAATTAAAGAGAGTTTTTGAACTTATACAAATCAGCCTTTTGCAAATGTCCCTAGAAACGTGAAAAGTGTTAAAAGTGAGAAGAATTGAAGTTTTCCTGAAACATTATCTCCCGTTACAAACACTGAATGACCAAAAACATTTGAAATCCCAGACCTCATGTCAGCAGCTCTAGCTGATCTCTGTTATAACATAGAATTATTAAAGCCTGCATTTGTTAACTAGAAATGCCTTGCTTTCAAATACCATAGAAATGTTTCTGTTGAAAAAAAGCAATATAAGAATATCTGATTTCCATTTCAGCTTCCATAACAGCATATGTTTCTACCTTTATCTCCATGCTTGTTTTTTCCTCTTTAGAAATTAAAGCCTCTTTCCAAGGACTCCAATCTTAAATGTTTCCTCATTGTAACTCCTGTGATCCCTTGTTGCCACCTGAGACTTCTGATTTTTCTTTCTTTTTTTTTCTTTCTTTGAGATCAAGAGAACAAACCGAAAGCTCTCATTCTCCAGGTCTGTTTCACAGATTTATAAATGGTACCATATTTTCTGTATTATAGCCATTCATTTCTTAATGCAGCCTAACATCTAATTTACAATTTTGACTGCTGCTACATATTGAATTTGAGCAGATGTCTTTACTGGGCTGGCCACAGTGATGCCTAAATCATTTCCCTCAGAAGTTCACAAGAAATTCAGATCCCATAAGAGTGGATACGTATTTTAATTTGTATGTTCTGAAATAAGTGTAAATAAGTGAAATTTCATCTAGCAGAATACCATCCAATTTCCTCATTTTGTGAGATCTATCCAGAGCTGCTCATCCACCTCCCTGCCAGAGCTGCCTAATTTCAGTTTTCATCATGTGAATAACTCCAGCCCTTCTCCACAACTATGGTCCCACTCCAGAACCGTGCCATGGTGAGACTGGGACCTTTAAACCTCCTCCATGGTCCTGTCTTCTCCACAGTTACCAGTTACACACAAAACTGTAATCCAGACTTAAAGGTATCTTTAATTGGGTCTTGTGAAGAACTTTGTCAAGAATCTCTTTAAATTCTGTATAAAAGCTATCCACCAGACTTCCCGTGTCTCCTCTTGTTTAAGTCTTTGCAAAGACCTTAGCCAGAGTTCAGTAAATCAGCTTATTTTAAAATATTATAGAATCACAGAATAATGGTTTAGGTTGGAAGCGACCTTAAAGATCATCTAGTCTCAACCCCCCTGCCATGGGCAAGGACACCTCCCACTAGACCAGATTGCTCAAAGCCTCATCCAAGCTGGCCTTGAACACTTCCAGGGATGGGGCCTCCACAGCTTCGCTGGGCAACCTGTTCCAGTGCCTCACCACCCTCACAGTATAGAATTTCTTCCTGAGATTTATTCTAAGTCTACCCTCTTCCAGTTTGGAGCCGTTACCCCTTGTCCTATCACTACATGCGCTTGTAAAAAGTTCCTCTCCAGCTTTCTTGTAGGCCCCTTTCAGATACCGGCAGGCTACTATAAGGTCTCCCCGGAGCCTTCTCTTCTCCAGGCTGAACAACCCCAACTCTCTCAGCCTGTCCTCATAGCAAAGGTACTCTAACCCTCTGATCATCTTCGTGGCCTTCCTCTGGACCTCTATATGATACCTCTATTTTCTCATAGGGGGATTAAAACACACTAATTTACATTTATTTCCTCCTATGCTTTTTCTGAAGATAAAGAAGTTCAGGGTGCCCACCATCCTCATTGCAGCATTTTCTGTATGTTTAAACTAGCCATTATAACTAGCTACCTGGCAAAATACTGTATCCACTTGGAGCACATCTACTTCATGTTTCATTTCCAGAAGATATTTGCATAATTTCCTGAAGAATTGAATGAATTGAATGTTTGATCTTAATTTCCCCAAAGCCAATTAAATATTTGACTGGATCAAGGACATTTTCTATTTGTTTTGTTGTTCGTGTCCTCTGTTTTCAGCTCTGTTGTCTCTGATGATGTCTAAACTTCATGACGTGTACAGGTACATGGCAATGTAGATATTAATCTTTCAGTCTGATGGAAAATGACCTCAAATACTACTCTGGTTCTCATTCCTCTTCTATATTTATTAATGTTTTCATTTTTGACAGTGATCTTCTATTTCAAATCACTCAAATAATCTGTTTCAGCATCTGGTTACCTGTTTTTCCATTTTTCTTGCAGTTCTCAGAGATGGCACCGTATATTTCCACCTTCCAGAATCCTTTCCTTCTTGGCCTCACTTGGGATAATTTTAATTTTCAATTTATATTTTCTTGAGGTTGAATAGATTTTTGCAACTTGGATTTTGACTGTTTCTTCCTTGGTAGCTTTCCCGCTCTGTAATTTTACTTGGCAGTGAAATGTGAACACTATCCATGGTTCTGTCAGTATTTCTTTAAATATATCCTGAGTTGAATTCCCTTTCCTAAATTTTCCCTGTAGTATATTTCTATGGAAATAAAGATTTTATTTTTTTTTTTCTTTCCTTTTACATGCGTACACATCTAGGTATAAACTTCATAAAAAAGTCATGCTTATTCCTACTATGATCACAGTGCTTCTTAGGGTATTGCTTCATGAACCAACTTGTGTCCCACACCAGAGGAATTGTTCTGAGAAGTAGCACCTTGTGCCACCCAGCTATTACTTTTCCTGACCATCTTCTAAGACAATGCTCAACCATCCTAAGCCAGGACACCCAAAGACCTTTGTTCTTTACCAGCCTTTGTGTTGTCCACCTCCCAGTGATGCCCAACAACCTGCAGCGTTGGAAGAGCTGCTATTGCAGTTTCTGCTGCTGCTGCTCTCTGTCTTGCTGTGCATTGGGAATTTTACCTGTGAGGTTTCTACATCACGGTGCGCACGAAGGGAACCTTGAGACCTCCTGACGTTCTCTGTGAAAAACAAGAGGAAGGAAAACACACACTTGAATATTTAATAGCTGCGTAGTCAGGGCCCAGGAGATGGGACCCGGAGGTTCAAGTTGCAATTGTGTCTGCTTTGGAGGAGCAGCTTGAGCCTGCACTTCTGACAGCTGGTGAAAGCTGCAGTCAACAGACCCTTGTGGAGGCTGCAGTAGAGCCATCCCTGCTTCTCTTTTTTGGAATAAAAGTAAAGATTCATTAGTATAAAATGTGAGCGAGTTAATGATCACTGGTGTCTTCACTAACCTCTCTCTCTCTCTCACTTCCTGTAAAAGCTTTATTCAAATTGGTATTCTTCCATGAAAAATTTTGCTTTCTACAAAACAGACAAGTGGGAATACCGGACAGTCTAAAAATTCCCCTAAATGTGCAATTCCATCCAGCCATCTTCTTTTAACCTTTGTTAGTAAATATCTGCACTTAGCTTCAGAAGACATTTTTCTTCCCCATTGGATTGCAGGCATTCACCCATCCCTGATTTTAAATATATATTTTACTCATATGATTAGACCCACCGTTGGTGCTGAACCAAATTACTCAATCTAGCACTTTTATTGTGTATAGAGTTCATCTGGTTTTAACATTTCCCCAAATCTTCAGTTTAAATAAATCTTCCCCAAATATTCATGGCCTTCCTTGAAGGCAGTCTGTTTTCATGTTGCTTAAAATGTAAACCATCCGTGCAATGTAAATGTAAACCTCCAGGCAATTCATTTTCTAATTTGTTTTCTCCCGCATTGGAAACTCAAGAACGTGTACTTCATTTACATCTATTATTACTGTATTATAGATATTGTTATTATTATTAACATTATTATTATTATTTACTCTGGGGGTGATATGTACCCTCAGGCAGATACATTGTAAATTGAAACCAGATGTCCAACGAGTTGATGACACGTAGATTTCCAAGCAGGACTGAAATCTTTTCCTAAAATTCACAACGCTGCAGATGAACTAACGTGAGCCTGTGTGACAAACCAGGAACAGACCACGGCAAGTCTGAAATAATGTCAGATATCACCTTGCGATTATACAAAAAAAACTTTTCACAGTTTTAAGTTTGCTCTTCAAACACAGAGTGAAAATATAACAAAACAAGCAGGGAAGGTAAGAGGCTATGGTAAGATCAGAAAACAGGGAAGGTACATTCGGAAGCCATTAACAACCCAACGCTACTAACTAAAACTAGCTTTAAGATAGTCCCTCCAGGGAGGATACTTCAAAGATACTCAAATAAAAAAGGCAATTTATTGGCTAAGCGATCTTCTTAGAGGCCCCAAATTTCCTACCCAGCCCATTTGTTTTTCATTCCTCTTAAATTTTAAAGTCACCTTTGCAATTGCTCAAGATCTTTAAGGAATTTTTTTTAGAAATTATACTAATTGGCCTATTTTTACTCCCCTCTCTTTGCCCTTAAAGACTATGAAGCTTGGTGCCTAAAAATAAGTCGGAGCGAGCTGAAGTCTGTGATCTCCAGATGGCTATCAGCAAGAGAGTTCGTTTTACACCCTGTGCTTTGTGCTCGGTTACCTGCACTCTCCTGCACCAGAAAGTTTAACCATTGCAGCGTAGCAGAGAACAGCAACGCCGGAATGTAGGGCACAAACCGGCCCCTCGCTACGGCTATTTCCTACCCACACCGAGAGGTCTGAGTTCTCCCGCTAGTCCCTGTTACTTTGGTTTGGTTCACATCCGCTGTGCGATACGAAACGTTGCAGCAATTTGAAGAAGAACTGAACAAAATCCTCCTGCAAAGCTCTTTTTGCGAGCCAGGGACTAATAACAGCATTTAACACCTAAGAGCTATTATTATTTTTGATATTCCATTAGAAACAAAAACACTGAAAGTGCAGAATCTAGAAAGATAGACCTATGATAATGAAGAGAGAGATACTATCCCAGCAAGCTATTGTTATATGCTTTTTTCAAATGATGTGTTTATTTTCTACAGCATTTTCAAAAATGTTGTGACCAGTAATTTGCCATCAAAGGAATATGGCAAATTATGTTGTGTGAAGCTAAGAGGCTGTCTCCGTGCACGGACGTTCAGAGATACCCGAAGCAAGCCGGCGTGCTGGGTTAGCTGCCGTGCATCCGCGCAGGGCTCTGCCGAGCCAGCCTGTCCTGGTCCTCTGCAAGGGTACGCAGCCGGCTCTACCGGGACTGTGTCGATTTTCTGCCTTCCCTACACGGCCTTGCAGGCAGAGGAGCCAAAAAACATGATCTCCAAGACCTCCAGGTGGCAAGGAGGTGAGAAGCTATATCCAGTAAAGAAATTAAGTGTGTGCTTAATATTAAATAGGTGAATGTCACTAAATTTGCATGTGTTAAATGGTGACATTTTTATGGGACCATAGAGCAGGTTTAGAAGATAAAAGCTCTTGGTATAAACACAGACTTCTGTTCTTCGTGGAACTGCTCATTTGTTCATATTTCTTAGAACAGAAAATGGAGAAATGTGTTAATTGAACTGTTTAAAATTACTATTTACACTGTAAGTCTGCCAAAACATACAACGGGCTAAGCTTGTATCATGTCCACTGTTCCAAGTTGAGAATATATACAAATGTCTGAAAGATCTAAATGTAAATCAGGATTACTGTGCTTTTGAAATCCAGGGTAGAGGCTGGTGTTGGCCGGGAATAAAGTGTTCACCTGCCGCCCTTCACCTGTGTAACATTGGTTTTGTTCTCATCAGAGCCTTGTCATGAGCAGGGAGGAATGGGTTATTAAAATATTCAATCAGTATTTCCATTAGCTCACCATCAAAAGGGGGATTTACACATGATAAACTAAGAATCTTGTATAGCTATAGCACAGGACAGTTTATGGTCACCAAGTGTTAAAACTGTTGTGGATTAAGCCCAATTTATTTCCTAGATATCAAAGGTCCTTTCATACTTTTCCCTGTAATGTCTGTAATCGTCTTTATTTATACATTCATGAACTGCCAGGGCCCTCTGTGGACGCTGATTCCTGCCTGTACCGCAAGGGCCGTAGGGTCAAGCACAGCCCCACGCAGGCACCCACCATCTCTGCCCCGCACGGGTGGGTGGATGCCCAAAAGCAGGAGGATTTAGCCCCACTTGACATCACTTAATCTAATTTCTACAGCCTATCTCCTCTTGCAGGTGACTGAGGAGGAAAGGGACAAAGCAGGATCAGGACCAACGTGGTGTCTCCTAATATCAGTCTGCAAGGGAGAATTTAAAATGACATTTCAAATGAAGAAGAAAAAGATCCCCCTTGTCTAGCTTGTGCTGAATACTTTCCCCCTACGCTCTTCCTCATGTTTAATTTTTAGTCATTTGCACTCTGATAGAGATCAAAGACTTCTGTCAAAATACGGTTTGCACTGAAGTAGGTATTTTGCAAACATACAGGGAGATGTTTTTCTCCGCCGGTGACTTACAGTTTAAAACTAGTCTGAAAATGATTTGTGAGAGGAATGACTCCTACACGTTTCTGCCTCTCGATCGCTTGGATTTTTAATAGAATTCTAATAAAATAGTCTGGTTTCAGTTTATGTATCTATAAAATGCAACTTCTTATAATCCTCATCTTGCAGAGTAATTTAGCAGCAACAAGAAAACATAGGAATACTAATTAATAAGCTGTTACAGAAATAATCAGTGAACAGGTTCAAAAGATCTGAGCTATCATTGTTTGACGAAATACTATTCTCCTGCTAGAAGACATTTTATGAGGCAGAAAAACATGCAGTTGCCTTTGATAATTTTATCTGGATGAAAATAGACAATAGGTTCAAAATTTGTTAGGGAACCAGGCAAAAACTCCAAAGCAAACACATCTAAGAAAGAAGGAATAGATTAAAGCACTCAGGAGCAGAGTCCTCAGGTATATCCCTGTAGTATTTTATTTCCATGAAGGAAAGATCACTTGCAGCTTGGCAGCAAGGAACTGTAACCTCAGGAGAAGGGAGTCTCTCCTCCCCCAGCCAAAGAGAAATATCATCTGATGTATTAGCACTTCGAGTCTCTCTGCTTTCTAAATAAGTTAAGATGCTTCCTGTCTATTTTTTTTTTAATAAGGAAAAGGTAAATCTGGTAGGTAAATTTCAAGCCCAAATCAACCTTGGCTTTCCAAGCTAAAAGGAGGATGCGTGTCTGCCATCTGTAACACCAGTGAAATATTTCAGTGATGCTGCGTGTCCCTTTACCAAAACCAGGCAAGCACAGGACCAAAGAGGCTCTGCTCTCTCTAAAAGATCTTTCTGTCCAAATTAGTTTTCTGTTTGCAGCTAAGGTCACCCTCAAGCCCCTTTCCCCTCAGCTTCCAAGAGACGCTGCCTCTAACCTCCACCATTGGAAAGGTCCACGAGTCAGAGCAAGATTTTTTCTCCCCTCTCACGTCCCTGAGCTTAACAACTCGTGGCACTGACAGCAAGGAGGATGCCCCTGTGGCTGTCACCGACAGAGGATAGATATCGTCCCGGCACGGCCGTCGGCAGCGGCAGAGCACACGGGCTCCTGGCAGCGGGAATCCCCGGCAGCCCTCCTCTATCAGAAAGCACCATACCCACCGCTCTTTGTTGCGGCGGTTCCTTCTCAAAAGCTCACACTTATCCCTTGCAAGCACATTTGCCACTTCAAATCTGTTTCCCCATGGGACATTTTGCTTTATCGTAACAACCTGTTCGCATTTCCTCGATTGTCCGGGCTTTTTTATGCAGCTCGGGGAAAAAAACCCTCCACCTTTCCCTTTCAGATTCTTATTTCTCTATCTGGAGCTTTCTGCAAAAATTCCCCATGAGAACATCGCTTTTATTGCTGCTGTATATTTTTATCTTGCCATTTTATACCCAACTAAATGCAGGTCCCCCCCCTCCCCGTGCCACCTGTTCTCACCTCTGGCCAGCGCTTCCTTCCATTTTTAATTACCATTTCACTTACCTGTTATGACTCTACGCAGAATCACTGACACTAGAAAACACGCTGCACATTGCTCTCCTGTCATTGAGATGCTGGCTAGACTGGTTGTTGTCTTGGCCATGGGGACAGGATTCCACCCAGAGACCCTAAGCAATTATCTTTCTCATTCCCCTTTGAGGTTGGAGCATAGTATTGGTAATTAAATTCATACTTCTGTTTGTTGTGGGGTTTTTTTTCTATATGATCCCACTTCCTAGAAACCTTAGGCAAAAGATTTTCTACTGGGATGAGGAAGCAGGGTCTGAGGCTGGTTTGGTGTAGCTCTGGAATTCAATCTGGATTTAACAGTTACATGGCAAATCATTACAAAATTTTATTTTTTGAAAAAAAAAAAAAGCAAAGCTCTACATGTTTTGTCAAGCAGTTGAGAATTTATTAGGTCACATTCACAGTTTGTGACATGAGCACCTGCTTGGAACGTATTATTTTTAGGTAAAGTTATTTAGAGGCCAAAACCAAACTCCTGGCTAAAACCAGCAAGAAGTGGACAAGGGGAAGGGGAATCCCCTGGGATGGGTCCCCTTGGCTGGAATCATTAATTCTGCTCTCTAGTCAGCCAGCCGCTCTTTTCTATTTTGCGTTTCTGGGCCTTGTTTGCTACCGCACGCTACAAAAACCAAGCAAACAAATCTCTCACTCAGTGTTTTCAAGTCATTTGCCAAGCTCCAGCGCTGCTAGCTGCCAGCCCCTATCTGAGTTTTCAACTGCCCAGGCCTCCTTCTTCCTGCCAGGCCCCTTTTTTCTATACAGCCGTGCCATCTACCTCCACCACTTCCCAATTTGTTTGTCTCCAAAACCTTTCATTATTTCTCCATTTCATTTCACTGCAGAGGTCTGATCCAAGGCCCATTGAAATGTTTCCATTGACTTCAATGGGCTTTGAATCAGGCCCAACGTCTTTGTGTCTTCCAGGCATCCTCAGTAGCCTCTAAGTCAGTCTTCCTTCTCTTTCTGCAAGGTCCCTTTTCCCCTCCCCTTTTCATTCAGAAATGCAATATGCCATGAAATCTCCTCTCCTCTGCACCGGTGACCCAAGCCAGTAAAGGTGATCTGAGAGCCAGCGAGGGAGAGGAGCTGGGCAAAGGTGTAGGCATGGCCATACATGAACCACCTACACCTTAGATGAAGGTAGAACTGCATTTCAAAAGGCTTAATATTTTCAATTTACTTTTAAGATGGCTATCATATTTGGCAATATTTCTTGGTTTTACCACAGTTTTTTGTAAATGAAACAATTACCAGCTGCACAGAAGATGCTGAGGTTAAAGCAGACCAGACAAGCTGAAGGTCTCGTGGTGCATTAGGTTGCTGCTGAAGGATGGGAGTTTCACAAGTATGCTGTGGAAGGGCACAGCCTTGGACAATGTGTACCTCCACTGAAATCAAAGGGACTTTGGAGATTTACAGCAGATAAGTATTTGTCTCTGAAAATAAATAAATAAATGTGATTCAGACCTTTGAAAAAAGAAGTCCCACTTGCATTCATGGGTGCAGTTAAAATTTCAGCTCGTACTGTTTTTTTCTGAATTACACAAAGGATTGTTATATCTGTTTTAGCAAAGTAAAACTCCAGATGCAGAAACTGTTTTTTGCCTGGCTCCATAAAACATAGTTAAGGATTTTCACTTCTGCTAAATGTCTTTTTCCTGCCATAGACATTTTTCCCCCATGAGGAAGGCTTATCTACCTTTCAAGTATGCTGCCGCTATAGCTGTTTGTTTGTTTTTAACAAGATGGTCTTTTAACTGCAACCAAAAACCTTTGTGTTAAACTCCGGCGTAACCATTTTCCCCTACCTGCTGTGCTTACAGCCTTGTACATCATTCAGGTCCAAGCCCGTCTCCTTGCTCTCCCACCCCTCTGCGGATGGGGATGATCTGTGCTGCCGGCAGCCCGGACAAGCCCAAGCGCTGGGTGTACTCGCACGATGTGCAGCAGTACGGAGTAGACAGTATCAAAGAGCAAACCTCATGCCTTTTGTAATGTTTTTTCTCTGGCCTAAAAGGTGGAGCTGGTATTTTCACATCGCAGAGGTGTTGATAATTTGAAGTGTTAATTTAATCATTCTTGCACATACTGGGATTGTCTGGGATCCAGTAAACACCCTCTGAGTTTGCGACTGCTCCAAACCCCATTGAAATCAGCAGGAGTCTTTCTGAACTATTGAATTGCAGACTTTCCTCGGGGTTGTGTACAACGCCACAGACTTAATTACCATGTTCCTGGCTGGGATAAATATGCAAATGGACTTTTCCGCTGGAGGGCCTTAAAATACAGGTTGGACACACGGCAACTAATGACTTGATTTGGGCTATATGCAAACATTTGCCAGCCAAAGGCCTGAGCCTATTCCCATGGAAGCGAAAGGCACAATTATTACCAGCTCCAGGGAGAGCAGGACTCGGATGCCTTCTTTAAATACTGGCCAGTGTTCCCAAGCAGCTCGAATCCGTCAGCAGCCTTCCCTCAGCCTTTCCACCTTCTCCTCTCCCTGATCCGCTGTGATAAGAAAGTGTCCACGACACAGATTTTATCATAAATGCTAGAGATTTATGCACCTGCAGGTTTCACAGCTGCAGGGCAGGCATCTTATTGCAAATGCAGCTCCAGCTATATTCAACACACGGGTTGTTTTCACAAAGAAACGGGAGCCTTTCCCCAGAAGGAGGAAATCAGCATCTTAAATTTCACCAGCATAACCACTCTCAGCATCTCCTGCAAGGTACCACCACACGCTCTCTGTTACGGTGCCGAGCATGAATTCAGGCTCTCTCTCAAATCATTAAAGCTTACTCCTATGGCAGACGGTGAAGGGTAAGAGAAGATTCAGCCCCACAAAGCTCGGCTTGCTGACTCGGCTCTGCGAGGCTCCAAGGCCAGATGTAAGCAGACTTGTTAAATCAGCTTCTGTTATGGGACAAAAACATCTGCTGGAAACCTGATGTCCCTAATAATTCGCAATTCTCATACTGTATTTATTGACATTCATAGCCTATTTGTGACTTTTTTTGGTTTTTCTATCAGCGAGCTGCGACCACTAAAGCACCGTTTCAGTCACACGCTTTTGCGAAGGGTCGTGCCTGGAGCCACAAACCGTGCCCGGTGCATCGCTTAAGCAGCTTCACGCCGTGTTTTTCATCAGTGCAAGAAAGCCTGGTGGGTGTGCGTGCAAGGAACGGTTTCACACTACCTTCTCCCCGAGGGGCACTTCAGGCAGGCACGGAGAGGTTCGGCGGAACAGCATGAGGAATTAGGACAAAAGGCCACTTCTTGGCTGGCGCGGTGGAGGCTTTGCTGCGATGTGACGGAGGTGCGGGACGGCTGGAGGAGTGGCAGTGAGAGGTGGGTGGCAGGCATTTCTGGGAATCAAATTTAGCTGGCAGAAGGCTCCTTCCCTTCCCAGTCAGTGTCAGGATGGTCTCTGCCAGCTCGTCACTAGGAGCTCCACAATTCTGTGCTGAGAAACAAGGCAGAATATTTGAATATCCCACAGGATTACTATAGTATTAAAGACTATATAAGGTGCAGCATGGTGGTTCAAAATGCTCAATTTTGTGCTGATACTTTGTATCTGAATTTTCTGTGTGCCTGCAATCAAACATTGAGCTTTCACGTGTCAGAAAATCAGCCTGTACCTGGATAACCAAATATGAAAAATAACGATACCATTTTTTAGCATGAAGTGAAATACTGCAAGTCCCCTGTGACTAGGGGGTTGAAAAGGACAGGAGTTTGATGGTGCTGCTCAATTCGTGTCTGCAAATCAGCAGTTAAGTGATAATAATAAAATACAGAAAATTAGTTATTTGTAAGTTGCCTTTTAAATTACCCCAGTTTGTGTTAGTAAAGACATCTAAGATGGAGGTTTGAAAACGTGACAGCAACAATATTACAGTAACAGTGCGGTACACATTACAAAGAAATGACAAAACCTTGGTGCAGTATTTGACTCTGCAAAAATACCCTGGGAAAGGAGAAAGGTTCAGTGGGCAGAATAACAGGCAATATGAAGGAATCAAGAAAAGCAACCAACTGGCCCGTATTAATTCCACTTTTTTTTTTTCCTCTACATTTATTTACTCCAAAGCAGCACACAACACTAATTAGACAAAGAGGGATATTGATAAGCAAAGATGGATGATAGAGAAGTAAAAAACAGTTTGAGACACATATAGAGATAAAAGGGAAGTAACAGTCCAAGTATAAATTAATAATGCACATATGTGTGCCCATGTGTTAGTATGAATGCACGCGTAAGCGTACAGACATACGTGTGGGTATTTGGGCAGTAGTTGAAAGCAGTAAGAAAGAAATCTATTGTTGCCTCTTTAATATTATGTTTGTAAAAGAAATCAAATGCAATCATGGCAGTACCTCAGTACTTGGCTTGCTAATTCAGCATCTAAAGAACACACTATCCATAAAAGTATAATTCGTTCACAGTTAGCACTGTTGTGAATTAATAGATATATATGGAAGGAGAGAGTTTTAGATGATCACAGGAGAATCATGTAATTTATATCCAGTCAATGAGAAGACCAGAAGAGGAAAGCTCAAGGTAGCTCATGTTGGTGAAAGTTTGTTTTATTTTGTGAAGTTATTGAGGGCCATACAGGGAGCCTGCCATGCATTAACCTGTTTGGATGAAGATTCACAGCAGGTTGCTTCGGTATACCGGTGTCCTCTGCAAATCATCTGGACAGCTGGGACCATGAAATTTACCCAGATCCAAAAAAAGTTGACCTTCACCAAACCTCAGTGCCCTCTAAGGCCATATGTGCAGACCACTGCACATTTTGCACTTGTTTTGCCACTGTGGAATGACAAAAATGCTCTTGTCAAGTGGACATGAGATTTTTAGGTCCTTCCACACAGAAAACATGTCAGTAAAACTTGTCAGATGTTTTTTTAAACTACAGCATTATAGACACATTTTCTTTTTGTTTTAGTGTCATCTTCTGTACTTTGAAATAAACAAACAAAAGGCAAAAGTTTATTTGACTCAATTTTGTGTTTCTGAATCAAGTATAATCCCATCAGTTTGGTTCCATCATTTGTAGTAAACTATTCACTAATCTAAGACAGGTGCCCCTGGGTGTTAACATTTAGTCTTCTAGTAGAAAAGTGGGTGCAAAGTTAAACCACATGTTCTACTTAAAAATAAGTGAGGTGTGATTAGGCAAGGTCTTTAAAACATGCGCTCAGACACACACACACGCACATGCATGCAGAGTTTGCAAGGAAAAGATGCTGACACTTACAGGCTGTATTGTGTAGTTATGGTCTGCACTTAGCTCTTTGCCAGGTGGATCACTCTGTAGAAATTTGAGGGGCAAAAGGTTATGTTGAGCTCATTATTGTGGACAGCTTTTAAAACAAAAGCGATAATACGGACATTCCTAGGATGATGTGTTTCATTAATATTTGCCCACTGCTAGAGTGTGTGAAGAGCTTTGCTCAAAGGAAACCTTGCAGCTTATTAGCGCGATATCTGTTGGAAAAGTAGATAAACTATGGCTGCCTTAACATACCCATTTAAAAGTGTGGATACATCTGCTTTCATTTTTATGAGTAATCTCCAATCAGTTGAATTTTACTTGTTATTGATAGGAGGAAAATTCTAGAAAAAGACCACCAACTCTCTAATAATTGCTTTTAATGCCATTTCAGATTGAAAGGAGCACTTATGAATGCCTAAAATCTGCAGCGAAGACTGCAGAATCCCAGCAATTCAAGAACTGTATTCACAGTATACTCCCGTACTTTTGTACAAAATGATTGTCGAAGGCTTCCAATTCTGAATTCTGCCTTTTTTTCTCAAGGGGATCAAAGGTGTTATTGCCTGGGTGGGTTACAGAGCGGTGGGGACTCACGGCCAACATGTCACAGTGCAACAACACCCAGGAACCTGCTTCCAAAATACAAAGGGGCAGAGTCCTCTTCTTGTGTTTGAATTAATTATTGAATACTGTACAACATTACTTGGAGAAGCAAAGCACAGGAAACATAGTCAATTATTTTTGCAAGAATGCATTTGAGGCTTAAGTTGCAAATGTTTTGAAAGAAGACAGGAAAGTAGATTTTTTTAAAAAATTTAAGATGGTTATTGCAGTATTGCTACTAGCTTTAAAGTCTGAAGCGTCATAGATCTAAATGTCTTCAAGTGTTGGCCAAAGAGCAATGGAAAATTAATGATGCAGTATTTCAACAGAGATGTTCACATCATCCGTTATTTGAGGATCACAGCATTCCAGGGAAATGGGTAGCTTATCGCCATTTTACAGACAAAGAGATGGAATTTCCGTGACTCACCTACAAACATTCAGCCTCATGGTGACACCGCTGTGGGTAGAGCCGCTTGGTATCTGCTTTCATGTCTACCTATACAAATTCTAGGCACACAACAAACTATTACGGCATATTGGTGGCCTTCAAGTACTGAATTATTTACATCTGTGCTTGAAGCCTTGTTTCAGAATAAAGCTATTAAAATTTAAATGTTCTCTCACTCCACAAAATTGTATACTAAATCTATACTCTGTAAGTGTGAAGAGAAACTTCACTTATTTGTGAACTCAAGTACACGTTCTTATACTGTCTTATTACAAAACAAGAGAGAGTTTGATCTAGGAAAGGAGATGAAGATGGTTTTTTATCTGTAGCTGATAGGAATATCCTTTAGGAATAACTAAGATATTAAAAATGGAAGATTTCAATGATATTATACCAGATGTAACATGTCAGTAATATGCTTCTGGAAAGCTTTACAGATAATGTAGGAAGCAAAATAAAATTGTTAAATCAAAATTGCGAAATGAAAATTGACTAAAACTGATCTTTTTTCAGAATTCATTTTCACTGGAAATTGAAAACATATTCGCTTTTGCTCCAAATCTGAGAAACACTGACCAGAAAGTCGAGCCATCTCATGAAATTCAAATTTAGGCATCATTACTTATCCACCCTCACTAAGCAGACTGAAGACCTTGGAGCACAGGCACACCTTTGCTTGCCAAAAGAAATATTTCTCCCTCCCTAAATGAGGAGACCGCAGTGCACTGCACTTCAGACTGTCGCCGCTTCCTTCCACCGCGCTGAAAAGGAGCAGGAGTGGGCCACAGGGCTCCGTAATAGAGAGAAACTCATTCCGAGAGTGTAAATGAAGCCTAAGCAAGACCTATGAAATACGAATCTATTACAGATGGGAGGTTTTTTTCCCCAAGTACAGATTTGGATTTTCACCCCTCTCCTCCTCCTATCATATGTTGCTTGTTTTAGTGGTTGGCAGGAGGGAGGGGGAAAGGAACTAACAACATGTGTGCCTATCATCACCCTGACCACTGCGCTTGTACGTCTAACTCGCTCCCATTTGCTTTGTCTGCTTTTTGTCTCTGTCCTGCTTGATCCTGTGAACGCTTACGCGTGTGTAAGTTCTGCCTGCGTTGACTTCAGCTGGACTACTCATGAGAGTAAAGCTGCAAACACGATGCTCGCAACATGGAGCCCTTTGTTTCCTTGAGGGAGATTTGCCCTGCAATTAGGATGGTGCAAAAAGAACAGAGGCAGAAGTAATCTTCTGTCCCCACCAAAAACCTCAATAAAACCATACCTCTTCCTTCCAGTACATCAGCACAAGAGATACCTCTCCTAGAATACAGGCTTTTTAGAGACAGAATAGAAGGGAAAAAGGAGAAAATGTGTGAAAGAGCAGGGATGGAAGATGGATACTCTCTCTTGCAGCTTTCAGGCTTGCTATCACCCAAAATTGGGGTGGGAGAAGAGTTACAGTGACTCCCAAAACGGCTGATGCCTTTCTTGAGGATCAGGCTGCCAGCCGTGCAGGAGATACTCGCGTCAAATCTTCTCTCTCTTACCTTGGCCCCAAGAGTGAAGCTAGCTCCAAGACTTTCTGCAAGGAAAATGCATATTATTGTAATTGTGCAACACCTAGCATGATGGATCCACTAAATTGATGTAGTCATCTCTCACATTCTCATTTAAAAAAACAATCCACTTGTACAGCCTGTACTCAGGTGCCCACATTAAACAGGTTAAGGATCAGTGAATGAGCAGGTCCTCTAAAACAAACTGTAAATGTGCAATTAGCTCTTTCTTAAGCAATGCTATTCATTGGCTGGATTACTAAAAACTTTCCAATTTATCCCATTTGCATAAAAATACCTGGGCTTTCACCTGAAGCATTTCATCAAAAAAGTGAAAAGAAATGTGAGAAGAAATGACTGCTGGAAAAATAAACACTGAGTCAAAAGTTTTCAGTTTATATTTTTTATCCAAGCAAATCTAACTACTGGTTCAGATGACCATTAACAAACCCGTGGTTCCCTGCCCTGATTTTCCATTCCTCCAATGGTCTGCTGCCAAATATTTTCAAGGTGTGCTCCAGCACCTTCCAGGTGAGGAATTGGGAGATCTTTCCAGAGGTGTTCATTAGAAAAGGTGTAACTGGCCAGTTGTCTGGTTCATGATGGAGAACATAAGAATGTTTGTGTTATATGGGGCTGATCTGGCTTTCTTAAATGACACATATTTCAGTAAAATCCAGCACAAGTTGTATGCACTGGAATAAGAGGCCTAGATCACTCTTACAGAATCTATCAAAGAATGCAGTGACACTGAAAATGTCTTATAAGAAATGAAAAACCATTCATTGAACCTAAGCTTTCAGTGCAGATCTGTATCTAAGATGTCAACATAGTCACTGGATGGAGAGAGGGAGGATAAGGAGATGTGGAGTTGGAATTACTCCACAGGGCAATCACCTGAGGACCTAACTCCACTGGAAACAATGAGGTAATTGTGGACGTCTACCTGCATAGGCTCCAAGAGTTTTGTCACTGAACCCCTCAGGAGCTGAATTAAGTGCAGGGTGAACACACAGGGCCATGGAGAAGTTAGAAGAGAAGCAGAGGACTCAACATCCCAGCTGTTCTTGCAATTAGATCACAAATACTTTATTGCCTGAGAGACTGAAACTCAAGCGTAAAACACGGAGCTGTGTCCTAGCTATGGATAAGCTTAGACAGAGAAAAAAACTGGCTGAAGGATTCAACCAGCTAGGGCTAACGTTTATACATACTGGTTAGCAAACTTTTGGCAGACATGAAGAAGAAAGCTGCGTTTATCTTTAAAAGAAAAAAATGGACTGTTGGGGGCTGTCAGCATGCTTTCGAGGAACCATCCTTCATGTGCTCAGGCTGAACTAGTCCAGCATTTTGGCTTCCAGAAACAGCTCGGCTCTGGAAGCTCACAGCCAAAACCACAGGGTTCTGACACCGTAGCTGTTACATAAAGACCCTATTCCTATAGCACTATAAATGCAAATGATTGTGAAAGGATACTCAGCGAGGTTCAGTAATAATTCAAATCACAAATCCTTTTGCCATGCAACTCATATAATACGATATTTTTTATGGAAGCTCTTCTCCCCCTCCAGAAGGCATTAAATTGTTATTCATATTTCAGATTAAAAAATTCAGGAAGAATATTAAAAGACAGACAGTGATAGCAAGATAGATTCAAGGCTTGTGTGTATGCCTCACGCCTACTATAGCAAGTGCTCCTGCTCTAGAAATATAAAAAGAAAGTCAACTGAACGGCATGAAAATGGATGTAAACATGGAATTAAAAAGATCAATCTCCAAAAGTACAATAGCATTTTTAAGGGAAGGGAGTGTAATTTGAACAAACACAGCTGAAGGCAAGAATTAGCACCATATGCATAATTACATAAATCAAGATAAATAAGGTTGGTAGAATTACACACGACGCTTGTTTGCTCTAAAGAACGGTAAAGTACATAAACAAGGATGTCTCAGGTTAGCACAAATTGCTATACTGAGCGGCAGCATTGATAGACTGCTAGGGTTTTTAAAATGCATTATGAAAGAAAATAACCATGGTACAAGAATTAGTGCTACTGAAACTCCAGCTACGGAGCTCCACTGATAGCCGTCAACTTATGCAGGTGCAAGGGGAGACGTATTACTCTTAAACAGCTCGTTCATTTTAAGTCTCAGTTCATTTGCTACTGAAAATATGAAAGCAGTACACTGGAGAGAAAAGCTCTGTTAATATGTGTATCCCCGCTCTCCAACAAGCAGACTTCTTTTAAAAGCTTATTCATGTGGTTGGAAAGGTGGTGAAGTTTTATTTTGAATCCTTCACTAGTATAATGTGTTGGGGTTTGGTTTTGGTTTTTTTTGTTTGTTTGTTTGTTTGGGGTTTTTTGGTTTGTTTGGTTTTGGTTTCGTTTTTTAATGTGCTGGTTCATTTATTCCCCAAAAAAGTGTATTTTTATGCAGCTCTTGATCCTGAATTTGACCTAATGAACCCAGAAGCATTAGAGAAACCCAAAGTGAGATCAGTCATTAACATCAAAATGCAGAGTCCAGCAAATTCAGGGAGAAGCTGACATGCTCAGAAATGCCGCTGAGGAGGATCGGAGCCTCTCAAGCAAAGTGCGCCGGGGCTCTGAGCCGTCATTGAAAGCATGGTGCTGCAATGGGAGCAGATCTGCAGAGAAGCCGTTGGTCGTCAGTCCACCCCAGGTGTCGGAGAGGTTTTGCTTTGGACCACCTCTGTGAACTTAACATCCACCAGCGCAGGGGTGTAACAGCAATTAGTGGTTGGAATGTGCTCGGTCTCCTGGATCGCATCCTCCAGCTTAGCTCCTGCCAACAAGCTCCAGTTGGCATCCTTGGGACTGCTCCGTGCTGTCAACTGAAACACAGTAGGTGAGGACAAACACATTCGCTTCCAAAGCATGCTCCAGACCAGAACTAAGACACCAGTGTAGGCACACTCGGTGAGAAGTCCAGATACACGCTGTTCAAGTCAGTGGGCTTTAGGGGAACTGGGTAAAGTTCGAACAGCCGCAGTCCTGGGAAAACTGAAGTGAGCATCAGTCCTGTGAGCATACAGAACCGCAAAACAGAAAACAAACTTTGCAAGCTTTTTTGGTTTGAAGTTCCAGATTAATTTCTTTCACATGGAAGTTATGGGTAATGGAGAATTGAAAAGATCAAGACCATCTAGGTAGGAACATTATAATAATGTTTCTTCCATGTGGCTAACGAGAAAAGACATATGAAAAGATGTGTAAAGCATGAGTTAAGGGCAAAACACCATTGACATTGATAAATCTGAACTGATTTGGCTTTGGTTTGGTCTCCCCCAGCTGTCACAGAATGGCTGCTATTCAGCATGATTGTATTTTCTCCTTTTTTGTAAGTGCAATACCATTAGCTCAGAAGTTCTTTTATTATTCTAGAAAAATACTGTTTCACACGCTTTAACTAAATCACCAGGACTTTTTAAGGCTACACTTGCCTCTTCAGGAGGAACTGCCTAGAGCATTATTAAATGCTTTCTTGCACCCTTGCGTCCTTGATAAGAACCGAGATATGGCTCCTGTGAAGCTAAACCACGAAACTTGGCTTTTACCACCTCTAGCATTTTTCAGCAGTCAACTGCTTCAGGCAATGGTGCAAGAGCCTCCTTGCAGCGCTCTGGGCTAGGGTCGGAGGAAGCTGGGGTTGGTACAGAGGAGCTCCTTCTGTGTCTTGCTTCCCCTACAATTGTCAGAAATAAAGAGGGAAAAAGGAAAGAAAAGACACAGGAGCGCAGAGATAAGAGGCAGAGCTCAGCTTTTCTTTGATCTCCTTCTCTGTTGCAGGCAGAGGAGATCAAAGAAAAGAGGCATAACAGAAAGCATGTGAGAGGGGCATGCCTGTAAGAGGTTGTCACACGGAGTGCCTTGGCTCTGCATTTTGGGACTATGGCTGCCTGATGAACTCCGCGTCTTCTCAAGTGAGAGCTACAGCAGCCTGGCCGGAGGGCAGGACTTCTCTTCGCTCGGAGAGCACAAGGCGTTGCAGCAGCCTTTCCTCCGGCCAACCTGCCAGCTCACTGGCGTACACCAAGAGTGAACACGACCTTTGCTGCAAGACTGCGGCGGGATTAGTCTCAATTTACACGAGCGTAATGCAGTCCAGGCCCACACTTGGAAGGCCTTTCTGGAGTAGAAATATCCATTAGACTGGAAAAGCAACTTGCAGCAACAAAACTCCACTGTCAATATATAACTTTTCCCAGGCTTGCCGAACAAAATAGGGTGGAAATGACAATAGGGTATTTTTGCCAGTTTACCTGCAATGACACTGAAAGCTTTTGCTTGTGCCAGTCACAGATCACACCTCATTCTACCCTTGAACGACACAATTATGCCAGAAAAGTCTGCTGTGCAGGCTTAAGAGGGAAAATGTGGTTCCATTTTATCACATTGGAGTTTTCTCATTAAACTTATTTGGACTGGGATTAGGCTATTAGAGAAAATTTAACCCCAAATGATTGGAATGGAGAGAAAACCAAATTAAAATATTCTCATATGTTACAAAGGAAACAGCCCCCAAAGAAATTATAGAAAATATAAAAATGTATAGATTTATAGGGGAGAAAGAGGTAAAATCATAGAATAATTCAGTAAGCTATCCTAGTCAAAATAGCACAACCTGAACTAAAAAAAAAAAGAAAAAATAAATAAAAAAAAAATTTGAAGTACTTCCTGTACTCAGATAATGTTTCTTTTATTGCTAGGAACCGCACTATTCATATTTAATAATCCACAAGTTAGAGTCAATAGACTCGTTCTAAGGTAGCGCAACTTAGATTTTAACAAGGCACTGCTACTACATACAAATAAGATTCAAGGTGAAAATTATGTCCTTGTACCTGAATTAAATGTATATGTGGGGTTATATTAAATATATAAGTATTCAGTATGGGCTTTCTTTGCATTCTTGGCTGTCAAGTATTTGTATGACTTCAGAATCCTTGATTATTTAGTATTTTTTGCTACTAACTTGATTATTTTATTAGCTACTTTTAACTCCTCTTTTCCCTCAAACTTTGATTTGACTTGAATTTTATAGATTTTTATAGTGCTGAGTGCTCTTTAGCACCAGTGATACACTGTTGGCAGAATGGGGATGAAAAAATTAAGACGGTTCTGTAGACATAGACCACGGGCACTCGGGGTGGCTGAGAGGTCTGGGAGCAGTCAGGAGGCCCCAGGGGATGGCTCCATCAGGTGATTGTTTTACTAGTACATCCTCCTTCCTCATCATCTGGAGCTTTCACTCTGCTTCTCCCCTCTGCCTTTCTTCCATGCCTCTGTGTTTTCTTTTGATAACTTCTCTTTTCCTTCCTTCACTTTCTTTGCTCATTCTTAACTCTTTATCCTTTCTTTTCTCCTAACCTGTTTTTATCTCACACCTTCTTGTGGCTTCTCCATAACTGCTCCCATCGCCTCACACTATGGTAACCCTCTCTCAGCTCCACTCTCTTCCATCCTTCCCAAATTTGGTTTTAGACTGTTTCTAATTCAACAATTCTGTCTTGTCACTAATGTGTGGAACTATTCATTACACCTTCCCATCAATTCCTAAATTATTTTTGTTAGCATTCTTCAGTTACTCAGCTTAAACTGGACCAGCCAGAGCTGGTAAAGAATGATAGATTCACCCTTAAAGGTAGGAAAGGAAGGACCTCCCTGCACATTCAGCACTCTTACTCTTCTGGAACAGAAGCACACTTTACTCCTACCTTTTATCTTTATCCTACCCCTTGCTGTTACTCCTGTTTTGTTGTCATCATGTTAAGGCAACACAGATCCAACATTTCTCCTCTCCCATCCAGCATATCAATACACGAATAGGCATCAGCTCACATTGCCTCTATCCAACAAATGTAACACAAATCGAAATGGCTTATGCCCAGCTTGAAGAATTGCTGAGCACTTGCAGCTCAGGCTTGGTGTCAAGGTGGTGCGGCAGACTGCAGCAGAACAACAAAAAATGGCCAGTAGAAGGGTCAGGCACAGGATTCACCTCTCCTGCGTCCTACTGTCAAGGTCAAAGCACAACAGCAGCAAAAGTCAATAATTTCATTCATGTTCCAGCCCTGCATCTGGCAATAATCTGTTGTTTGGCAACTGGTTGATAAGGCTACTGTCTTCTTCTGTGTTGTCAATGCTGGTTTCTTGTGTTTGGCCGCCAGACATATGGCACACGCACGTTGGACTCCCAGATACTGTGTGCTGCTCTTGGACTTTAGGGTGCTCAACATTTTGACAAATCAGTCCTATAACATAATGAATTGGACAAGCAGCTGAAGCATCTTCTGGCTGGACAAGTTAATCCTTACTACTACAGAAATGAAAAATACTGTTAACTGAGATAACATATTGGTCAAAAAGAAAAAAGAAACAACCCAGAGCTGGAAAGAAATAAATCCAAGCAGCAGAAGTCTTGTGTATTATGGAGCTGTTTAGACACTGTGTTGATTTTTCAAAGAGTATAAACTAGCAGCCCTTTTGGCTTTGAAATGTTTTAAGTAGCTTTTTATATGACAGTACCATGAGATATTCATTTGTCTGCAGCAGGCTGAAGGAAGGAATGACTGGATCTCCCAGACAGGAAGATATAAACAGACCTTGAAGAGGTCAGATGAATTCATGTTTCATAAGAGCCTGAAGGGAGCCATTGCAGAGGTTAAAGCTGGTTAAGCATTTTTCCCTGTGGATCCAGAAACAGAAGTTTAAGCCTCACTCCAGACTCGTGTCAAAGGTCTCCCTAATCAACCCAGATGTAAATGGCTATTTAGTACTTCAGACCAGGAAGCCAGAGGCAGGGGGACAGAACGCTAGATATATTTCTGCTTGTATGTTACTTTCTACAGAAAGCTGACTTACTCGTTTGATATGTTTGTGTTGATATTTGGCCCTTAGCTGAAAAGAGAAAATCAACTCTGAAGCATCAGTGTCATTGGGCAGACCTCCGTGGGATTGCATAAGGATGCCTTAGCAACATGAAGGACACGTAATGCTTTAGAGTCGAATCGATATCTCTCACGGCTAGGGAGTGTTTCCCCGGTGCATATTTTAATCAGGCCGGTTTGGTGAGTGATGAAATAATATATTTTTGTAGAATTTATTGCAGGTTGGAAGAGAAAGGATGGTCAACAGTCAGGCTGCCAATACTCGTAACAAATCAAATCCACATTTTGGCTTAACATTTTAAAATATTTACGAATACTAGTTTTCCGCCTCTTAACTCTATAAGAGGTTTCTAAAGAGCAAGAGAAAACTAAATTATCTTATAATGCCAGCAAACAATTGTAACAAATCTTGTCTTGCATAAATACACTCTTTCTGTTTTGCTTCCCGGGAGTACTTCGGAGTTTTTCCAACATAGAGGTTTTATCCATGAAGCAGAAAATACAGACTATTTTGTGGTGGGAAACATGCTGAAGGCAAGCAGCTGTGGCAATCTGAGACTATTTTCAAACACAGCCGTCTTGCTGCTGCATGTGCAGTTCAACACATTTGACAATTTAAAGTTCCCTGCTCAACCGACTGCGCAATTTGTTTCCTTCACAGCAGCAGCGCCATGTACTGGAAACCACCTATTGCACAGTATCCAAAACAAAGTGATACCAAAGAGTCAGGCTGGGAGAAGAAATGAATTCCTTCTCATGCAAATACCTCCTGAAAGTCACAGGTCGTCTAACCAAGCCTCCTAATTATTACCACCCCTTGATTTTTCACTTTGATATTGCATGTGCAGTTCAAACTACTGCCAAGTTCAGTAGCCGCACAGTGGCTGATAAACTTGTAAATGTGTGCACCAAATTGGGGAAAAAAATTAGCTAGTTTCATTGATACTTTCCCTGCATCTGCAGTCCTTATGTTTGTGTTAAAACTGGACTTCAGGCTAAAAGATGAGCATGAAAGGAAATAATTATAAATTATCTGCATAAAATCTGCAACAAATTACCTATAAAACTATAACTATCTAAACAGGATGACATTTACTTTATAGGTTCATGACTTCCTTTCTTTAAAGTTAGCTAAGAAGAGAGTGAAGTAATTACAGTTCTCTTTTGATTGATTAAACATGGCATATATGTTAATATGAAAGTAAGTTCTGTCCTTTGTTACCCAAGCTTCTGGTTTAAAGCAATTTTGAAGATAACAGATATAATCTCATCAGCGCTGCCATTTCTAACGTATATGCCAAGAATGTAATTCCTCTGCCTTTTTTCTCCAACAGAGAAAGCATATTTTATCCTTCATGTTTTAAATTTTGGATACAGAAGTCAGATGATATTACAGCCATAAATCGTCTGTTTCTTTGCCATTATATGTCAGGAAAGGTCTGTGCCACCAGTAGGATAAATAGTTCTGCCTTTTCACAAAGGTTGTCCCACTGATTTGAGGGAGATTATTTGACTGAATAAGGTTGATGGGATATAGTCCAGTAGGGAAAAAAGAAACACCTGCTAAATTTCACTTGAAAGTACTACACACTGCATAACAGTGCCTGTCAAATTCACCTTTACTTAGGTCTGGCTCCAGTGTCAGGGGACTCTCACTGCAACTGAGGCTTATGGGACTCAAACTCCACAAAGTTTTTCCCCTCCATAAAATTTTTCTCTAAATCTAAAGTTTTAGTCATCCTCTAATTCCTTGCCTTGATGCCTTTAGTCATTCAAAGTTGTTTCCCTTTAATATCAGCATAACGCTTGTGTTTATGGAGTGTAGATGCGTCCCCTCTTTGCCGTCTCTCCTGTAAATGATCCAGATTCAATTCCCCAGATTCTCTGAGGCTGTCCTTGCGGAATAGATCCTCAGCTCTCACATTGTCTGCTTGTGTCCCTTCTTTTTATTCTCTAGCTCCATCCTGCCTTTTCTGTAATTGTTGAGATGAAAACAGAGCATGACATTTTAGCTGTGGTCACACTAATGACGAACAAAAATGAACTTCAAACTCTCTGAACTTATAAGAGACATCCCAAAAATACCTTCACCAAATAGATGTTTTTTTTTTTTCCCCCAACACTGCATCATATTACATACTTAAATTAAACCCAGTGGACCAAATTCCTCCCTGGATTAAGTTTAGTAATGTCTGTGGAGTCCCGTGAGAGAGAATTTGGACCAATAGCTATTAACATTTCCAGTTCCCTCCCTGAAGCAATGCTCTTTTACTGAATATTAATATTTCCCTGCAGCTTATTAACCGCATGTAGAAACTTGGGAGGAATGCAATCCCAGTATTCAGTTTCCCTAATTCTCCAAACAAACAAACACCTCTCGGGCAAAGGTCTGTTCCTTTTCTATCCTACCCTCACATTCCCCCCTACCACAAAGACGTCTGGCATTCAGGTTAATGCTGAAGCTGCAGCAGATCACCACCAACGTGCAGGGAAAATGGATTCTCAAATAATATTGGTTTTGGAGATGATGACCCTGGAGGAAAAGTACAACAAGATGTCAGAGATTATTTTCTGTCTTGGATCACATATAAGCCGTAACACAGGCGAAACGAGCAAGTCCTGGGGATGGGGAGGGAGAAAAGGGCCGTGGTCCTCCCACCTGCAGCAGCCTCCTGGACGTGGGGGCAAAGCAGGGCCTGTCCGGGGGCAGCAGCTCAGCTTTGCTACCAGACAAACTAGAATGTGCAACTGCTCTCTTAGGTACTCCGACAATTAAATCTCTTTGATTTTTTATGATGTTTAGAAATCTAAACAAACAGACTAGATTCGAATGCAGCCCTACATCAGAGATTTCATACATAGTGTTACGGAGGTATCAGAGCAGCTTGTAGTATTTTCACCTAAAGGCAAGAACTGCATATGCAGGGGCTCTCTTTTTGGTTCCTTCCCTCTGTATTTCTGTTTTTCTTGGCTAGCTCTAATAGCATTGCCATGGTTTTGTGCTTGGTGTGTTATACCTGAGATGTATAACAAAGACACAGCCTAATTTCCTCGCTTGGAGAATTGCAAACTACAGAAAGTCTTCCAAGGCATAAAAGCCTGTGGCTCAAAGTAGTGTCTTGCTCCTTGGAAAGGAGAAAAAAGGTTGATTACAAAGTTATAGAAACATAGATTATGTCAGAGAGAGACAAAAAAAAAAGAGTGTTTCAGTTTCTATATTTTTCCTCTTTTTTCCTAAGGTACAAACACAAATCCCTTAAAAGAAATAGTATTACCCAAACTGCACTATTCACAGGGCACTGCCTTAGGTCAATAGAGAGATTTGTCAACAAAGGAGAAAGCTTTCATAAATAAGAAAAAAAAATTATATTTCTCTTTGTAGATGATCTACTTTTATATAATCCTAAAGATCTGTAACACTTATGAAAGGCACGATAGTATTAGTGCCACAGAAATACAGTGCTGGGTCCTTGACTTTGGTACAGTATTGTATCACCTCAGTTTTCTCTTGGCACAGTGCTAATTTACACTAGTTAAAGATCCAGACCAGAGCAGTTTTCAGGAGGAGATGACTGATTCATGAAGTCTAAGTGACTGAATACAGAAGTAATTCATTAGCTCCATGCTATATATGAAACCTTGACCAGAGATGACTGCAAAGTACAACATATGTAGGCTTAAAAAAAAAAAGTAAAAGACAGAACAAAATTTAGGAAAACCTATAGCTAATTTGCCTTGAGTTTAATAATAGATTTGCAACTTCATACATTTTAGTGGAACTTTAAGTAATGCAAGAGGAAGAAGTGGAACAGCGACATTCTAGCACTGACCATGCATCTTGGCTTTCTGGAAGAAATGTATTTTATACCAAGTTTACTTTTCTTATATATTGTTTGGATAAACTGTCTCCATCTAGTATCTTTTTTTCAGTTAAGCTTATCTCTGATGCAGAAAACATAGCTGTTTTCTATGTTTCTATTTTGGGTTTAGCTGTAGCTCCTGTTGACTATTAGTGGTGTGGAGAAAGTCCTGCTAGAAGATAAAATCCGTAAAAGCCATGACGTGCCCCAGATAAGTTTATGTTGATTCCAATCTGGGAATGTCTGCATGGTACAAATCTCTGCTGCCTCAGTCTACATTTAAATTAATATTGGTGCTTTAAATCCAAGGTCTTAATTATTACATAATTACATAGAACGATAGTACATAAAACAATCTTTCCTTCCTATAACTTCTCCAGGCTCCTGGAAATCTTTGATTAATTTATTGAACAGGTTGCCTAGCTCTTCCCTTCCCCATCCAGGTCTGCACTGGTGAAACATCGCTTACCCCATTTCCAAATTGCTCACTAGGAGCACCCACAAAAGAAGTTAGGAAGTAACCCACTGAGCAGTTCTTACAGACCTTGTGTAGACGAGCTGCTAGTGTCTGATCTTTGAAATAACTTTGCCTCTTTTTCTTTGGCCACTTCTCAATAGCGACTTTTCAGAACATTGTCAAAGGTGTTTTAAATTATTTTTTCTTTTTTTGTGAGCAATGTGCCTGAAAAGCTCTAATAGATTAGGGAGGTATGTTTTTCTTTGCGAGGTAGACACTGTCTATTCTATTATGATTCTCATTTATTTATTTTTGTTTCACAATGCCCTTGATATTAAGAAAAGAAATTGGTGTTCAATTCCCAGGATCATCTGTAGCTCTCTTATTAAAGATAGTCACTGGTGATCAGGCACAGTAGTTGATTTTAATGAGTCTGAATTTTAGGGTTTTTAGCAGTTCAACCATTTCATTCTTAAGCTCCTTTGGAACCCCTGGAAATATACTCTCCTATTTTAATAACTGGTGGTTCTCTAATTTTTTCCTTCTGTTCCAGTATGTCCTCTGTTGATATTGCAGCCTCTGAAAGTATCTCATCATTATTTCCAGAAAAGAGAAGGTATGTCACCCAGCATCCTCTGTGTTTAAGACAAAGGCAAAGAAATAATTTAATTTTTCTGCAATGTCTATATATTCCTTAATTGCTCCCATTAATCCCTGGAACTCCAAGAGACACACAAATTTTTTCAATGACTTTCTGGGCAATCTATCAAATTACACTGAAATATCGCTTTAGGTAAGATACACATTATGATTTGACATATGTTTTCACATTTTTCGTAAGTAACTCACTACAATCTAGGTAAATCATTTTGCATAGACAGCCTATATGTGATATTTAACTTGGTCTGAAAGCAGAGCAGGCCCAATTGTCTCTGGTCACAAATACTTCTAGATATTCCTGCTACTAGTAATACCTAACATTTTCCATTTGGTGACTTCATAGCTTTTTATGGATGTGGATAGACACTAGGAAAATGAGCAATAGGCAGAAGACCCTGGTTTGGGAGAGCTGACTCCCACAGATCCTTGTCCTGTTGATACCACCAGTAAAGCTCTCATCGCCTTCACTAGACCTATGGTTTCATCCTATCTCCTAGCCTTCAGTCCCAGCCACACTTTCTTAGATCGTTAGCATAACCTGACAACACGGCCATGTACTTCTGAAAGATAACTCTTTTGGCAAAATGAAAACAAGTTACATTGTTTCTTAATAAGTGGTAAAATATTTTTTCCCTAGACTATTATGAAGGATTTGTAGACAGCATGGGAAATATGGAAAAAAAAGACTATGCTCTAACTGTGGAGTCATAAATTACATGAAGTACATTTCATTATAAAGCACTACATTTTTTTCTAACCCTTTATGAATTCTCTCTATTTACCCTGGGGGGTTGTAATGTAAACTGACATCTTATTCTCTTTTCAAAAAAATCACTACTATTCTCTTAGAACGTTTTGCCTAGGAATACAAACAAGCAAATAAAAGCAACGCAACGTACAAGGAAAAGAAGACTTTTTTTTTAAGAAAAGGAGAACTATAACATCTGTATGCCAGTGACTGAAAAAGTTCAAGCATCATATGTACAGAAGTAATGATGACAGTCCACCTATCTATTTAGTTCTATGAAAAGGGGTATCTAGATGTTATTGTTGATGTATGACTCCCTTAAAGAATGAGGAATATGCTAGAAGCATTAACTACTTGCTGTTCATATTTGATGCGTGTTATTGTTATGATTTACATTGCTGACAAAGAAATAACACTTTAATTTTCCTTAGCTCAAATAATTGTGAAGAATTTTCATCTTTTCTTCTTGTTTGAATCAGTTAAACCGCTCAAAGGCAAGTTTTCTCCACTCCTAGTTTTGAATAACACAGAAGACTGGCTTTGTACCCTTGGGCTACTTGGATTTAATATCAAATTCTTACCTTGCACAAGGTCAGAAAAAAAATAAAGCTTATAAAATTGGACTCATATGAAGAATGAGTTTCTATCTTTTAATACTACCAAACAATCTGCAAATTATTTAAATTAAGACAACCAGCACTCCAACATCTGCAAGCAAAATGCTTAAATGCCAAATGCAACTTTACTGGCATAAGAAAATAATAAGTGGAGTTCAATTTGTGTCAGCATAGCTCAGGAAAATAAGATATCATGTCTTGCTGTCTGCTTGATGTCAGCTTCTCAGATTCAAACCCTAATGCCTCATCTTAGGCTGTCCTTACTGGAGGCTGCCAAATAGCAAGGTTCAGCCAGAGTTCATGCAGCTACTACAAAATAGCATTTTTTTTTTTTCCTTCTCCTTTTTCAATCATTATGAACCTTCTGCTTTATATTGTACACACTTGATTATATCTATCCTTGAAACGTATACAACTCTATTAGCCTCTTCTCCTATTCTTTTAACATACTGTAAATTCCTTTCTGTGCTTAGTTTGTTTTATAGCTTACAGAATTAGGCTTTTAAACTTTCACTGCGCAGAGGAGATTAAGTTGTGCGATTGACTACAAGAAGAAAACAAAGGAACAGGAATTTATATTAATACAAGAAAGAAACAAAAGTATGAATACTTTTCCCACTTTGTACACTCTTGCTACTTTTCTACTAAAATATTAGTCACCATCATAATCAGGTCCCAAAATAGCTGGAAGCTGGTTAATCCTAGAAAAGGAAGATTAGCACCTCCCTAAAATGTCTGTTCTTGTTCATCCTAAGAAGCCTAAATCTCCTTTTGCCTAAAATCTCATCTCTCATTGATACTGGTATTTCAACTGAGATGTCATGTTAGCTCAAAATGAGCAATTTCAATTGTTTCGTTTTCTTAAACTGTTTTAAATTGGCTGCATATAAAATTACTTCAAATGGAAGTTGGGGGACAGATAAGCCAAGAATTTTTATGATAATATAGGTAGTTCAGTACTATCAAAGTTTCCAGTCATTTTAGAGAACTCAGCAAAGCCTGTTGTAATCTGCTTCCAGTAAGAAAAAAATACATGTGCGGGCTGGAGCATTAGAGTCATGATATACTGACACATATATTTCGAAGATAACATGAACCTTCCGTAAAACAGTGATTGAAATTTTCTGAACACTTTGATTGTAATAAACGTGCACATGCGGAAACACATACAGAGTGTGAGAAATTTCCGTTCGTCCCAATGCTGCAAACAGCACAGTTTCAGTAATTTAAAATTAACTGATGAGAAATTACAAAAAGCAACTGCCTTAATATTTTCTGAAATATGATGAAGATTAAAAAAATTGTTTGGGTTAGTTAGATTTTTTTTCCATTTCTGACTTGCTGTCCTGCTTTAAGGGAAACAAGTTTCTTCACTTAGGCTCATTCATTGTGAACTTATCTGGTATGAATTACTGAAACAGATTTGCAATATTCAATGTCTGAACACATGAAACACTTTAATACCTTAGATGGCTCGTTTCTGGAATCAGCTGGAGTGGCATATTCCCCAAACTTTAAAATATTTTTTCCAAAAATTCAAAGGCGATCAAGATTAAAATTCCCAAATGTGTATTCTGGATCCCCTCCAAAAACATTCAGTCATTATTGGATATTGTCTTGATTAAAATTCCTGTTGGTTTGTTCTATGGTTAAAGAGTAATCTTGTATCTTAGCTTTTGGAATGTGTTCCTATCATGTGACATCTATGAAGTCTGAATTAATATAAAGAGATCTCTCTCACTACCCAGCATGGGAAAAGGTTTAAATTGTTCAGATTTCAGCAAAAGCAGTTCACAGAATGTATTTTGCACTAACATTACCACTTAGCTAGTTCAAAATTTCCTTCAGGAATAGTGAGTTTTATTTCTAAAGGTTTGCTACAAAGCTTTTCAAAAGAATGTAACTGAGAATAATATGTGTACTAGCCAGTAATAAAAACAAAACAAGAATTATTTTTCTCTTTTGTAGCTATCCTTTCCGCAGAACCTTCATTTTTTATAAAGAAGCTACAACCATTTCTGACTTAACTGAATCGCTTTGCTTAGTGTTTTAAAACTTTAAAAAATTATCCAGAAATGCTCTCATTCTCAGAACTTGTTTTTCATGGACTCTGGCACTCCAAAGCTAAAACACTAAATCTGAGAAAGATGTGATTTTCCCACTCTATAAGGCCATGTGAGATTACATTCCCAGTTTCCAACCACCATGGGACGAAAAGCAGGAGAGTTTTCCCCATGACTACTAGATGCATGACCGAGTCCCAGCCCTTCGAGAAGCGGGGACAGACTTGTGCACAGGCCTCTTATAGGAAGAAAGGGCAGATCGGAGATCCTGCTCTGTCATTCTCACATCTCACGTCTTTAACTATTGAAGTGCTGTTTAACTATTTTAAGGTGTTTTTCTTTCATCCCTGATATGTACTCCTTTAACTAACTGAGGAGGAATCTCGAACTGGAGTCTCTGATATTTCATGAAGTACTGTGGAAAGATTTGGTTTTCAGGTCTCCTAGAAATAGTAGAACTAGAAATTCAGTTTTGGATCCCATGAATCTATCCATGCAAAAGTTTCATCAACATTCACAATCACAAGCTAGCAGCCAGTTTTTCCAAAAATCGGTGTTTTCCTCCCCAAAGTTTTTAACTTAGAATTCCCCAACCAGATCTCCAGGTCAAAATTACATCCACTTTGGACTTTTTTCCACACAGAAATTTGAAAAGAAAATTTGTAGGACAGAAAAGGGGAAAAAGAAACATTTTCCAGTGTCCCTGAGGGACAGTTTTAAGTACATAGACAGCCTGAAGCATTTGACTTGTATGACAAGTTACCTAAAAACTGCAAGAGTCATATTAGAGTGAATTAGAATTAGACTCAGAACCTGTCCATAGAAAATTTGACTTTATCCACAACACGGAAAATACTCTGTGCTTTCTGAGCAGAAGTTCTCATACTGTATATTGTTTTCTACAGAAGGAAATAAAACAAAGCAAACGTCTTCTTCCACGAGGCTTACCGTTGCCCAAAGTTTCAGGAATCCATCTTGTGCCCACAATGTCGTGTCTAGAGCTGTTAGTACTGTGAGTGGTGGGTAGGTGCTTTCTTGAGATGAGTACAATATGGAAAGCTAGTTTTGAAATCTGGGATCTGTGCAACACTTTTTCTTTACAGAGACAGCTACATTGCAATATGCAGAACATGTGGAAATCTCAAGCTGGGTAAAGTACCCTTACCTTGCTTCAACTGTCCTTCAATTTAACATGCATCCATTTGTCACTCTAAAAAATGACTTGTATATGCCAGAAAACCTGAAAGACAGCAAGTATGTCAAATTCTATGCTTTATAATCTTCTCCTCCTCCCCCTTTTAGGTATGTTTTGAGATTGTCTGTTGCCTTTTTGCAATCTGTCTGCCTTTTTATCTAATTACAGTGCTTTATTTTTGACCAGGATGTCATGGAAGGAATATTGCCCCAGAGGAATTTTCCCATTTCTAAAATGTCATGTTCTCAAGGTGAAAGCTCTCCTAGTTTGGCAGGTAGGACTCTCATTCGGGAGGGACAAGGGCTGGGTGAAGGAGACAGAATTCCCTCCTCAGCTTTGAAATAATCTTAGAGGCAAGACACTGGGCTATGACAGACCCACTATAGGTATTTATTTACACGTTTTTAATTTATGGGTATTTTAGGTATCTTTCATGATTTGTTGACTTACCCAGATCATGGTGTGATGAGAAATCATTCCTAAAGCCTTCTGCATTTTAGAGTGAGACTAACCGTGTCTCCTTCAGTCTGTGGAGAACTGAGAAACACACAGTAGCAGCGCCCCGTGTGTTTTTTTAATAGAGTATCTGCTTGGCCAGTAGGATCTACATCAAGACCTAATTCCATGCTGGGGTAGCTAAGGAAGAGGTGCTTTTTCTAAATGTTGGAATTGGAACAGTGGAGGGCATTTTGCAGTTTATAAATGATCCTAATAATTTAGCAGCCTACCTTTCAGCACCTGTGTTCCAAACTGTAGATTCAGGTTACTCGTTTGAGTCACGGTTATTCATGCAAGTTAGTTTTATTGACTTCAGTAATAATATTCCTATAAGTAAGATTTTCACCAGGTTTCGTTGGTTTTTTTTGGTTGGGTTTTTTTGGTATATTCTTCTTGGTAGTTTGGAAGTATTTTCAACACATTTTGGATCTGCCTTTTTATGTACAACTAATTATTGTTCATTTTACTGCTAAGTACTTTGTGGTTCCTGGGTGACACAGCTTTGCAAGACTAGAAGATTTTTAATGTGCCAGTGAATGGATAACAAGCAACTGTGAGAGTTCATGCTAGCTTTTGTTGTGTTGTTGCTTTCTTCCCTTAACATTTACCAGGTCTTTAACAGCATTGTTTTGATCTTGTTGTTACTGTGTTGAGAGTACTCACACAGAATGTGCAATTAGTTAAGTAGCTAAGTTTTTGTTTTAAGTATTACTGCCTTCAGGCCTCCGCATAGATTAAATGTATGTTCTGATTCCAGCTATAGTGAAGAAGCAGCTGGTGCACTAGTACAGAGAAAGTGGAGACATTACTCATTAAAGTTAGGAGTGCGCTGAATTAGGATCTAAGTCCTGGGTGTTCCTTTAATGGTACACAGACATGGGCGGTAGTGATGAAATGCATTGAAGCCTGGTCACTGTCTCCTGTGTGCCACTCAGCGCTCTAGTTGCTGCCTGCCGAGAATAAGGGATACACAACGTAGTGATAAGGGACCACAAAATGCAGAGGAAGTTTCAAGACCTATAGCTGGAACAGGCTCTAATCTCAACAGAGACTGGGTTTTCAATTCAATAGAAAGTTTGGCTTTTGAGTTTTCATTGTAAATTCATTATTTGTCTCAGGGTTTATGAAAGTTAGGTTCCCTACTCCTTTTCTTATCCTTGGTGATAGAAAGAATGTGTGTGCACCTACAACCGCTGTAAAATAGTGCTGGCATTTAAGAACACGAGAATGACTGCACTCGGTCAAACTGTGTAAACAAACTTTCAGCATCTGCTTTTAACTGAGGCAAGGAGTTCCCACAGCTTCCTTGTGCATTTTATGAACCACTTCCTTCTGTTTGTTTTGAAGCTGCTACTTCCTGGCTTCCTAAGGTGCCTCGGAGAAGACCGTGTGCAACTGTCTTCTATTTATTCTGCCCAGGTCTCCATGAGTTTATAGACCTCCTCAGTCGTCTTTCTTTCAGATTAACAATCCTTTCTCTAGTCATTCTGTAATTCTGATGGTTGTTAATGTCCTCTGAACCTTCTCCTGTTCTAGGATAAACTTTCCTTAAATGAAGGGAGTGGGAATAAGGGGCCAGAGCTATCCAAAGTATTTGAGATGTGAGAGCACAGTGGACACACAGAGACATAATGATGATGCATGTTTCATTGCCTTTTCCTCTCCTAATAATTCTTAGCATTTGATTTGTTTTTTGGTCCCAGAGTGGTGACCCGACGTTTTCACAGAGCTGTCTATTGTTGCTTGGCTCCTGATTGGTAACGATCAGTGAGAGCTCACCAGTGATTTTGGATAGCCAAGATTACTTTTTCCAAACCTACATCACTTCACACTTATTTACAATGAATGTAATCCACTGTACATCAGTCAGTCACTCAATATCGTAAGTTCCTCATGCATTTATCATCCTTCTTTTTATTGACACAATATTCAAAATATTTCTCTGTCACACCTTCACTATGAACCCCAAAACTGAACCTTCTGCTCTGTGTTCCATGCAGGAATTCTTCTCCATGGCTTAGATACAAAGGATTTTCTTCACTAAGTAATTCATTCCAGTGGAAAAATATCTTAACACAGTAAAAGTGCCTACTGTAAATTTTGAGTTTCTGTTCTAAAGTTACTTATTTCTTCCCTCTTGTCTACACAGAATACATTGGTTCAGTTTGTTTATAAACAGCCAAAATATTGTGTAGCCTGTTGGTTGGGTTCTCTAGACACTACTGTAATGAATAAAATAAAGCAACAAAATATATTACCCTGGTGACAAAGCAGTAATTCCTTATAATTGCTTTGCCACTAATATCAGGAATGTATTTGTGTAATTTTAGCTGTTGCTAGGGAGAAAAGAGTTTTGATCTTTTCTAGAAAAGAAAAGATTAAGCAGTCTGTCTACATTTGATTTTCATTTCATCTGCCCCGTATATTCTATTTCTTTCTTTGGAAGTCAGCCAGCGACCCAGCTCCATATAACTACCTTCTTCCTTCCAGGCCTCTAAAAGTATTTTGGTTGGAAAAGATGTTTATGATGCTTGTTGCACTGGTCATTCTGTGTTCCTCTTTCCACTCCGTTGTCTGTTTAGGTTGTGAGTGATGGGGTGATCATTGCATGGCAATTACAGAGCCTGGCACGATGCAATCCTGCTCTCGTGCAGATGTTTAGGTACTGCGCTAAAAGATGTGAGTATTCATTGCAATAAATATTAATGCTATTTGCTATAAATGATTTAATTAAAATAATATATATCTCAATTAAAATAATATCTATATCAAATATAAACGATTCAATTAAACCTCCAAATTGCAAAGGCTTTAAGGTTTTAATTAAAACCCCGAACTTGAAAAAGCTTACAAGTTTGCAGGTGTTCTGTTTGAGTTCTTGCAGAACAGGATCGAAATTTAGAGGTGAGCTACTAGGATTATACAACTAGTATTCTGGATGTGGTTTTCAGTCATTTGCTCAAAATGGTACAATCCAAAGAGATACACATGGAAATGTGAGACCTACAAACTTCCTATTGAATTTTAAGAAACACAAGCTTGAAAGATTTCTTGCACCATTTTATTCAGTTCCACACTGGCAGATCATCATTGTAAGCGTACCTCTTCCTGGATGTCTTGTGCTCTCTCCAAGGGCAGTTTTGCATATCAGTTATTTTTAAAATAACCCTTAAAAGGCCTGATACTCTTAAGTAAAACAGTTGCTTTGGAATTCGGAAAAGCTCATAATGTTATACACTGAAAGACAATACAAATTGGCACACAAAGATGATCTTCCCTGTCAACTCTTAAATTTGTAATATAACATATTCAAAATCACTATACAAATTCTCAACTATTTTCCCTATGTTGTCACTTGGTAAGACAAGAGAGAGCCAGTTGACTTTCTTTACTTGTATGACTTGAAGGCAATATTGGTGATGATCCCATATTTTGTAAGTACTCTGGATGTTTTGAATCTATTCTGCAGACTTAGTCTCTGTACATCTCTATCAATTTAATCTTTTTAAAAGTTATGTTTTTACTAGCATGCTTCATTTATAAATCTGGCATTTATTACTCTCTATTCAGCTAAATTGGATTACATTTTCAGTTTTGAACCCTGTGTGATCACTTTAAAAATGAATTAAAAAGAAAATAATTACTTTTTAAAGCATGCATGTTTGGAATTCCCTTTGGCTTTAGACTATTTTTGAAGTCATATTTCTCACCACAGACATAAGAAATTATGCATTGCTTTTCAGAAGTATATTCAAGGTATATTATATATGCAGCTTCATTGAACAGTCAGTTTGCCATGTGAATTTTGTGAACAAGAAGGATAAAAGACTGGATTCAGTGCACTTATAAGTCTTAAGAACATGTATGAGGTACATACACAGATGCCCAATGCTAGATGACACTACACCTGGAAAAAATTTAAAAGTAACATGCTTAAAGATAAAAAACTAAGGGAAAATTTAAATAAAATATGTCAGCTTCTCTAGGTATTTAAAATTCCACATCTATAATAACTTCAAAATATATAAGCAGCAATAAAGATAAATGAAAAAAAACCCCTAAAGTTGTAGATAAAAATATTTTTCTGTGTTACTATTTTGATTTAGGAGGTTCTTAAGACAAGCTTTAGTCTTCTAAGCAGTTACCACTGGGTTTAAAATCTTTGCTAAATATCTTTGCTTTCTCAATTATTTCACTGTTCAACCATTGAAATGCATGGAAAATAAAGAAGAAGATCCTGAAACAGCAGGAATATTAAGAAGACTATTCTCAAATATGCAGAAGAGACTCTCACATTATATGCAGTTTGCCCAGACCGCAGGTAGTGAGAAGTGCAGAGAATTCCCATGCAAGGTCTGACATGTTTCTAATTCACTACTCCATCATCACTGCATCCTGCAGTTTCTCTCGCGTGTTGCTGATGGCAGGCGGTTATGGAAGCCTAGGAGCTCGCGTTATTGTGTTTTCTCTTCTGGGGATACTTCCATGAGAGAAATCTGCTCCAGTGCAGAAAGCCCATAAAAAACCCAGCGCATTAACCTCCTAAAGGTTAACCTCCTGAAGCACTGCTGGGTAAATCTCGGCAGCTTACAAGTGATTCTGTCCAGCTGTATGGAGAATCCGTGCTCATCTTTCCCTGAAACACTCAAATAAATGCACCATCACATCGGTTTTCATCCTCTGGGATGGAGCCAGTTTTCGAGAGCAGTTCAGCAGCTCCTTTCCAGCCCGTGTAGGACGATTCCTCCTCTGCTTCCTGATACTGTGTCTACCAAATAGTTGGCCACTTAGGGACTCCTAAATATTGGCAACAAACTGTAAAAGTGGGTCCATGAAGAGAACTTTTAGCAACAGACGTACAGACGGTGTTTTGAGAACAAAAAATCACGGAGGTAAGGAAAACACAATTTACAGCTCAGTCCCGAATACACATGTTCTGAACTGCTCTTCCCTCTCTGCAAAAGCTCCAGCTACTTCAATTGTGGAAGGTTATTTGGTGAAGACAGAGCAGTCTGGATTTAAAAGGCTGCTGTGTTGCAAAACTTGGACCCAGAATTTTTGAAATGCCTGAAGTTTCCTAAGATTTTTTTCAAAGAGATCTTAAAGATCATTAAACTTAAAAAAACCCCACAACATTTTGTGTGTGTGTACACTAACATGACACAGATGCAACTGCTGCTGTTGGAAAAGTCAGCATTTCCCAAAGACACTGCACAGTGACCGTAGCTCGTTTCTGTGCTAAGTGTATTGGGGTAAAGAGTGGAACATCACATTTCTCTGGTTTAACTTAGCAGATGCTATTTTTTTAGCTATGAGTGAACTATAAATAAGTTTCTCATTGCACAATCATACTGCAGTATTCACACAAGTTGGAACGTTTCTTAATTCCTGCCTAATATTAAACAGCAACAATACAGATCAAAGATAATGCATACAAATTTGATATTTACAGTGCCTCCATGCCTACAAAGAAGAGGAAAAGTGATATGACTGTGTATAAACAAGAGTTATGGCATTTTCAAGGATCAACTACCTAAATAGTCAACGTGCACAGATATAAGTTTAATAGCTGCTTATTAAAAGATGCAGTAAAATATGAGAGTGTACTGGCAGTAAATAGATTAAAGGTCTATTAATCTATCTTCAGAAAAAAAATATTTCATATGCAGGCACTATTAGATGGTTGGGTCTAGCACACACATCCATGTATCATTCTTTTAAAGCTGCATTTGTTAGGCTCTAATCACCCACCGTGTTTGCTTCCATTAAAATAGCTGTTCTGTGTAAATGAACAGCAGGATGTAATAAACACCTAGTCCAAACAGTGTTCTGGTACCAAAATGTGGGTGACTGATAATTGAAAAACACATTTACTAGTGTCTGCAAATAAACAGCAAAATATGAACTGACAATTGGGAAGCAGAGACATTCGATACCTTTAATGCGTGTCGGCAGGATGCCTGGTCCCAGAAACGCAAATGAAGTGTTTGCTGGTGCTTAAGACAAATACTGTCTCATCATCAGTGTATCAAGGTAGAGAAATATTCAGAAAGAAGATCAAAAGAAAGCAGTGGATTGGGGCTATAATCAGAGCACTAAAATCAATGTTGACGAGAATCAAAGCTGGCTACAGTTCAAATTCCTGTTAGGCAGATGTCTATCATTTTGCCTTTCTCTCATTGGTGCTAAACAGCAGAGCAAGCAGGAAAACCAGAAGAAATAATCAGAGCAAAATTTCAAGAGGGGTCTTCTCTGGGAGATCGGGTAAAAGGCAAACTGTTCACATCGGGGCAAAGGTTCAAATCCTGTGGAAATGGAGCTTGCTGTGAGAAAAACCCACCAGACCAGCTGTGGAAGACTGGCTACGCTGCTCTTGCCTCTGTTAAAGCAGAGGCAAAAACACCTTAAAAACTGCTTTGCTACTTGCTAGTGTGGGATCTACTACACAGACAGAAGAATTCAAAAACCTTTATATCTTATCCCAAATCACATTCCACTCCAAGCTAGAGAGCCTGTGAAATGATCATCAGATTTGTTCCAATGCGAACAATTCTCATCAAGTAAACCAGTTCCTTAATGCTGTTGAGGGATTGTTACTCATGAGGGCATTATGGCAAGAATAGAGTGTTTATATGGAACAAGTATCGTTTGGTTCAGTTTCAGCAATGCCCTGCTGGAAGCGTTCCCTGAAGATCCCTGAGTAGAACTTACCTTGAACACACTTATTGTGACCAACCATATGCTTTGAAACCACTATATCTTTTTTATATTTAGTTTATTGACTACATAAAGAATTGCTTTCCAGGTGCTAAAATTTCCCTCAACAGTTTTAATCCCATAGAGAGCACATTTGTTTTTATTGACTTTCCATTCTGCTAGTTTTCTCTTTTAGCCTTAAAGTTAATCTTCACTGTGTTAGCATGTGTGCCTTTGGCAAGAGGTCAACCCTACTGTGTTCGGGAGGGAGACCACAGTCCACAGACTTTAATGGTGCCTTCACCAAACTATGTGAATGGTGGTAGAGGTACCTGTAGAGACTGGTGAGTTTAAAAAGAACCTTGTGCATGAAAAATAAACATATAGAATTAGTGCCTTACATTTGCTAGACCAATCATTGTGTAGTCACGAAAATTTTTTGTTTGGTGCGATATTGCCCTGAGCCCAGGTGCGGTGACCAGAAGCTTGAGCAGGATTTGGGGAATAACCACCGCAGGATAGGGACCTACAAAATAAAGCTGCAAAAACCTCTTGCATGGTCATTCTGTCAAAGATTTCAAAGCTTTGAGCATGGAGAACCATGGAGAGGCATTAGGATCCTCCGTGCTAAAGTCTACCAGATTCAGAACTTTGTTGTTTAGTTCAGCTGAACGCCCATCTCTGAATTAATCCAAAATGAGATGGAAAAGATGATGGGATAAAGTGCTAAAAGTAAAAAAAAGAGTTGTTTAACTGTGAAATGGATGTCTAACTAAAACCAAACAATTTGCTCTTGACTTACACATGTTTCTGCATTTTGAATGCTGCAAGTACCCTGCCCACCCCAGGTACTGCCAGCCAGTTTGTGCTGTTGGGAGGACACTCACTAGCGAGCAGTGTGGGCGTGTGTTCCTACACAAACATGTTCTTGCTGCTCTTTCTTGTCCTCGGAATCAAAAATATCTGCAGCCTATCTTTTTCTGAATGGTGGGAAGGAATAAATAAATATTGTTGCTCTCTGTAAGTAGAAAGAGGGACCTTGTCTTCCCTTCCTTCCTTTAAATTAGATACAGGTTATTAAACACAAGAAATTATAAGGACGTTAAAACCCAAATGTCTCAGGTGAATTTTAAAACACCTCTCTGCCTCCTACCTGCTTGAATCTCTGATGTGCTAAAAAGCTTCCAAAGCCTTCTCCTGACAGCTCTGTGTCCTGCAAAGGGCTGGTCCTCCCTCTGACATACCCCAGTTCTCACCAATCTCAGGTTGTCACTCAGCCCCGGCCAGATTTGGCCCTAGGTCTCTGCCCGCTCCTCTGCAGTCTCCCATTTTAGAGGGAAATGAAACTTCATACAGTGCTGAGCTAATACTGGTTTGACCCCTTCACACTCCATATACAGTTAAAGTTTGAAGCAGTTTTGACAGATATTTTCTTGACTGTATATAATTAAGTTTTAAATTCTTTCTTTGCAGTACATGTTTTCACTGGGGTCTCACAAATCATCTGGCTGTTTCTGGGCTCCTGATTAGGATCTTTCACAGGAGTGGACTAAAATGCAGGGAGGAAAGAAAATGGTACTCATTTTTTGCCTATGGATTAAAAAGTACTTTCTTCCTTCTTTTTTTCATTTTTATATCTAAAAGTACATTTAAAGCCTATGAATCTCACTGGAGGAAAATCAAATATGAAAAACCTATCTTCAGATTTAGTGTGAGCGAAACTAAAAGTTTACTGTATTTGAACTAAAACCAGGAAATCCATTAGTATTAGTGGTACCAGCTGTTCTTTGTATTAGTCCAAACTCTGCAAGGGGACACTGGAAGTCCTGCGCTACAAGGTCAACACAGAATGGATAGCTTTTATTTTAAGAGAAAAAAATACAGAATAAAAAGAAGTCTCAGAGAAACAAAGTGCTGTGCTTGTAACTCCTTCTGTAAGAGCAGCCTTTTTTAATGGATTTGAAGAACTCGTGGAGCAGGACTGCCCCTTTGCTTTTGGGATTTATGCTGGCTCCATGTCTCAGCTGACTTCCTTCTACCCTGCCAATACATTCTAGATATCCCGTATTTCATAGAATCATAGAATCGTTTGAGTTGGAAGGGACCTTAAAGATCATCCAGTTCCACCCCCCCACCATAGGCAGGGACACCATCCACTACACCAGGTTGCTCAAAGCCCCATCCAACATGGCCTTGGACACCTCCAGGGATGGGGCCTTCCACAACTTCCCTGGGAAACCTGTTCCAGTGTCTCACCGCCCCCACACTAAAGAATTTCTTCCTAACAACTAATCTAAATCTACCCTGTTTCAGTTTAAAGCTGTTACCTCTCGTCCTATCACTACACTCCCTGATCAAGAGTCCCTCCCCATCCTTCCTGTAGGCCCCCTCTAGGTACTGGAAAGCTGCTATAAGGTCTCCCCAGAGCCTTCTCTTCTCCAGACTGAACAACCCCAACTCTCTCAGCCTGTCCTCACAGCAGAGATGCTCCAGCCCTCTGATCATCTTCGTGGCCCTCCTCTGGACTCACTCCAACAGGTTCATGTCCTTCTTATGTTGGGGCCCTTAGAGCTGGACACAGTATTCCAGGTGGGGTCTCACAAGAGCAGAGTAGAGGGGCAGAATCACCTCCCTCGACCTGCTGGCCACATTTCTTTTGATGCAGTCCAGGATGCGGTGTACATTTCCAGGTCATGTTGAGCTTCTCATGAACCAACACCCCCAAGTTCTTCTCCTCAGGGCTGCTCTCGATCCATTCTCCTCCCAGCCTGTATTTGTGCGTGGGATTGCCCTGACCCGCGTGCAGGACCTTGCACTTGTCCTTGTTGAACTTCATGAGGTTCACACGGGCCCACCTCTCAAGGCTGTCCAGGTCCCTCTGGATGGCATCCCTTCCCTCCAGCGTGTCAACCACACCACACAGCTTGGTGTAGTCAACAAACTTGCTGAGGGTGCGCTTAATCCCACTGTCCATGTTGCCAAGATGTTAAACAGCACTGGTCCCAGTACTGACCCCTGAGGAACGCCACTCATCACTGGTCACCACTTGGACATTGAGCTTATGACTGCAAGTCTTTGAGTGTGGCCATCCAGCCAATGCCTTATCCATTGAGTGGTCCATCCATCAAATCCATGTCTCTCCAACTTAGAGACAAGGATGTTGTGCAGGACAATGTCAAACTCATCTCAGGGTTCTAATTAAATTCAGTTAAGGAAGACCAAAATCTGAAATTCCTGGTTCATTCTGCCTAAAGTTATGTTATTGGTCAGAGTTGGTGGAAATCTGAGTAATGTAGGGAAAAAAGAAAGAAAATAAAACTTGCAATTTTCCAAATGTTCCCATTCTTTTATACGCAGTGGTCTCCTTGCCCTACGTGTTCTTTCAGCCTGTTTCTTCTATCCTGTGAAAAAAAAATAATTATCCTGCTATAGGGTAACAAGAAGAAGCACCAACTTGAGGAGAAGCCAGCAATCCTGCCTTCCATTATGAGGGCAATGCCCAGGAAAAGCTGGTAGATAAAAACCTGTGCCAGTTCCACTGGCAATTTCAGTGACTTCCAAATCCAGTATCAACTGTGAAACTCATTTTTTCAGAGTTTGTATTCTGTGTCCTGCTGCATCAGGTATAAATAGTGGCTTCAGATTTTGAGTCCTCTAGAACTGGGGGTTGGATTTAGTGTCCTAATTCAACCTCAGCTCTTCTAATTTGTTTTCTTCTCTACTGATACGTTGAAGAAACTGAACTGATATGTAGTAAGAAAGATTAAAGACACTTCACTTCCTGTTTGCTTTAAATGTCTGCTAGTAAATAGTGCTGATAAGTAGAGATACAGCCTAAAGCAACATTCAGATGACTAAAGGGTTGCGTTATCTCCAGAAGCTCCCACTGTGGTGTCTTAATTTGCATTTTGCAGCAAGAGTTTCCAATTCTACACAGTAATAAATGTGCAGGAGTAAAATTCACAGAAGGGAAGGAAATATTGGCATGCACCTTTACGACTTGGACAGCAGAGTGATAAATAATATCTTCTATTTTCTGGAAATTGAATATTACACAGATTCCCCCGCAGTCCCTCCTCATAAATAAATAGTTGAAATAAACACTTTTGGAGCTATTTTGTACCAAAAATGCATGAAGATTCAGGGCATGTCTACATGTGCTTGACATATTTCACATGTGTAATTTATGCAGCTCCCATAGTCTTGGGGCAGAACACGTGTTCCACACGTGGTCTGTGCAGTCCATATTAGCTACGGTCCATCCAGGTATACGAAGTGGGCAGGCTGCAGATGCAGGGTTACTTGCTGAGCCTATAACCGTAGTAACAGTGAGAAATCCTACAGGAAACTTTATTGTCGCTACTCAGGACTGTGGACAAAACTCTGCAGAGACTTCAAGAGGGAGTACCTGGATGTAGCTCTACCTTGCATCTGTGTGTGTGTGAGTGTGTATTTCAGGTACTCTACTAGCGTCACTTCCCCAGGAGTCCTTTTCTGGCAATATGCTCACTTTTCAGGCCATAATTGATTAATTGGTGGCAAAGGTCAGAGGTCATCTGAACAGAAAGAGGAGGGAGAGCCTGTCCCGTGAGTCCCAGTGTGCAAACAGGTTTTGCTCTGGGCAAGAAAAACATTTTTTTATCATAGGACAGAGAGGACACCGAGAGGTTTTCTGAAACTTTCCCCACCCCAAGGCAAGATCTGTGACCCTTTTGCAATTCTTGATGAAGTTTGTCTAGCCTGGTTTTAGAGATCTCCCACAAGGGAAAATCCAGTCATCATGCATCTCGTTATCCTTGATGTTCCAAAGCTTTTGCTGACACCTAACTATACACCTAAAATACAAGTCCTTTAGTTCTTGTCTTGTCTGTGAGGGAGATGGAGAACAGATTATTCGCAACAGAAACTTGAAGACTGTACTCCTGTTCACTCGTTCAGTCCTCCCTTCAGGCTAAACCACTTCAGCCCTTTCCAGACTATGCTTTTTCAGGCCTCATTAGGAATTATGTGAATACCACTTTTATTTTGCTTATTTATGAGAAAATCACAGGAGCAATGTTAGAAACTCTCACTAGAATTAAAAATACGTGACAATAACAACCTCTTCCCTAACCAGAAAGGCTGTTGCCCCATCGCAGAAAGAAGTTGGCTTGGGTTGGCATACTTGTGATATGTCATACTATGTCTGCTATTTGCTACATAGGATCCTATTCATCTCTTTGCTATATTTCAAGTTCTTACCTGGAAAATATGTGTGAAACAGAATTTTGTTTGACTCTTTGATCTAACATTATTCCAGGAATTCATGTTAATTTGGCTGGTCTATAATTTTCCTAGCCCCTTCTTTCTGGGGAAGGGGCTGTCAGCAAATGAGAAGCTGTTTTGTTATATATTTTGCTTATAGTAAGACATTTGCACTGTGTTTTCCATGATGTTCTCACAGGGAAGGTGAGGAACCGTACTGGCAAGAACAGCACACTTGCTCCTGCCATCACTGCCAGCAGCCACCTTGTGCAGATCTCACCTGGTACACACCTTCTCCCTGTGGGGATCTGCCAGATCAGGACATGATTTTTTTCTAAAGACTTTTTCTCCTTTTTATAAGACATGGAATTTGGATTTTTGTTGGTGAAGCACAAAAAAAAATTAAGCAAAGTCACTGTTTTACCTGCCTTTGCCAAAGCTGAAATCCCTGTCTTCATTTCCTACTCTACATATTTATACTAATGGGTATTGTCATCTCTGGATCTGCTAGCCCACTGCTAAAATGCTCTTATGCCACCAGGGCTAAAAGCACAAGTATTTGGCTAATGTTGCCATGAATACGCTGATATAAATTCAAAGATGCAGAAGTGATTATTGGATTTTTGAGCAAGATAAACAAACTTGCAGTTATAGGAATGCTCCTCCTGTACTGAATGTATGTGCCTTAAAGACTATTCCTGCTTTAAGATTTCCTAAGGTGTAACTGTCATCTCTAAATAGCAAATATATTCTTACTTGGGGTACAGCTACCAAAGTATTGCTTGGGAAGTTAGAAAAATCAATTTGGGCTCCTTTTCAGCTCTCCATACAGGAGAAGACAAGAAACATGAAAATACCAGAAAAGCAAAATTCTTGTGAATTAACAGGTGCTAAATGAGGAATAAATTTTAAAGAAGTGAAATAAAGTATACTTCTTTGGTAATATTCAGAATCCAAGCAACATCATGGTGTTTCATCATTTATTCGTCTCTTTTCTCTTATAAAGCTCTTGAAAAATCTTTCCAGCATCTGTTCCAAGATAAGCTTTTTGTAATGACTTATGATGATAATCCACCTAAGGATGTAAATTATTGGGGTGAATAGGAGAGAATTCTAACTGATTTCAGACTCAAATACGTTTGACAGACTTATTTATAAGGTCTGTCATTTCTATGCACTTCTCCAACTTTCTTCCAGGCTTACCTAATAATAAAATAATCTGTGATTTAAATGTCATGGCATCCTCCTCCAAAGCAAGTATGTCCTTTAATAAGATGGCTAAGCAGATTAACTACTTCACCTGAAGGCAAATAAAGATACAAAGTTGTGAGCAGATTTGAGGAATGAAAGCTCTCTAGCGAAAATGTTAAGCACTAGCCAACACTATCTAACAGCTTTCGTAAGATATAGTCTGTGCCAATAGGAATGTTTCTTCTGGCAAAATTTGCATTTTTGTTCCATAACCACCTACCAGTAACCTTGGTTAGTCCTGGGTAATTTTGTGTACTTGTTTTTTTGTCTTATGAATTGCAACAGTTGTTCTGGTAAATTGACCTATGTGATTTACTTGACACAACTGGCCTGCAATCTAATAGCACTTTGATGAACTTCACAAACATCTACGGAGACCTTTGATTTCTTAACAATCTTGATTTTGGAGGAAAAATGTGATTTCTGTGAGTGAAGTTGGAACAAGTTATGAGTATGGGATTTTGCTTTAAAGACTTATGAGCAACATTAAAAAGTCCCTAATATTACCAACTATTCAAGACTAAATATGGAGAGAAATTGTCTTGAGATGATTTATATCACAGTTGCCGCTACGCTGAGGTTAAGTATATTCAGTACCTAGAGTCCAGCTGCTGCTTTTTACATTTGTTTCTTTAATTAAAAATAGATGTGGAAAAAAATTATACCAACTGAAAATTCACCTATCTAACCAGTAAAATATATTTTGTGTATAACAATTTACTTAGACCACTTAGAAAATCCTGCCTTGCAGGTATTGCAGAATTCCCAAAACCACAAAGGCTCCTTACCTTGGCCCAGAAACTTTAAGGCCAGAAGGGATTTTACTAATAATTTCCTCTGGTTTTGAGAGAAATACCAAATAAGGACTCCTGTTCCCTCATTGGACTTCACACCTGCTTTTTACCAATTGCGTATGTTTTTAGAAAGATACTTAGTTTGGATCTAAAGAAGGATAAATTAGGAAGTGGTCTTAATTCTAGATTGCATTTCTAACCTTACAAACCAGACCTTGCAGTGTGGTTTTTTACAGTGCTGGTGCACAACAAAGAAAAACTGTCCATAATGAAAAAACCCAGTCTTTTGAAATAAGTTCTCTGCAACCTATTTCACTTTTTGGATGCATGCCCACCTTCCCAGTAAATTTTATATAGACCTTCCCAGTATATGGTATATAGAAAAAGGACCTTCACAGTCTCAGTATTCAGCACCATAAAGAATAACCCTATCCCATTTACAAATGAAGGTGAAAGATAGGGTACACCTAGTGGCGATAATCAGTGAAAAATGTTCTTCTAGATCTGTTAGGTTATGGAAAGGTCTATGTAAATTATTAAGGATTCTTGTTCATCATTAATGTTGTTGCACAAGTTTGGACACATTAGGCATCACCTATCAAAAACATTGCTGAGAAAGTTTATCATTACAAACTTCAGGACTAAAAGGAAAAGTTTTGATTAGATTTATGGAAAATTTGGTCTAATTCCCCTGGAAAAAACCCCAAATGCTAGTATATTAACAGTGTTATACTGAAAGATATTTATAGCTGTTATCAAATGGGACTTTGATCTATAAACAATTACAGGTTTCCTGAAAAATCATGAGAAACACTCTTCTTTCAAATGCAGCTGAAGAAACGGCTACGTGCTCTCTTGTATATCGATAGTTCAAACAAAACTTACGGTGTTGGGTTGCATGATAAAGACACATACCTAATCCCCTGAAAAAAATTCTCAAAGACTGATGAGGAGACTGGTGAATTCATTCTTTTTAACTGCAATTACCTGAGCATGTGGGGGAAAGAGAGTGAGAAATAGTCAGCATGTAGATGGAAGGAATGTCTGGGGAAGGAACAGGGAGAAAGGGTTCCTTGGACGCTGAATTCATCAGAAAGGCAGGTTTACAGGTTTCTGATCAAATTGCCTTCTGCTGGTGGTTCTTTTGTGTTTAAGAAGACAGGATTTTGATACTATCCCTGTAAATAAAGAAGACTGCATGAAAGAAGGATGGTTTGGCTTCAGTTTGCAAGGGAAGAATCCTGCTTATTCATTTCAGTAGCAATCCACTGGGAAGAAGATGATATTACAGAGAGCTTGCCATCCACTTTCTCTCAAGCCATCCTTTTGTGACTGACACTGTAAAGAAGCAAGGAATCACGTTACCTGGTTGCATTGATGCCAGGTCATGGAAAGCTAATCTGAGAACTGCAGAGACAGCATGTGCCATTCCAAGAGGGCATAAGATTATGGTGGGTACAATACCCCAGATAAGAGTGTACATATAATGCTTCAGGTGCTAAACCATGCTGCTGTCCCTCCCCTTCAAGGAGGCATGGACTGTGCTTGTTCAGGTTGAGTTTTACTAAGAGCCTTTTGACGACTTCTCTTCTAATGTGAGTCAGATGAGGCTGAGAGTCATCTCAAGATCTGGTTTTTTGCTTGGTTGGCATTTGGAATAAGAACCTCCAATACAGACTTTGCAATAGCCAGTTCAGATAAACTGAGGTATCAGCAACTTACTAACAGACCTTTCCTTTGAGTTTTACACAAATTTATAAGCTTTCTGCATCCGGCTTGCTGCTGTCAACCCCTCTCTCTTCTCTTTCTCCTCAGTAATGTCTCTTGCTGGTGTATGTGACCCTGGGCAAGCAACAGATTCCTTACTACTTGTTAACAAGAGTTAGCAAATGACATATTTTCCAAGTGAAGTCGGTGGAAATCCCCTGTCAGCTGTGAATTGTACTATTTAAATTATACTACTGTGCTGACAGATTCAGATTTGCTACTAACCATGTTTGCAAGAAAAATCCAGGTATAGCAGAAAATTATTTCTTACAAGCTATGCTTTACCTTGGAACAACTATAGAGAAATGCTTTTGGCTCTGCGAATTACAGATTTCAGTGGCATTTCATTTAATCTTTATGATTATCCATTTGCATAAACTGTGAGTGGGTTTAAACTTTCCACACTGCCCATGAACTAACCAGATGAACGTCTCGTGGTTTGTGTTTGGGCCTTTGGTTTTCCTTTATGTGCTTTCACGTAATGATTAGGCACCAGGTTCTTCTTGTGTCCAGCTATTTCTCCCCAGGTTGAGGGGCAGCCTCACTGATGGTGGCAGGGCCCAGTAGAGCAGGCTCTGGAAAACCTATTTGATGTCCACTAGCCTGAGTGCTTACCAGACGCCTGGACAACTCTTCCAACTGCTGGCTTTGGGGCAGGGGTCACAATATCCTATTCCTCTATAAAAAAACAGGAGATCGGGAGATATGGAAACTGGTGCTAGCAGGATCTTTAAGGAGGTAAAGTGCAGCCTTGCATCTACAGTTTACACATGGATGAAGTTTAGTTCTTCTTTAAGATGGCTGAATCCTGCCCTTTCCCAGACAGCTGCATTGTACATAAAGAGGCCAAGACACCATCCACTCCAAACCAGACCTGTGACAGTTGCTCAAGTATGAGGGGATGTGGCCACAGCATGGGTGAAAGGAAGGTGTCATGAGTTCCATGTGTCCAAACCACCATGTGATCAGGCAGCTCCACGAATGCATTAAGCAAGAAAACCTTCAGGAAGAGGCTGTGGCAAGACACCCATTGCATCTAAGCCCTGGTCTGGAGAGCTGAGTACACATGGAGTCAAGGATCGGAGTATGGCTCAATTACGCACAGTAGTAGTGCAAGCAGCAGAGTTTATGGGGCCTGGTTTCCTGTGGGTCCTCCCGTGTGCCTTCTCTGGTGTCTAATAATGTCACCGTGTCCATGCTGCAAGATGTCCCTTTGGGAGGAACTCTTTTCTGTCTAGCTACTCCTTCTCCTTCAGCTTGTGGGTAGATAACATCTTTTAGCCCATGTTGGAGGAGGTGGAGGCTGGCTAGCAGGGCCAGAGGCTGGGGGTGGAGGGGAACTGACTAGCAGGCTGTGGGTGCTATTACGTGAAGTTTGGTCCTGTAAGAAACGGGGTTAAAAACCATTATGAAACTGGGAGTCTTTTCCAGATGATAATAGCCTGATCCTCACACCAGTATAGCTAATCACAGTTTGCCCATTGACTTTGATATCCTTTGGAGCAGGATCTGAGGCCCTTTGGGCTATGTCAGCTATTGTGGCAGGCAGCGCTGAGCAAGCCCGAGTGCCTGATGCCCAGGCTGCCAAATTTTGTTTCTCAATACAGCGAAGGAGCAGTGGGGTGGGGAGAAATAATCATGGTGCTTAAGGTATGCGTGTACAGTGGGGGTGTCAAGACTCCTCCTCGCCGTTGAGAGTGCAGGAGCCAGGATCTGGCAGCTGTAGACGCTAGGTGGTCTGAATTGCTCGTTACCCTCTTGAACTTAGGTGCGATAGCAGGCTCTTAATCTTGGATACCATAGTTGGCAGTCTGTATAGGGCCCTTATATCCTGCAGCTTAAGCAAAGACTGTAAGAATGAAAAGTGGTATAATGTAATCCACAAAGAGGCAATAGGAACAAATATTTAGGAATCAATCTTCTTTATTTCATAAGCAGTATCAAGTAACCAAGAAGAGCTCAGCAGAAACTGACCATGGAAGCACCGGAGAAATGCTCAGTACTCGACCGTAATTTAATTAGCTCTCAATAGCTTCCAGAAAAACATCTCTAAACCTGCATATATTTAAGATAAGCCTTTTGTTCCATTTGTAACCCACAAACTGACAAGGAATCTAGGTCCCTTCCCCCTCCTCAGACTCCATCCTCTTTTTATTTTGTTCCCCAAGTCGCAGAACTTGATGCTGCTTTTTTTTTTTCCCCTGTAGTACTTTTCTTTGACCTCATTCCCCCCTCCAAGTAACTCTATCCTGTGCTGCTGTGTTCATGCCCAGCCAAAGCTTTATAGATGGCTTAATTATTTTCTTTTCTCAAAGAAAATTCAATCTGATCCCCAATACGCATAGGATAAAATAAAATGAATCAGCTGGGAAGCTGCATTATAAAGGGGGAGGGGTAAAAGAAGTTATGTAAAATTTCATGTCGCTGTCAGACTGTTTTCATAGAATTTGTGTTTGAGATTAAATTAAATCCCTAAAACTGCTTTGATAGCTTCATACTTAGGGTGAAACGAAGCAGATGCATTTTACCCCAATACCATGCTTCTCATCTCCCCTTGCAGAGAGAGAATGAACTGCTTTGTGGAACAGTTCTATATACTTACAGTATTAAGCAATTCTTCTTTTCCCCTGGCATTGGTATTCTTTTATTCAATTTATCTGTACTATAGCTTGGATAATATTTACCAGATGTTAAATAAATAATTTAAGATAACACAGTCCTGCATGACAGTTGTAACATTTTGGGTTACCTTTTTATTCATTTTTTTTAAAAAATCACTTCAGTTCAAGATTTCAATATAGTTCAACTCAGTGGTGACACTTAATACTTTTTCCTCTCCTTTAATTTGAAAGTAGTGTTCCCCAAATAGTTCATTTGCCATACTGTTTTTATCTTTAACAAGATAAAATAGACGTAGCTGGTTTACTATTTCAGCCTGATGCCGACAAATATGAAACCAAAGAATATGAAGAGCTAATGTTTTGTAAAAGCCAGTGTTATATAATGAAACCAAATGCACAGCTTGGAATTTAGAAAGAAATCCTAGTGTGAAGATAAAAGGACATGAAAGATAGTAAATGCTGAAATGATACACCGCATAATGGTATACTGTCAAGAAAGAAAGATAACATGATAACTTACAGAGCCATCTCAAAGCCTACATAGGTACTTGACCTATAGTTTGCAAGGAAACAATCTTTTTGTTTCATCTGGCTCATATTAAAAATAGGAAAAACAAAACCCTTATTTTTTTCCACTCTCACACATATGGTTTAAAATCCACGCAATTTTTAACTGTCTAAAATTCTTTTAGGCAATTTAAGACAGAAAGAATTATTAAATCACTTTTCCATTTCATTTAATGAAAAACTGCACCACCGCCGTTGGTCTATGTACTATCAATTTTAAAGCTAGTGGGGCTCCAATTGGTCCTATGTGCAATCCATCACGAGTGGCATCAGATTTGTATTGCCCAGGTTGGGTGCTGCTGAAGAGAGAACTGAATAAAACCTTACCCAACGCGTAAGTTAACTTTGAGCAAAGCTTAAAATACTTCCCTTCTCCATCTCTTTCCAGGTTTTGAAATGTGACTGTTTCCCAATCCTATCTCAAAGAGTTTCCAAAGCCTCGCCGTCCTCAGTCCACCTGGGCGCGGGGGACAGCCCGCCTCCTCTCTTCTGCAGGACTGAGGGGCGACAAAGCTATCTAGGAAATTCACTTTGTTACAAGAGGAGACGAAGCAACCTACCAACCCAAATAATCTGGTTTCCAGAAACTACAGGTTAACATACCATTAGATTGAAGTCAACCTTTCATCTGCCCCACGTATACAGTTTTAAACAGCTGTGGTCTGCATATAAACGCTCGCAGGTCTGTGTTGCAGCTGAGACTGCTTGAAAATCTTCTGTCAATAGGTTTTTGATAGCAAACTGGAGTTTAGACTTAATTCTTCTCCTCAATACTTTAGGAAGTGTCCACAAAGCACACGAAAGAATCACCTCAAACTTTTCTACCAGTTATGCTGAATTTATCCAGGTCTGACACCAAGCTTTGGGTTTTCAGCTGAAAAAAAAATGATTTTCATTTTCTGAAAGCCAGAAAATTTTTGTCTGGGGTTATCAATCACGGCTCTTTAATCTTCAACTAAAATCTCCATGACTACAGTTTTCTAAGAAAACAAGGCCTTATCTGTCCTGCATTAAAGTTTATTGAACAAGCACTCTTGTAAGATGAACTTGTCCCAGTTTCCTTGGCTATAGTGCTCATTTTCACTGTAACTATTCAGAAGGTTGTTTCTCAGAAGCACTGCATTTTTTTAACCTGCTCTAGAGCCTAGACCTGCTAAATTTTATGCTCCCATCTCCCACTCTTCACAGTACCAAAAAGTAGCCATATTACTTTGTAGAAGACACTCTTGAATGAGTAGGTAGCTAGGAGCAAAGGAAAACCATGATTTCTGGAAATACACGCTCTCTACGGTGGGAGCTGAAGGTGCTCAAAGCCTTCGGAAGCCTTCGGAGTTTACCTGTGAATCCTGTTTCAAAGTGTTAGCGGCCCTTCTACCGGAGAATATAAATCTGTACCCTAACGAGATGACTTGCTTTTTCACCGGGATGGTTGCCAGGGAATAGATTCAGCACGACGCATTACAAGGGCTAAACAACAACGGGTAATTGCTCACTTAATTGAGAATCGTGTGTTTACCTGGCAAAGATGATATCTGAAGGCCCACTTACAGTTGTTCACAGGTGCGCTTTGGTATTTAGGTGCAGATAGTTCTTGCTGTGGGGGCAGGCGCTTATCTTCTGGCTGCTGCCTTGCCTTGCAGCTCAGGGTACTTGGGAGGGAGGGAGTGGAGGAAGTGTTGCTCAGCGCTCATCGTTAAAGCAATTCAGGAAATAAAAGTGAATGTCTCTCAGCACAATATATTCCTGGGAGCCTAATCTGAATGAGCAATTCATCGGCATGTTTCTATTTCCAGCAGGGGCTGTGCCAATTAAGAGGGCTGCATATAAACTCTTTTAGTGATGTACACTGGGAGGTAAAAATAATGATAAAATATGGATTTATTTTTTTAGCTATTCCTTTAGTAATAGTGGGAATGGAGCAAAGCAAGCCTACAGTCCTCTTCTTTCACAGGCTGTTTTCATAAGAATCTGGTCAGCTAAGGGGTAAATTCTCATTTGGAAGTGCAAAGAAACTTGTCTCTTACTTCTCACGCATCCAGATGGGAAAATAAATGTTGCGATGCAGCCAAGATTTGTTCTTGGAGAATTAAAGGAAGCCCTTGCATCTCTATATTCAGAGTGTCTTTTTAGCTAAGCATCTATTGCTGGCTGTGAGAAGGCTAGGGGATTCTGAATTAATTTTACCTACAAAGAGTTAAGTCCTTTTATTCTTTTTAATATGAAGAAGTGATGGGAGAGGAGGGCACACCTGAGGCAGTCAAGCCTGTGGGATTCTGCTCCATTGAGCAGTAAGGAAATAAAGAAAACACCTGAAAGGACCTCAGCGACTTTCAGAGACGAGCAACTTTGGGATCCTCTCTGCATCGCCTCAGTCAGAGCTGCAGAACCGCTGTTTTATACATCCAGTTGTGGTTTTATGCTTTTTCCTTTGCTACCTCATGGCTGCAATGATACCTTCACCGTAGCTCTGCTGTGAATCCATGAGCCTTTGAGGGAGGATTTCAGCCACAAAGTGGGGCGAAGCTCCTCCTGCCCCAGGAGCAGCAGGAATTTGCCCTCCACTGAGCAAGAGATAGGAGTTTAAAAACCAACATTGTTCCCATAAGAGGGAACAGAGAATTAAGGTACTTGGAGCTTTCTGAAGAGCTCATCCTGGGAGGCATCAATCGCTCCCAAATCCCAGTGACTTGCTGTACCGTTGGCAGCACGGGATCGCTGGGCGGTGGGTACTGTGCAAACACAGCATGATCATTCCTCAAGCTGAAGGCTGCCCAGAAAAAAGGAATGCATTTCCAATTTGCTGAAATATTTGAAGCTCCAGCTCTTGTTTTCACCATGATGCAGAATGAACCTGAGACCTTTAGAAATTTTCAGTATAAGAAAAAACAAAGAGGTGGTTTCTGCGCTACTTTAGTACAGTAAGTGACCCTCATTCAAAACCTCGCTCTAAGGACTTAATTTGAAGTTTCTTCTGCATAAAGGCAGGTGCCAAACCACAAAACTGTTGGGTGTCTATTAACGGGAGGGTAGTGGAAAGGAGCAGAAAACATTGCTCTGCTCTCCTAACAGGAGTTGTGTCAAAAAATTTACAGCCCTGGCCAGCTAGGGTATCACAAAAGCTTCTTTAGACGCAAATCTGAAAACTAGGAGAGATCCTCGATGCTGGTGTGTATCGCAGATTAACCGGCAAATGTGTTCCTTATAGCACTGAAAAGGCCTGCATTAAAAGCAGTTAAAGAAACATTTTTTAAAAGTACCAAAAGAGCAAACAAAGTAGTCTTTGGATGACCTCTTGTTTCTCTTGACTAGCAGTAGCATTCATTAATCTACAGCATATGATAAAGTCAACTGTTCAGCTGGCTCCCAGTAAACTAGACTCCTTTAATTGACAAAGCCCCTGCCATCTAAGAATTTGGTTCACTTTTTCATATCATGCTAAAAGACTAAATAAAATCCAATCTTCTGGAGCAATATTGAGATATTACATCCAGATGAAGGGTGGGTGTCATAAGAGAGCAGGCTGCTAGCAATATTCTCTAGGCTTCTTGCCATCAGCTTGGGTTAAAGTAGTGAAGCCGAGGTAAAAAGTAAAGCAGTTTTTATTCCTGCTGACATATTAAAAAAAAAGGAGTAGAGGGCACTTCATCAAGTTTTTTTGTTATATGATTATTGACCTGGGAGTAAAATGTTTATTGCATTCTTTGCTTCCTAATACAACACTTGTTTCGTCTTAGAAAACACTGTGCTTTATATAGTAAATATTCATGCTTTAAGATGAGAGGAAAGAAAAAAATAATTCAGATTCGTACTCAGATCAGATTCCAAATGTCCATGAATATGTGTAACGGAAGGTGGAAATTTCATATTTCTTCCCTGCTAATTTCATCAGGATGAGCCTACACTACCCGTTCTGCTTTTCAGAGTGTGTCAGTCCTGCCTGGAAAAGCTTTTTATTGTGTAATGGCAGAATGTTGTCCCTACTGTGCTGGGCTATTGAAATAAGAAGCAGAGTTACTACAGTCAAACAAACGCAGACCTTTGTACCGAACTGACAATAGCGTTTACAGTTCTCTTCAGCTGATGCAAAAACATTCATGCCATATGAAAGCTATAAGGCATTAAATGAAGAGCACATTTAAACGATGAGCTGCACAAAGAAGTCCACCTAACGACAACCTGATCAGCTAGCACGGCAGCAGCTGTGGGGTTTTTGCAAAGATGGGACAGCTTACACTGCACAGCTCGTCACACAAAACGCAAAAATCCACTTTAAAATGAATTTTTCCAGGTCAGTCCTGCAACTACAGGAAGCTATGGCTTGGGTGAGTGCTAGGGATGCTCTCTGGCCGTATCGGTCGTATGATCGCTAAAGCATACACACTATATGGTGCAGCATGGCTCAGGGAACCATTTTCCTGGATTATGAACCCAGTTTCATGAACAACGGTCTAGTTTTTGTTCCTCTCCTCCCATTGTTATTCTATTTTCTATTCTGCTCTTCCCCTCCCCACAGCAGAGAGGGGACTTTCATAACCCGAGAGATACCCAGGGAATACTGAAGCCCTGGTAACTAAGGCCCACCAGGGAAGCTGAGGGCAGACGCAGTACTGATGGCTATGTGCAGCAGAAATATTCTGTCTATTGTTAGTTCCATCTCATCCTGACCTTAATATTCCCTCCAGGGCTTTCTTCCCTGGCATAGAGTGCAGCAAATACCGAGGGAATATTGCAAAAAAACGAGGGAACATTATCTAGTTACCTAAGGCAACTGAAAAGTTTTAAAACTGACCAGCGTAGTTGTGTTTCACAACTCCCATTTAACAGACAATGCCTGTCTCTCAAAATATCCACATGGAAATGCAGAGCCAACAGGGAAGTTTGAGAGCTCTGTCTGTGTGTCCTGCCTGCATCCAATTAACAGCCAAACTATTTGAAAGGAAAGTGATCAAATGGAATGAATTAATTTAAAAAATATAAATGAGTATAATGTTTTTACAATAGAGATTTATGTATTTGCTGAAATGGGGTGGTTTCTAAGCTTTTGAAAGCTAAGCCCATTCCCTTGGGAAAATAGCATCTTTACTTTTATTTATTGTTTGTGTTAGATTTGGGCAGTAAGGGATATTTTGCCATGTGTTTTACCAGAACAGAACAAAAAGTCCTTCCCCGAAAGAACTTAGAGCCCAAGTACAAGACATAAAGCAGGGAGTTACAGCCAGCTACAAAGAAATAACGAGCTGCTCAACATGTCCAACTTAACGTCTCCAGCGTCACCTTCTCTTCAGTTCTACTCTTCATGCACTGCCCTCCAGCAGACGCCCCATCTAGTCTTTGAAAACGCTGAGACCTTCGTAATACGATTGCGTTTCTCGCACGCTGTAATGAAGGACAAATTAGTTAGCTATGTCGCTGGCTGAAACAGCTTGCTTCTTATTGCCTTCAGGACACACAGGACTCGCTAGAGAAATTCATGCGTCAAGGATGTGGTTTCAGGCTCTCTGCAAACTCAAACCGATGTTGCTGAGCTGGTTACATTTGGGCCATGTCTCCAAGGGTGGTTTTTATTTTTTTTTCCCTGGAACTGGAAGAGCTGTATTTTAAATGAAAGGCTAAGCCTCAGGAAAATTAATTAAGAAGTTGAGTCTTTACAGTCAACTGTATTGTATGTGTGTTCCTCATGCCAGTTACAGATACTGTATCTGGCAATAATTTGCACTCTCAACAATTCTATTTAATTTTAATTTAGCAAAATGATGCTGTTTAGCTACTAAAGTCATAAAACCAGATTAAAACATCAATCCAACGAAATATATTGAAGTGTGTATTTAATTTTACGCATACAATTGCTTCTATTGACTTCCATTTCTATGTTTCAAAATAAGGAAATGCTTAAGTGTTATAACACTCTGATTTTAGTACTGACAACAAGGCCAATGGAATTTCGTCAGCAATGAATTTGAGCCACTGCATTGAAAAAGGTGAGAAAAGCTTTTAAGGATTCAAGAAGATTCAAGACTTTCCAGCTCAGTCAAAAGATTGCCCAACACATGCCCCTAAGCAAACGTCTCTGGAATACTACTGTTCATTTTCTTTGTCCTGTTTTGAATGTTTCATCCTGGCTGAAAGGATGACCCAGACATCTTTCTGCTTGCGACAGAAATAAATAATAATGGAAACGGTAAGGGAGTAAGGGATATTTAAACGTTTACAGTCACAATGGGGACGAGCCACACTTTGCTTTGGAGAAATGGCAACTCAGATGGAGTAATTCAGACAAAAATAAAAGCCCAAGACTCTTCCAGATTTTCAGAACCTATTTTTCTTGAGGGAGTTAGCAAAAGTCTAGCTTCTGTGATGTTTCTTTCCATAGCTTATATAGCTATTGGAGAATAAGTCATAATTAAATATGTATAATAGGAAAACATCATGTTACATACATATTCAAGAGCAAATGTTAATTGATGGGCATAAGGGAATTTCTAGTGCAGAATCTGACCCTCAGAGATGCTGTCTTTGAGAACTAGCTATCTAGATACTTATATTACTCCCAGCACTATGATATCTGGGGGCCTTGCAAACGTTAATGAACTTATCCTCACAACCACCTTGTGAGGCTGGGAAGTTTTAGCATCGACTTTAAGGGAGTACAACCAGGCCCTAGGCATGCAGTAGCAGCCACAGAGGAGCTCAGAAGGAATCATGCTTGCTTCAAACAACATTAACTACTTGTTGGATAATAGCTGGGGATAATGGCACATACAGCGTCTGGTGGGTTGCCCCTCTCCCATAAATAATTTGGAGGAGAGAGCCTATGAAACTCCAGTGAGAGGGGTTTTGCAAGGAAGTAGGGGAAATAATACTGCTGAGCTATGGATTCCCTTCTCTCTTCCCTTCCCATCATGAAAGCCTGATGGCTTTCAGTCATTTGCAGTTGTAGAAATATGCGAGTATATGCGCATGTGCGCGCGCGTGCGCATGTGCTTAGAAATGAGGAATGACGTCAAGGAGGAAAAAAAGAGTATTAGACACATCTCCTATGGGTTCAGAGAGACGGTTCCAAACGTAGCAAAAACACAATAGTTATATTTTGACTTACTTTGTGCCCACTTTCAGTTGCATTGCCCACTGCAATAGCCATCAAAATGAAACCTTCTGTCGACTCAGGCGTGCAAAAGGGCTCAGCCCATACGTGTACAACAAGCAGCCACCTTGAATTCCTCAGTGCAGGAACTCAGGTGGGAATCGCACAGGCACCTTTGGTCATTTTTCTCCATCAGAAGGTCACATATCCCATACAGGTGTGGCATACTGTTTGAAGGAGAAATGACTTTTGCACGTATCCAGTTCACCTTTTGGGATGTAATATAAGAAGGGACTTTTTGTAAGACACAGTGCATATTTGGGCACAAAGGAGGAAGCAGCCTGACAAACTGAACAAAGCAGAGACATTTTCTCTCTCTCCTGAATGTAAAACCAGGGAACTTGCAAAGCCCAAGCATGCTTCATAAATTCCAGCTGCTGTCACTCAGCACTGGAGAGGAATACAGGGGAATATCTGTTACGAACAGGCACCGTAACGGTGAGGTTTTTTTTTCCCTTCCTGGCAGTCCAAGGCAGGTTTGTGTTTAACCCTACTCACTGTGAAAAGCCAGTGGCCAAACTCATTTTGATCGCTCTGGGAACGAGACGTGAATACACAGAAAACAGCCTCTAAGCGTGTTGGTAGGAGGAAACCCTGCGATGCTCTGCTTCTCCAAAACCAAGGGTACGTGTGTCTGGCACAGCTACTTCCCCCATATCCGGTGGGACCACACCAGCCTCCAAGGATGACCAATATTGTCCTCGCACTACAGAAGACCTGTCAGTGCGTGTTCCTGCTAAACTGCCAGCATTTGGCCCCGGAAATTTGGTTGCAGGTCTGGGGCACTGAGCTCTATAACCGCAGCCTGATCAGCGATTTCATTTCTACTCTGCAAAACCGTTATCCAAACAAATTCTTTCTGCATTTTTGCAGTCAGATCCTCTGAGCTACTTTTCCCCTTGTCTTTCTAGAATGGGTGATTTCAAGCCATTTTAAGTGTGCTGCTGAGATACTTATTGTACACATGGCACAAAAACGGGGAAAAAGGAAGCTACTACTCCCCCTGAGCAACTAGAAAATACACCAGGGTTCAGCAGAAAGCGAAACATGGCATTTGAGTTTTTCTTGTCAGGGAGGAGAAAGTTGCAGATAAACATTGGACAGATGCCATTTTTCTGTGAGCTGTGTTGTACAATTACTTAAGGCTCTTTTTTTTGTTTCTAGTTGATACAACAC
>VFFE01007622.1:650610-660722 GCA_008921705.1 Burhinus oedicnemus | reverse complement strand
CCCCCCCACCCACCCCCCCCCCAATGACTGCAGTTGGAGTTGCACATGTGGAAAAATGACAGGATGAGCAAACAGCAGGAAATTCGACAAGCCGGCTTGATTAAGCTTTCGTTGAGCTTTGCAGCACCTGCCTATCTCTCTGTCTCATGAAGCCATTCCCGAGGTGAGGAGGAATTATTCCTCGCTCTTCCCTATGTGCTTTCCTAGGCATGGAGAAAGGCACGAGGACAACAGCCTCTGTACTGGGACCTGGGGAAAGGGCTAGGTAGAAAATATGCCAGTTATATGATTTTTTGAATAAAAAAATACACTCTGCTTTTTCTGGGAATATTTTCATAAAGCAGCTTTCAAATCTGTCCCTGCAATCCTGAGACTGCTGGTTAGAGAATACTACTTCAATTTTTAACCTTTCTGGGACAGGAATTTCTTTTCTTGCCTTCTGATGACTGCACAGCAGCTAGCACAATCAAGTGCCTGGTTTCAGGCGAGGAAAAAACCCCAATGCAAATGAATAGGAAAAAATAAGACACCATTGATAACTCCGAAGCCAGAGAAAGAAATACACAAAATAAGATCCTAGGTCCTCCTTGCAGAAAAACATTGGGAACCTTACTTAAAGAATGATTAAAAAATTGGCTCCATTTTTATAAAGCATTTTGAGCTATCTCTAAAGGAAGATGGTATGAAACCACAATGTACCACATAGGTATTTTATGTATACTTAAAGATAAACTGTAAACTAACATCTTTTTTTTATTCTTTGATGGAAGCCAACATTTTGTCCTTTGTTTTTGCATAGTTCCATTTCCACGAATCAAACATTTTTGCCACTGTTTAGCACATCACAAATAGCAGCCCATGTGAGATTGGGATCTTCAGTCTGGGAGTTTATTTATCAGAGGCACAGTGTTAAAACAAAATCTGACTGAAGGTCTGACGATTTCAACATTGGATTAAATGAGCCATTAGCTCCTAAAGAAGTGGAAAGGCAAACTCTGTCTCAGTTAAATACATGAAAGCATATGAAATTATTGCCATATTGTTCTGCAATGAATTTGTGATTTATTATACTCTTTCCTTTTGGAGTTGAGAGAAAGAAGGTTTTAGTTCACACTGGCTTAAACCCCTAGAGTCTAAAATGCTAATGAACATGCAAACAAGTTTTGCTTACAAAACTGTATTGTGTTAGGTGGTTTGAAATGAAACTAAATCTCTACCCAGATTAATATGGTAAAAGTGAGCTTGCTCAAAACATAACACAGATTCATTTAATTCATAACAAAGGGTTCACATTAACTCTGACCATTTTTTGTTTTCTTAGAAAAAAATGCAGATTTAGCAATACTGAAGTGCTTTCTAAATTCATTGTAGCTTTGCCAAATTGTCTGGAACAAAAACATAATGTTGAAAATGCTGTAATGTTTTATTTCATCATTTTAAAAACAGAATGCTTGAAATCAAAATTACTTTTTGTTTTGAAATTTCCTTTAATACACTTAAAAAGTAAAGCTGCTTTAAAAAAATTCTTAAATTTGGAAGGATTTGTTCAATGTGAAATGCTTTTTTATTCTGCAAAACCACTGGCAAAGCACAAAACTGTTTTTTCCGAGAGTTTCAATTCCTCTGGCTTTAATGAGAAATGAATTCTCTGTTTAGAGGACAAAGGTGTTTTTCTTACTGGCATTAGTATAAAAAGCCCTAGTAAAGATATGCCATTTGCTAGGCACAACTGTCAGTAGGTCCAAATACAGACAATGTGAGAACCTAGGATTCGTCTTGACCTGCAAATCTACATGAAAACTATCCGCACTGGGATTTTAACTTATATCTTTTACAGTTGTTTTTCCTTTCACAAGGATGAGGCTACATGAAATGAACTTTATTTATTTTCTTATTTTCAAGGACTGGGCTAAACTTAAAAATTCAGCTTTAAATCCAGGTTTTGAGTCTTTAAAGTCTGAGGCCAGAGGTAGATACTCTTTTATTAACTAAAACTTTCCCTGCTTATTCAAGGCCCCTTTGGCTCTCCCCCTCTGTCAATCTAACATCAGCAGGTTTATAAGCCCCAGTCTCCTCCTCTTCTTTACCATGCTGTGCTTTTCCTCTTCATTTACTGCATGGCAGCATTTCTTTTTCTAGGTAGGGCATGTCTTTGTCTCCCTCTCCATCTTTGTTCTCCATTTGGGGTGTTATTGAACCTAATAATGTTTGTCTCTAAGCACTGTAAGATGCATAACCTGGTAGAGCACTCCTACTTTCAGGTAGCGGCACCCCCTAATTATTCTTCCATCATCGTCTTCACAGGAATGAAAATATACTGATGAGGCATCCTAGTAGTCTGCTCATCTTTCGCATATACCACCAATATGTCAGCTTAAGCACAGGGGAATGGACACTTATAAATCTTTTATCTGTTCTATAAAGGGAGGGAATGGGACTAAAAGCAGGGAGAAAGAGAAAAAGGCAAGGCAATGTTTTGAAGACGACGGTTGTGAAAATAGTATTTGAAGAACACACAGACCAAGGCTATAATTACAATCTCAGCAAAAATAAGAGGCACTCAGCCAGATCTTCGGCTGATGTAAATCTGCACAATGTACAAAAACCATCAACGTAGGGAAGGAGCTGGCCAAGTGCCTTCTGCTTGAGGCACACTGTTCATGAGTTAGTAACCTTTGCTCTCAGCGATGGAGCTGGGCTGATATTCACCAGGTGAGAATCCAAACCCTCATCTTAAAATCAAGATGGCTATTGCATACCTCAGGTAAATTCCGTGCAACTATTGCTCGGAAAACCCCCTCAACTTTTGCCTCAATTTGAAGCGTATAAATCTGCCTGCTTATCCCGGGCTCAGCTTTCTGAAAGCTCAGTGTACTTGGTTATGAGTAGTTATCCGTTGCCTTCTTGAATTGCTGTTTGATATTTTATTGGCCACCCAGAAGGGTAGTAGAGCAAATAACGGGCTGATGTTAAAATGCAACTCGGGAATAACATTTTGGTGTGTGTATGTGTCTGGGTGTGCACATGTGTGTTTGTTTACAGAAAAACCTTTGCAATGAGCACATTAAGAAAAACTGCACCTGAAAGACAGAACTGTGAATTCAGCTAAAGATTCATTATATTATTCCATAGTTTGGATTCATGTGGAATTACACCAAAGCAAAAATCCCCTACTTGGAAAATGGCTGCTCAAATTTCATTTTAGAAGCTCAAAAACCCCATAGTTTCAAAACAGTTCAGTCTTGCCGCATCCTTCAGATGCTCAGCAAAACTGACACTAACGCCACCTGGACAAAGCAGCATCAGGCCCCAGTCTTGCTGTGCCCTGAACCTGGATCCTACCCGAGATTGGATCTGAATCCTGTTCTGCAGCAGAGCTGGGAGAAAATCTGACTTCCAGTGAAATTCTCAGCGTTTCTTGAGTCCTGGAGTTGCAAAAAGATCTTTTTTGGTTTTTGGGGGGTTTTTTTTGTTTGTTTGGTTGGTTGGTTGGGTTTTTTTGTGACCAGGGCATGGGCTCTGAGTTGAATTCTGCCTTGGTTTGGGCAATATTTCTTTGGACTTAACAGGCACCATGAACTTCACCATTTCCTTTAAATTTCACCATTTCTGCTGAAATTGTGTCATCAGGAGGTTTCCAACCAGCCTTTCTTACAGCCAAATTCCAAATCTGACTAGCTTTGGCTGCTTTTCTCAGGACGGTTTAAGTTCCTTTGCCCAAATCTCTTTGTTCCTACAGAAAGATACAGCAGCATCTTCAAATATACTTTGCTTAAAAACATTTCCGACAAAACACCATGTTTTACCAACAGTCTAATTTTCATGCATATTTGTATAAAACAGATCATACAGAAAATAGCACAAATTTTAGCATATGTAGTCAAGTGCTAACTGCATATAGGAGGCATATGAAAGCATTCTGGTTTAATTTGAAATTTGCTCTGTTCAGGATCAGCTGGACTTTAAAATCTGGGATCACTTTGGGTGTTCCTCAGCTGAACCGGAGCCATGGGGAGCACAAAATAGTAGAGGTTGCTAATATAGAGCTTGTGAATATTCAGTGCACTTTAGCCTATGTCAGTGGATTTAAAGGCAGTCTGTAAATCACCTTCCCATTCTATGACTTCCTTGCTGAGTCCAGAAGTTTAGTCCAGGCAAAACTTCCAAAAACAACAGATACCGATGACTTATTCTGGATATTTCAATGCTAAATAAGAGATGAAAATTAAATCTAAATGGTTTTAAAAAAAATTTGCAGTGTATCGCGATGTACAGGCTGTGAACGAATGAGAACAAGGGAGGCAAAAATCAGACATTCAATGTATCAAATGTAATAAATCCTCTGAGGCCAATCAGCCCTCCTTCCCCCACTAACCTCAGCCCCACGTTATGCCAAATAGTGAAAGCAGATGTCTTATGAACAGGTAAAAAACAATCTGAATTCCCATTCCCCACAACTGAAACAAAATGTAGGGTTTGGGGTTTCGCCTTGGGAAGTTTCCAAACTGAACGGCATGAGACATTTTATCCAAAGCCCTTCAAAGAAACAACCCAAAAAGAGGAATTCTATTTAGCTGGCACAAGGAGAGAAGATGTATTGTAATATGGAAGAAATTCAAACGCTATAGGAGAGCAAAATGACATCTCAAATTGCTGTGATTTATCTTGCCTTGCTCACCTATATTTCTTCAAAATAGCAAGCTAACAAACCCAGTTATAATGCTTAATACACAGAAATCCTCCCCTTTCCCTGTCCCTTTCCCCACCTCTAATTTTCTTCAAGGATTTGCAACTAAAAATGCTCCATCTTTGGGCTTAGAAAACAAAAACTTCCCTCAAGACTATACTATGATCTTCAAGTTATTTCTCTTGGCATCAATATATGCATAAAGAACGTCTTTTTAAGGTGCTTCACTCCTCGAGAGGATGTAAATGAAATAAGAAAAATATTACATCGGGATAGCTGAGACAAGAATTTTTCAGATTTCTCTGTGTGTGTATTACAGGTTCATTTCCCTGACTAAATACTTCGGGAGCCTTCCAGTGTGATTTACGTCCAGCACAAAGACGGGTTAGGGTAACACAGTATTATCCCTCGTTCTCTGCCTCGCAGCCTGGTTAGCTGGTTTGAGATGAGTCGAATTCAGCAGGTATAAGCTGACACTTTCAATAGCATCGCAATGAAACTGGAAGGAAAGAGCTGTTTCCATCTAGCGGCTTTTTAGTGACCGGTATGAAATTCAATAATCTCAACTCACTACAAATTAGCCAGATAGTTATATCCAGTGTCTCCTAGCCTGCTTTGAGTCAGACACAGCCTGCTCTTTGCTCTTTGCTTTGAACAGACTCTGGCCAGGCTTCAGTGTGCCAGACAGGCAAGTTTTTGTACAGCCCTTGTCAGCCTCGACTGTCCAAACCACAGCTCAGCACGGTGTTTGGCACCCAGCCTGGCAGCGCGCGTCTGGGGGCAACCCCTTTCTCCCTGTGCAGAAGAACAAGGGCAGCGGTGCTTGTGTCCCTCCTCTGGGGGTAGCTGGAAGAGCAAAACCAGCAGGTGAGGCTGCTTTCCTCCGCCTGAATTTTACATTTACTTTAAGGCGCTTTTGGATCAAAAGAATGTTTCCAGGGAAATGACGTATTAAAGGTCAGAGCAACATGACTGGACAAAGCTTAAGACGATGATTGTACCATTTCCAGACCTTCGCAGGACTGTGGAACCTCAGTACATTATTAATAGAGTTTTGTAAAGGGATGTTGGAGGTATTTTCAGAAAATGGCTGAGGAGAATGCCTTTTTTTCCTTCCTTTTTCTTCTAATACTTGTACCACTGAAACAGCCCTCATCACTAGAGCAGGTCTCATACCTGCATCTGTACAATTGTCTGTACAATGCCTTCAGTTGTTTGGGGATCTGTGGGGGAGATAACTAGCAGGAAAGGAATCTGATCTCAGTAGGTCTTTGTGAGAGTTTTGATGCAACCTTTAGCTAATTAGTTTCATTTAATATAAATTCTCATGGCTGAAGTTCTCAAGAGACAGGAGGACTGTTCTATGAAAGGAAAAAGCTCTTATCCTTAGCAATACTTTTGTATGCTTTATCTTCTTGGGGGAAAAGGGGTAAGAGGTAGGCTGTGAAAAGCCACTATTGCCAGAACATAGTTGGAGGGTTGGGTTTTGTACAGTCATTCCTGTGTGATATAAGAAACTACTTTGTACAATGTATGCCCACAAAATTCCCATTGATTTATAGAACAAAATGAAATTACCGCAATAGCTGTAGAGACTCCACCTAGTTGAATTGATGCTGCATTGTAGTAAACTTTTAAAGCCATATTGACCATAACATCGCTATGAAACGTTTCCCTGTAGTGGCTTCCCTTGACCACAGCCCTTGCAGTCAAGAAACAGGTCCAGATATGGAGGCGAGACTTGAACTGAAACCTTGAGAAGTCAGGATTGTTGCAATAGTGGCAGGGAGCTCGGGAGCCCAGGGGAATTTCTGTAGGGAGCTGTATTGCTCAGCCAGAGACCCTCTGCGTTAGCTCTTTCAGACGAGCCCTAGGAGCAGTAACCCGGACATGTTTATGTAGTATAGGTAAAGGAAAAACAGAGAACCGCATTCCTGTCTGATGCTCAGAATATAAATCTGTCAGAGGAGCCTTCGGAAGAGATTTTGGCCAGGGAGTAATGAAGTGAAGGATCTGTAGGTGAGTACAGATGACTTAGTAAACTAACGTAATGGCTGATTGGGGAATTAGCAGCACTGGGGAAATTTGGAGTGAAACATACCCTGAACTTTCTCTGTCACCGTGCCACTCAAGTTTGCTGAACGTATTTCCTTAGAATTAACCGAGGTACTGTAGAGAAAATTATCTGTTGCATTTTGGCATTTTTGTTTGCATCACTCACAAAGCTTCTTCCCTCCTGCTTCCCCCCGGCTTTGGGTGAACTGCGAGTTGTGCTGGCTGAGTGTTTGCAGGGTGCCCTGTATGCAACTGTGGTGAGGTGGGGTAGGAAAGGGCCGAAAAAAGAGTCAGGGTCTCCCTTCTCTTGAAATTCAGTCTGCCTTAGGGGAGGGTTGGCACAGGGTAATGCTCAACAAAACCTGCAGCAGCTTGGAAAGCCAGAGCTTGAAACACAGGAATAGCTTCCTTTTCTACTGTGAGTCCTCTGCTCCAGAGAAGAACTGGGATTTAATCGATTTAAAGTGAAGCTGGATTTACTTAGTTAAAAAGGAAGTTGATTTGTAGCTGGTTGATATGCTAATCTTTATGATCTTAAGATAAACTGAAAAAGAGATGACAAAGATGTCACTCTACTTCATAAAGCCTGAGCTTCCTAGGCTAATACATAAAGCAATGCAGATGAACGTACTCTACCTTTTGTACTGCATTGCTCAAAGATTTTCCAATAATCAAACACAACTAGAAAAAGGACAATGTCTTTTTGAAAACTAACACTGTGCTATAATTTTCTTTTTGAGTGGCTGCTTATTCCTCTTTCTTCCCACCACTTTTTTCATCTCATCTCCATATCTTTTCATTCCTCTTTCCCCGTCTTCTGTTCACTCATTTCCTTAATCCTGTACCACTGAGTCCCTCTGTTCATTTTCCTGCTCTTTTACTGTTATTAATTCTCCCCACCCAACTGTTGCCTGGGTTAACTATTCTGGTTAGGCAGTAGGATTGGAAAAGCCAGCACTTATTTTGAGAAGACCTTATGGGGAAAGAGGATTCATACTGTAATCTCAGGTGAGGGTCTAAACATTTCCCAAATTCTCTGACCCCTAAATATGAATATCATTTGACTTTGAATAATGAGCTATTCGTTCATCTCTATATAAAACCTCATGTATCCTGACAGTTCCCTATTGCCTTCCTGTCTGAAGTGGCTCAGGAGTATAAATTATTCTAGCGAAGGTTGGCAGTAATTTATGCTCAATAAATTGACTATAGATCTGCTTGTTTCAGTAGGTAGCATGGGAAGGACTTATACATTTTGCTAAATTCCCTCATTTGTTCTCGGATGGACTACTTGCCGTCCTGGGGCTGATCATGAGTCCCAAACTGCTGTGATAGGCAGGTACTGGTATGCCTTCAGTAAAACTACTCATGTGAGTAGCAAGTTACTGGTGTAAGGAAGAGGTAGCCAGGCTGGCCATTGAAAAGTCACTGGCACAACAACGCGGAAACTGGAGATCATATTTTGCAAAATATGTAAATGACAGTTGTTGAAATGGAGATTAGCAATGGCTGTTCTTAAAAAAATCCCCCTCACTTTGGCAGAAATTTATTGTATCTCTTTAGACTGATTTTTGCCATGAAACAGATAGGCCATGTAGGTTTTTATTTTCTTTTTTTCTTTCTTTTTTAAAAATGTAAAACAGACCAGTTCTTTTGTAGGACTTCTGCAAAAAAAGGGAGATAAAATCCTTTTGTCCAAGATGCAAAAGACGGAAAGTAATTCATCACCTTTCAAAGTACAATTTATTATGGGTCAGGGAGAAAGGTTTCACTCATGATCATTAGGTCTTAGCGGTGCAGATGCTGGACATGATGAACCAATGAGGCTTATCAGGTGTGATAATCAAAACAGATTTTCTTTTGCATCTGCTGTCATTTCCTGTCTCTTGTAGAGAAATCTAGGTTTCGGACAGTGACTAGCATTTCATAAATATAGACATATTCCTTTATTGTTCCTTTATTGTTCTGTGTGGAAATTATCACCTGATATTTTAAATCAGAGTGATGGGAATGATTATCATGCTTGAAGTTTGATGCAAGTTTTGAACCTGCATTCCTGGGCTACATGGGAACATCGAGGGCAGCTCCACCTGCCTGGGCATGAGCGCTCCCCTTTTCCTTCCACACGTGCCTTCAGTTGCGGCAGTTGTGCTAAAGCAAAGCCGCGGGCCAGGCAGATGCATCCCATGGCCCATGTGTGATCAGTGGACTCCAGGCTGGTTACCTTGCATTAAGCATATGCACAGAAATTTTGGGCCAGATCCTGCTGTGAACAGTGCACGAGCAGATCCCTGTGCAGTCTCACTGTAGACAAAAGGCTTTGTGTGGCTGCAGGGATCTGTGTGCAAGTGAAAATCTGGTTTATGGTGATCAATGTAATTAAAGGGCCAACCTTGCATTGTGGTGTAATTCTGGCTTATTGAGTCAATGGAAATGTAGCTGTCGAATTCAGTGAATCCACAAGGCCACCTCTTCCATCAGTCCAGATGCCCACACAACTGAGCTTTGCTTTGCTTTGCAGTTTTATAAACTTTACTATTAGCGTAGCAGCTGAATGCCTCACCCATTAACGGCTTTGCAGCATGGTGAGACGCTCACAGCGAGTCTCACTGAGAGAAATGGAAATGCAAAATACAGCACTGAGGGGGTTTTCTGACAAAGTGTTTTCAGTACTTGTCACTTGCATAAACTGAGGCACTGTCAGCTCCAGGTACCTCAACCAGCCCAGACCACTGGGGGACAAAGGCAGAAATGGATTTGCTGACACCTAAGAGCTAAACTTACAGATTAATATTGCAACCTCTGAGTTTCCCCAAAGGCAAAGAGAAGTATAGGCTTTGCTGTACTAGCTGCCTTTGTGCACCTCTATCACTAAATCCATTGAACACTATTCCAAAGGGGACTCAGTCTACATATCTACAGGCGTATATACACAGTATGTACGCACACACATATATACACATATGCACCCATGTACATATATATATATATACATAATCTTTCCTATTTCACAAAGCTGCCTGTGGTCCCAGTGACAACTGAGGATTCAGAAGTAGTGCTCCAAATGCTGGCATAATCCCAGTCTTATGGGAAATTGAAGAATTTGTGACTGCAAAATCTGATAGGACCGCAGCAATATTGGTCTCATTCTCAAATAACATCAATCAACGTTTATAACAAAATGAAGATTGAGTCAGTTATATGTGAAATCAGTCATTGCAGGTTTTTGGCATGGGGGAATTGCCTTCTCCTCTTCTTCTCTTCTCTTCTCTTCTCTTCTCTTCTCTTCTCTTCTCTTCTCTTCTCTTCTCTTCTCTTCTCTTCTCTTCTCTTCTCTTCTCTTCTCTTCTCTTCTCTTCTCTTCTCTTCT
>VFFE01007622.1:457883-650590 GCA_008921705.1 Burhinus oedicnemus | reverse complement strand
AAAAAAAAAAAAAAAAGTAGTTTTCTCAACAGAGACCACTATCTGTTGGTTTACAGGCAGTAAACATTAAATGCCAATCTAAACTATGAAAATAGGGATCTGTTTATTTACCTTCAAGGATGGCTCCTCATTGAGTTGGAAAAAAGAGGAGAAAATGGAAAGAAGCTATTCGTAAGAAACATCTGAAAAGAGTGGGCCAAATTCTGCTATCAGTTCTGCAAAAAGATGGCATCAGATCTTGGCCTAGCAAAAAAAAATCAAGAACTTTAATTATTAGCATGTGAACAATTCTTTTTGCCCTTCTTGGAAGGGGTGTATGCTATAAAATACACTTATGGGATCACCACTACTTCCACGCTTCGATTTAACTCTACGCCTATGTGTCTTGCTGGAAAGTGCTCAGTACTTGAAGGACTAAAATTCAGAGAAGATGTTGAGCAACTAAGTCTTCCTTAAGGAAATGTGTTTGATTCCAGTGGGTTTTAGCCCAGTTGGTTTTAGCCAGGTGCTTTTAGCCAAGAGTTTTAAATATTCTTTAGAACCAGATTTAAAACTAGACTAAAGTATGGGCCTTGAGCTGATTTGTTTCTCACTTGTCTAAGTAATTAAAGCTAGAAAAGAGCAGCCTCAGACTCTTCCGCATTGTTTGCATAAAAAGGAACAAAGAACTTCAAGGGAACAAAAAGCAGCTAAAACCATGTTAATTCTGACTCATCTATTTTATCATTAAGGGGCAATTTCAGGCCTAATTCTGATTTTGAATATGAAGCTGCATGTCACAGCATAGCTGATTTTTACCAGAGAAATGTAACATGCCTCTGAAAACAAGCACACCATCAGTTTTAAACAAGAAAAGTGGGAGTATATGAGTAAACTAGGCACAGCTATTTTGTAATCTTACAGTTCAAATACAAAAAACCCTAAAGCCCTCTCTGTAGCATTTTATGTGGTTAAACATTGCACAAAGATGACAGGGCTTTTCTTATGACGGTTGATGAACTACCTCCCCATATTCAGCTCATTTGCCTAAGCCTCTCATTTCCTTCAGTTTTTTGTTATTAATAATCTGTAGCTACCGAAACAGAGACCAAACAGGTTGGGTTTTTTTCGGGCTGGGTTGTACCCCTTTCCAGAAGGCAAGTCTCTATGTAAATATTAATTGTTGCTATCCACTTATATTTTATGCATGTGACTCACCACACTTTACATATCTATCTGGCATAAGTGCTTTATGTGATACTATTCTATGGCCAGCTAAAAATCAGCTGTTTAGATAAAATACTTAGGAGTCTTTTAGGGAAAAAAACAGCAACAGATGTCTGCTAGCTCAAGCTGTAGTGAGCCTTTCTCATCGTAGCTCCAGGACTTGAGATAAAACTTTTTCATTGAGATCCTTTTTCCAGTTCCATCAGTACGATAGTCTGTTTGAAGCCAGTCTCACTATTTCAGCAGGCTGGGTTTCTATGGTCCACAATTCAAGCCCTCCATTTCTTCCTCTGCCTAACTGACCACAAAAGAGTTGAAGGAAATGAGCCAGTAAATACCCCCAAAGAAATAAATTCCCAAATCAGCATGGTAATAATAATCATAATCAAATAAAGTCTTACAGTAAGTAGATTTCTAAATTAATGAGATTTCGTGAAGACTACCAGAGACTTATTCTTGCTATGGATTTTAAACAAAAGTTGGGCAGACACTGCACTGACAAGAGATAATATAAAACCCTTGTGATATATAGGTAATTGACCCCCACTGTAAGATTAACATTAGAAGGAGGTCTGCACCAAACCTCTGGGCCTTTAACATCCCGGAATTTGTGGAGCATGGTGGGCAAGTCCCGAACGTGAATCTGTAGCTTGGCACCTTGCCTGACACTTTCCAGACCTGAACGTGCATGTGCCATGACTGTGAGGTTCGGTGCTGTGATTCATTTGGTAGAGACACCTTCTCTAATTAAAATACTCCACTATAACCTCTTGCAGGATTTGCCTTAATCACAAGAGCAGCTGACTGACGTAGAAAATGGGATATTTTGTTTAGGGTAACTGCTGTTATAAGCTGATTATATATGACACAGTCCACCAGGGTATATTCAAGCAAGTTCATTACACCAAGTCTGAGTTTTAAAAACTAAATTCCTTCTATAGTTGTAAAATTTGCTCGTCCTCTGAACACCAGAGCTTAGTGTGCTCATTCAGTCTAGAAGAAATGTATGACTCATACAAGGAAATACCTTCTGGCATGATGCATAATCGTTCCAGCAAACTCACTGCAACTAGGGATTACTGAGTTGGTCTGAAATCACAGAATAAACATGTAATAGGCAACAAGAGTATGTTGTATGCTTTTATGCTAGGTTGTCTTAAATTGCTGAGATGGACATCTCAGTGGCATCAGCTGGAATTACTGCAAGCTGAGCATGGTAGATCACGAGTTTGCTCTGACATAATAAGGAACATATTCAAAGTTAAATAAAAAGTAATACTTAGTCACCACCAAACAAGAGAATTTTTTAGGTTTTCAGAGGAATCAATTCTACCAATAATTATATTCTCTTTTCATCAAGGTTGTGAACATAAATAAAAAGTTTGCTTGCTGATAAAGTGCATAGATTATCAAAGGTTGGTGTAATAACAAATACTAATAAGGAGAAGATAGCCACTGAGAGGAATCAGGCAAACCAAGCAAATCCAAACAAAACGCACATCAACAGATCCAAATGCAAAGGCAGACATTCAGGGACCAGAAAGGGAGGCCATGTTTTTAGAAATAAGGACCGGTATCCTGGAAAGTGGTGATTCTGAGAAGTTTCTTGGATAAAAACACATGAGTAACTGAACCTAAGCTCCCAGCTCAACCCTGTGGCAAAGAGGGCTAGTGCAGTCCTGGGGTGAACCAGCTAACACACAGTAAGGGGACAGGTGTGCTTCTTTGCAGTGATTGGGCTTCTTAAATGCAGCTGTAAACCCTTTTTACTAGAAAGACATTGCTATATCACCTACAAATATTGCCTCGTGCCTTTAGAGACTATAGCTCTGGTGTCCATATTTTTCCAAGCAGTGTAAAAATCTATTCAAAGCCTAGAGAAAATGCTGAGAGCGACAGACTTGATGTTCAGTTTGATTACTTTATCATTTGATCATAATAACTAAAACACCTTCTTGGGAAACTCAGGATTTTTAGTTTACCATAAAAAAGACTATGAAAGATTGATGATTTAAAAAGTCTATCAGACAAAACTAATGATAATTAAAAAACCCCAAACAGACAAAACTTCTTGGCAGTGAGAGCCATGAGAACTGAGGGATTCTTCATTTCTTGATGTCTACGAAGTAAAACTACATTCCATCCTGAAAATGATGCTTTGCCAAAAAACAAAAAGCTTTCATCAGGGTGAAGTGATTGGTCTCAACGGAAGAGTAACTGGATGAAATTCAGTTGAATGTGATACTTAGGAGAATAAACCAGATTATATAAAGGCACTTCTGCCCATAACTCCATGCATATTCATATAAATCAGGATCATGAAAATTCAGTCAAACTCTGCTTTTGCTTTGCCTTTGAGCTATGTTCACATATTTCTTGTGCACTAATTTAAAAAATCTGAGCTCATGGTCACCAACTTTCCCCTGGTTTCCTAATGCCATCCAAAACCTGTAGACTCAGATCTGAACCAGCTCACTTTCATTTAAATATTTTATTTATTTATTTATTTCAGGCAATTTCAACAAGCTTTATGTAAGTATGTAAACAAACTTGATCCTGTCAAGTTTTAGTATGTGCAATTTTCAAAGTGCTGCTTTTAATTGTATCTGCTGTCATCATGTCTTGGGACTGGAAAATGGGCTTCTGGATACTATATTAATACACACTATTACAAAAATAAAGAGCAAAATAGGAAGTTTTGGGTCACAGCTGCAAGGCTGTTGCCAAATCACTGACGTCCTCCCCTTCCAAAACAGCAATAAAAAACCTTCTCTAGAGATTCCAGCACTGAAGGCAACAAAGCACAGTAGTTACATTTTGAGATGGAATCCAGAAACTGCCAAAATGAAGATATGCAATCTCCACTTGGGAAGAGGCGATGAAAACCCAAGTACATAGTCTGACAAGTGAATCATGTCAACAAAAAGAAAGCAACAAAAATCAACTTGTAAAAAGCATCTCCGTGTGTCAAATTGTTCAAAGCAGTGGACACATTGCTGAAATAAGTTCAGTAAAGATGAACATCTCATCATAGCTTTCAAGAGTTGAAGCTGCATACCAGAAATGGAATGAAATTCCACATTGCTTTGCAGCTGGTAACACAGGGGTGATAAGTGTGGAAACACTGCCTGCACTGGATCCAGATACTCCGTGCTCAGGAGAGCAATTGTGTTTGATATCTGAAGCACTCAAAATAAATATGTTTATTCTTAGAGGTGCACTAAAGAGTCTATGTCATACACAAGGATCTGGGAAGGATGCAGACTGGGAAGGATGCCGACTGGCTGCTTCTGAGAATGGTGGGAAAGGCAGCGAGGTTTCCTAAAATCTCTTTGCAGACTAGGATGACTTTTGCAAACCAGTTCAGTTTCATGACTTGATTGCCAGACAGTATCGGTAATTCCTGTAAATTCCATGTCCAGCCTGCTGCAAAAATCCTGCTCCTCTACAGTCATGGGCAGGTTATGTGAGCTTTAGAGAGTAGGACCTTTCACTGGAAAATGAAAATGCCTGTATGCTTTCTGGGAACTCTTCCTTTCATTGGGACTACTGTGTGTTGAAAAAGTCTTTAATGTGAGACAGCTACTTTTTGGTTTAAATGACAGTTTCAGTGAATCGAGGAGCAGAGGAATCAGCTCTTAGTAATCTTGCGCACTATCTAGTGGATGGCAAATGTATAATAAATTGGATGGATTTTCAACAACTTTGAAAAAATCTGCTATAAATAAATTAGCAGTGATTGCTTTGAAAGGATGTGATGTATGGACCCAATTCATCCATCGTGCAACTGTGTTGCCTTCATTGGAATAACACAGAATTTGGTTTGTTTTCTTGCTTCACAAAATAACTAGATGCAAGAAGGTCTGTACAGGTGGAATACATTTGAAAAACACAACTAAAGTAAGATGTAGTAGCTACACAGAGACAAAAAACAAAGATGAGGATGAATAGTGATTTAGAACAATATTATTACTTATTGCTCAGATGAATATTTTCATGTTTCAAGTGTAACTTGAGCATTTAACAGTATTTGGAATACTGACCTAAGTGCTGCTAGTGATACTATGGCTGTTCCAATGATATTTGCTCTCATATGATTTACTCTGATTCTGAATATCTCTGAGCTTTTACACAAAAATCCGAGAATGCAGATTATTAGAAGTTACATAAAGGGGGCTGATCAAATTACAGATAATGTGGAAAAACACATTAAAACTTATATTAACAGTATGGAAGTCAAAGATGACATAATTTCACATAAAAAACCCAATGCAAACCAAAACACCAGCAAAGAGAAATACATTTTCAGTTGACATAAAGGAAAATAGTGCACATAATGAAAACCTCTTCTTAGTAATGTTTTTGCAAGCAAAAGAACCTTTTTCTATAGTTTCCGTATTCTGAAATCATTCATTCAAGAAATTTTGCGTGGTGCATTCAACAAGTAGTCCTAGAAACCATGGGGAGAGAGGTGTTAAGAGACTGGTTCTGCCAAGCCAAATGGAGGCACGTCAAAATGGCACCAAGCCCAGCTAAGGCTTTTCGGTGTACCAAGCAACTTGAACATGATGGGAATGCGGCCAATTCAAACACGCTGTGTTTCTGCTGAAGGAATAAAAGCAAATGAGAATTTGTTGCTCCTATTATTCTCTCTCATTGCTCCACACTACGCAGTGGACAAATTATTCTGTTTTATTGCTGTTGCATTTAAAATATATATAAATATTATTAGTCGCGGTGGCTCTGAATCATTCCATTTCTTCAGCACTTGCCTGACGGCATAAATAGACCCAAATGAATCAACAGGATTATTTATCCTTTCAGAAGCAGGCACAGGTTTAGTATCTTTACCAAGATGAGATACTGATTCCCATTTTTTGTGGCTCAGTTATTTTCCCTGTCATTCTTCTCTTTCCCTTCTTTTTATTCAAATAAACTATTACTGTGTAAAGTGGGAGTTAAGCTAATAAAAACCCTGTGTCCCAAAATGTGCAACTTTCTCACTCAGGAGTCACCTTAACTTGCATGAGTAGGCACATTTGACTTCAGCGTTTTTAATACAAGTAAGTCAGAACACTAAATGGGAAGCATAGGGGAGCACACTCAGACCTTCGGTTGTTATTTAGTCACTGATACTGATAACCGATACACTCATGGAGTAAGGAAACAAAAATTGTAAACAAAAAAAATAAACACAGCCCCATTTCCATAACAAGCTAAGAGGCTGGGTGCAAAAGGTCAAAATCTAGACAGAAAGAAGATTAATATTTTCTCTGTGTCCTTCTGTTGTCTGTATCACCTGGAGCAGGCAGACCTGGACTTTGTTACAGGTAAATAATTACAGTTGTATCTGCCATAAATATCCACTTGAAGGGGCTACTGCAAAAAAATTGAGATTGTATCTCCAAGCAACTGTCAAATGACTAGAATAAATTTAGAGGGCTTGAAATACTGATGTACACTTTCTATCATAGATATCTCTTGGTCTAGACTTTCAGGCTGCATTTTGACAGAACACATTGGATGACTGAGAAATTAGGGACTCAGGACCAAAAAAATTACATAGTGTTGGCACTTGTGGTTTGTGTCTTCTTTACCCGTGGTACTAGCAAACAGGAAGTCATTGCTTCACAGCAAACCCAGAAATATTAACAGGACATATCCTTTTGCATTTAAAACACAGAATGCAATAAATCTTGGACCATGATGGCAAACCTAAAGAGGTCACTGAGTAATGGTAAGCATAATATCTGTACTTTTCAGTGCTATAATAAATCTGACAGTGCCCTTTTTTTTTTGAAAGTTGGGATGCTTCTGTACAGACTGAAGATCAAAAGTCTCTTTGCCCCCCAAAAGGAAAAAGAAAAGCACACACATGCACTGCAATCACCTGTTTTTCATTTTGCATATTCGGCGGAATATGGAACAATAGAGAGTGAAATAATATGCCTGTCTCTTTTAGTGTGGGTGATATTCTCATAAGCCCTGACTGAATGAGAAAAACCTGTCCCTTATTTATAAGAATAGATAGGAAAGTCATTCAAACTTTGAACTTCCTTGTGTGTTTACCCCCCTCCCCTACTTTCCCAAACACACACTAAAATATCATTATAGGGGTTCCTTCCTGGGCTGACCCAAAAGCTCTGATTTCCATGCAGATCATCGCTCCAGTGAAGGTAGCGCTGACCTCCTCACAGCCATATCTGACCGTACCTGTCTGCAGGGGTCATTCTACGCCTACTCCAGAAGACTCCCCTCAACAATTCTTAGGTCAGATTAGATGCTCTTTGGGCTACAATCTAAGACATTAATGCTTCAGAGCCTTCAGCTTGGAAACCTGTTCTTTAATACGTAACATATGTAGAAATACTGTGTTCCTTGGAACAAACATCTTGCAGACACATAACAGTTCTAACAAACAGACCTATTTCCACCTGCACTTGCAATGCTGTTGCTGCACCCCCCCCATCCTATCCCCCCCAAGGCTGAACTTAGCTGCCTGGCAGTGTGAAGCTGTATAGACTCTAAGTTTTTGTAATAGTGTAAAAGTAAGTAGCAAATAGAATGCATTGAATTTTTTCTTTCTTTGTGTGTGCAATTATGGATCTAGCCAAACTCCAGAGACTCTTTCTTTATGCTAACCTCATGAACAAAGTATGTTAATAAAATATAAGAGAAGTAAAAGGATGGGAACCCTGTTTAAAAAGGCAGCCATATAACATCTTGTAAGATACTCCCTTTTCTCTTTTCATTTGCCACTTGCCATGGTTCTTCCCTGAGTCATGACTTACCTAGCTTACAGGTCAGACCACATGTTATTGCTTAGCAGACCATGATAATCAAAAGAAGAATAACAATCCAGAAACATTCAGCAGGACAAGCTGAGAAAAGCAGCACCACTGAGCTACCAACTGCAGAAGGCAAGGAGTAACAAGACAAGAAACCCAGCAGCTGAAAAGAGTTGCCTGTGGGATGTGTACAAAGATACCCATCAGCATAACTGGACCTTAGGACCAGCTTTGGGCCCAGGTGATGGGTGTTTTTCAGTGTGTCTGAAGGTGAACTGCAGGCTGAGTGTTATCCGTCAAGCCTCTGTCTCACCATCCGTGAGAATGAAGATGCATAAAGGCACGGTAGAGAGTTTTGTCTGCAGCCTTTATCTAGACTTTGGCAACTATTTATACTACTCACGTATATTAATCTTTTCCCACTTCTGTGTTACAGCAAACAGAAAGCACTTGTTGTAGGGAACGGTCTGTGTAAAAGGTTCTCACACGAGAAAGCTGTAACCCATTGCTGTGGCTCGTTTTTCGCACCCATGTCTAGTAAAGCAAACCGGTCTCCTGGGCTCTGGTGACTGCTGAGCAACGTGCCCTCTTCACTGTCCAAGTTCTCTGCAGCCTAGTCATCGCCTCGCCTACTCTGAAACATCTGCTTCTCCAACCTCTCTGATAGTGATACAAATGATAATTTTTCAGACTTCCAGCAATTATCTTAGGACTTTTTCTCATGTTACCATTGCAGTGCAGAAGGAGCTCCCTGGGAACAGCCGACAAGCCACTAAATCTGTCTTCGTGACACTTTACTGTCTGCAGATGGTGTGTGATAGACTTTGCTTTTCAAAATGAGCATTTCACCCTTGGTAAATTGTTTTGACTGCATCTGTGAAGTACATTCATTATCCTATAACTAAGTATAGAGCATAGATTTATATATTACCTGACTTTATGGACTAAAATTCACAACTGGCCATTAGCTATAAAAATCATAATAATACTTACTTTGACAGTAGTCAAATAACTGCTTCAAAGTGCACTGGTATAAAAGGAAAGATTCCCATGGGTATCACATGAGGTGAATAGATTCTCGATCCGAGTCATGATCTAAATTAACATGAATTTTTATGCATATGATTTTATGTTGACAGAGTTTGTACACTACTCATTTGCCACTGTATAACAAAGGGACAGCTCTTTTTTCAGCAGGCAGTGATTGCATCTTCAAAATCTTGTCAGTGACAGTGGAGCCTGCAGCCAGATGTTTAAACATTCCCAAGTCTGTTAGAAAGTTTTGCAGCCTCTGCTTGCATTACATTTTGAAAAGAACATGATTAATTCAGTCCAGGACCACAATGAAGGTTAGTAACACTGCAGCTGGAAATACATGAATTATTTTAAACCTCCTGAACTCTATTATCCAGGAATATCTCCAACTAGTAAGTGTAAACAAGCTAACAGGCTTGCTTTGCCTTCTCTCTTACCATGAGTGATATGCCAGTATAATGCATGAATACTAGTGCAGCCAAGAATACAAACAGGCCCAGCTGCAACTATTTATTTAGGTTTGCCAGGTAAAAAGGAGGCAGATTTAATTCTCTCTATCACCAACAGTAAGGTTTACAGAATGGCTAGAAGGAAACTCAAGCAACAGATACATAAGACCAAGGCACTGTTTAAATGCGATTTCTATGTCATTTTCCAATTCAGAAAGTTAGAGATCATTTAAAGAGATTTAGGTCTTTATGTATTAAATGCGGAGAGTAGAGGAAGCCTCTGTTGAAACATGCAGCTGATGTAGCTCATATTAACACCTATGCACATGTAAATGTCAATAGATTACCAAACCATATATCTAAATTCCACCTGAGGGTAGTATGTTAGTAACATAGACTTATACTAGTCCAAAGTAAAACTATCTATCTATCTATATATTTGACACTGTTCATGCTTCTCTAAAATAAACACTTCACAAAGCTCATTTTGCTTTGTAGACAAAAGTTTTCCAGAGTAGGGCAAAGTGAGCACACAGTCCAAGAGCCCCTTCAAGTATTGCTGGCCTTACCTGGGATTTGCAGAGCTCATCGACCACTCCAAGACACTGAGCCTTTACATGCGCTTTACTGAAGCTGTCACGGTGTGTCTGCTGCTCCTGTCGTGCTTGTGAGTATGGGGAATAAGAGAGATGCATGGAAGAGTGTAATTTCTGCATCCACATCCAGGAAGTGCAGTGCACTGAGGTCTCTAGAGCTTAAGTGCTGGGCTGAGATAACTTGGCAAGACTACGAGGAGCACCAGCAATTGCCTGGTAAAATGGGATCATTTAATTCCCTTGTTCCTTGGGCCGTTCCAGACATTCAATGCCACCGCCATGGAGCTCACTGAAGCAAAGCCAATTCAACATAAAACTCAAGGTAAAAACTAGTTGGCTACCTCTCTGAAAGACTGAAGAAAGGATTATGTGTACATCTACGCAGCCACTGATGTGGGGTGCTCTGTTCTGCTGATTGATTAGCCTATGTCTGCCTTTTCTAAAAGTTTAAACTAAAACTTAAACTAAGCCTAAATTTTTCTGTTTAAGGAACAAATGAGGATAAAATACAGCACAGGTTCTATTAAATACAAGTGTCTGTTGATTCCAAAATGAACTTAATAAATTTAAATCTTTGACAGAGTTATTTGGTAAAGCAGCAAAATTTTGAAATATTAGCCAAGGTCTGTTATGGATTGCTGAAGATTTCTGGTCTGTCACTGGAAGAAGCTGAGGAACAACCTGTTCTCCCCAATAGTATGAATGGAACTGGGGCCTGGAAAAGCTTTATCCTCAGCACAGTGCCAGTCCTGGCTCTTGCTTTCTCTTCAGAGATCCAGCATCCTACAGAGTCCTATAAAATATGCTATCTCTTTGCATTCGTTATGGCTACTCATTACAGCCAGCACCTGGGCTTTTAGGCCAAGTTGGTAAGATGGAAATGGAGGGCATGAACCTAAAGGAGCAATCACGGTCCACTGCTTGGGTAGAAGATTGGTTAGAGAAGCCGTTATCCTAACCGGTTAACCAAAGCCCTCTTCTTGTTTTTTCAGGCTGCCAGAATGTGGGAATCTAAATGTAAGAGTTTGGGCTCGGCCTGAGCTTGAGTACAGAAATGTGAAAGTCAGCCACCCCCAAAATAGCATGCAGGTTTAGAGGCAGAGGTACTTGTATTGCCTACTTTAAGCATGTCATTTAGGAGCTGTTGATCAACCTTGGGAGGGACGACATCCTTTTTTCTGGTGACTGTGCAGCCTGGCAGATTGCCTGCACAAAGCACCTTGACTGCTTTCCATTTTGAATTTCCATGGTGATGGAGCAGAACAGAGATCCACCGTTCCACTGCAGGAGCTCCCGTACGAGGAAGGTTATCTGAGCTAGAGCACGAAGCAGAGCCAATATCTCAAATATTGCATCTTTGACAATTGAAAAGCAGCTACTAGATCCAGTTCCCCTAAGAAGCAAACTTAGGCAGTAGGCTACTTATAGACCTGATTTTCATAAAATGCAGAGTTCTCCTTTTGGAAAAAGAAGTTGAGTGCAAATTGATGACACATATCCTCTTCCATGCTAAACAATCACCTTTGGTACAGATAGAGGTACTTGTAATAATATTTTGCAAATAAGCCTTTATGGCAAGAGCTTTTTGAATTCACATAGTGCTATTCATCCAGGGACTCCAAAATACTTTATCATCATGACATATTATTTTACAAGGCAGAAACTAATGGAGAGAATATTCAAGACATATGCCTATGGTTGTACAGACAGTCAATAACAGAATCGGGAATAAGCCTCATTTTCCAACTTAGGGTTATTTCACAAGGTCACAGATAACCCTGCAAAGGGAGGCAAAAAGCATTCCTGTGTTTCTGCACCAGCTACATTTTTTTGTCATCAAATAATTACAAAGCCCACTTACACAAAAGCCGGCAGAAGTGCAGACACTGAAGTGGTCACTACCTAGCGCACTCAGATAAGTAATATTCCTGTTCAGTAAATTAGCACATTCATGAGTTATATACTTCTGTTTGTCAGCAGTTTTTCTTAGCATGCATAGACCAGATTTCCACTACATCATTCAGGGGTTAGCAGGAAACAAATTTAAACCCTCAGTGTTTTCACCACCATACAACTTGCAAAGTCATTTTTCAATGAACTTAACAGGTTATCTTGGAAAAGACTAATAAATGGCGAGTGTTGCCTTTGACTTTCCCTTAACAGAACTCATTGTTCATCTAATTTTTGCAACAGATTTCCTACCTCATTTAAAACTTCAGCTAGAAGCATTTTCCTGTTACATATTGCAAACAGACATATACAGTGACTCAAAAGCTTGGATCGGGTTGTGTAGTCAATATAGTTTTTGGCAAAAGACTGGGAAGCCTTTTTCTGGCTGAAAGCTAAGAATGATAAAAATAGATCCCGAATTTACAGTCACTGTGACAAACCGGCTTCCAAAAGCTTCACAACAGCACAAAGGGAACAAACTAGCAAAAGGGAAGTGAGCTGGAAAGATATATATTTTTTCCCCAACAAGACTTAAATTCACCATCTTTTGAGGTTTACAATGATCTTATATCATTGCATATGGCATGCACTGCACAATGGCAACCAAGAAGTCAGCTTAGCTTGCAACCAGCCATTCTTTTCCAAAGCTTTTCTGTGAGCTCAACACATTTAATTCACAATCACTTACAGAGCTTATACAACCCTATAAAATAACCTAGTCTCCTGAATCACCTCTTACCTACAAGATATAATTTTATTCTATTTCATATGATTTCATTATCTTATTTTTGTCACTTGATCTCATTTTTCTTGGGGTTCTAAAGGATTTAACAACGAATGATAAGAATGAGATTATCAGCACAAAATAGACAATAATTAAATGTCAGTCATGTCTGTGACAGAACAAATGCAATTCTGTATCATCTCCCTACTTTTGGTGCTGGCTAGCGCAATACTCATTAAATATTTTTACCGTTAATGCTGATAGTTTTGCAGTTATTTCAAACAGATGAAATACATTTCGCTTACCTCCCCTTCATTCTTCCTCCTCTGCAAATAAGTTTTTTCCAGTGAAAGATTAGCACAGTTGGTACCAGGAATTTCAAATGGGATTGTTTATGCATCAAAGAGTAAGTATTAATAACAAAAATGCACTCACAGTATGATTGCTTTGTGATGATTAGAATATAAATTGTTAGTTCTATACATACAGACACACACACACACACACTGAATTATATGCCTTGCTATGGTATGTCTTTTGCATTCCTCTAACATCTGATACTCAGATGCCATGTCACACACATACTTGTCAATTTGTTTTATCACTAAAAAGTTTGTCTATGATGTTGCACGGAGCTGACACGCCAGCACACTCAGAATCCACCTGAACATACGTTACCCAAAGAAATACCTTGCGCTTATAGGGATGAGGTGGAAGGAGACAGCCTTTGCCCTAGGATCAAGCAAGCAAAAGCATTAGCTTCACATAGAAAACTCATTTTCTCATTGTTGCTGATGAGAGGTACATGCTAAGCAATAAATTAAGTGAGCACAGTCAGTGGTGGACAGAAATTCCTTTCTGCAGGCTCTGCTCCACCACTTATGAGTTATGGGGTCATCTCTAACTTGTGAAAATAACTCACATATCACACTCCCCATCTCTACACTTCTTACTACTTCTGCCTGTGGAGCCAGTGCAAAAGCGTTGGAGCTGGACAAGGATCCAGAAGACAGAGCGAGACTATTTAGCAAACAGTTCCTACGGCGACTCTATCAGGCTCACGGGGCTCGTGGAAACGCCAGCCAGCGGGAAGGCTAGCCCCTACCGCTCCCACCTCCCTGTGGCATTTCTGCCCTTCATCTGAGGGGAAGATGCTCTCGAGCACAACAGCACACGGTTACACAGGGCTGGAGAGGGGCTGAAACCGCACCTCTGCTGCGGCCCTTGTCAAAACCCCCATCGACCTTCGGAGGAACAGAAATTTCCCAGGAATACAGCGAGCAAAACAACCAGATAAACAAGCGAGCTGACCATGAAAGCTATGGGAATAAATAACACGGTGTTAAGCACAGGCTAGGCTAAGTATGCGAACCTTCAGTCAAAGTTTTGACCTCAGCTTTTTGCAGACATACCCGGGCTCACTTTAATTGCCTGGTTTGCAGGCTGGAAGCAAAGCAGCTGCTGCAGCACGGAGCCCGGCGCAGGTTGCAGACTGACTCCCCCCGAACGGGCAGCGCCGAGCTCTCTGCTGCCCTGCTCGGGTCGGCCACGCTTAGGGGACAAAATACATCCACCCATCGCATCCACCAGAATGACCCAGTAAGAAGTTGCACTGAAAGAAAAAAGTACCCCTCTGGTTTTGGTAATGTGGGCAACTGCCCAGTGTGTCCCCGGGACGGGCTGGGGCTGGCTTTGATCAGTTACACCGATATTTAGCGTCTGAAGCAGCTAGTGTATAATGTCCTTCTCACTCCTTTAATAGGAAAGGGCTGCCTTTATCCATGAGGCAGAATCATGCTTATTATCATGTTAATTAATACATTTCTAACGAGAAGCTGCTTCTCCAGTTTACACAGAGCCAAAGTGAAAATTGAAATGATTTTGCTAATTTAAGGAGAAATTATTTAAAAAATAAGCAAGGAAGAAACTTCAAAGAACCAAACAAAAGGAAAAATATTGGAGCTAATGAAAAGTTGGTTAATTATCCTTTTGTTCACTCTCTTATATCTTTTCCCCATTCTTAACTGTCTCATCTAATTAGATTATAACTATTTACAACAGGAATTATATTTTACTCTGTATTGCATACGGGGTCTTCATAATACAATGCAAATAACTACTACTAATAATAATTAACGAAGAACTTTTTTTTTGCACTGTGAGTCTTTGCAAGCCAGGGAGCCCAGCATGGGTGTAGCATCCAAATTGAGCTGGTTTCTGGGCTCGGTTTTCTCAGTGATAGAGGAACAGAGCTTGAGACTCTGCAGACTTCGTTATTTCTACTCGTCCTGTGCCAGGCCAGCTTCCTCATGCCCTGGACCACTGTTCTCAGATCTAAGATCATCACCTCAAAGCAACTATTCTCTGTAAGTTAATCCTCTTTGGTATTTGCTGAAGGGAACGTGTTGCATTCGGCAGCACTAGATGCTGTCTTTAGGAGGACCTTTCCTCCTGTTTCTGAGGCTGTCCAAGAAAATGTTTGTCTGTCAGATCTCGATACCACCAGTACCTTTGCAGAGTCCAGAAGACCAGTGAAGCCTCTGCATTTCTGGTGCTGAAGTGCAATGCCGCACAGTTACAGCTTCTTCTAGGAAGGTCAACAGTCCCTCCCTATTCCTCAGAATCTTTCTTCTGGGCAGCTCAGTGTTGCATAATATACTTGTTAAGTAACTGCATAAATTATGCTTTTTCATTGTTGTATGACACAGACACTTCAAGAGAGGCTGAGGGCTCACTGAGATAGTGACTCCACGCACTCAGAGTCAGAGGCTTTAAAGAGCTAACAGAAGACAGATAACAACATTTCCTTTCTGCCACCTGTTAATTCTTTTTAACAGATGGAGAACTGGAGAATGGTGAGATTAAAAGCCCTGATACAGGAAACCATATTTTTTCAAGACAGTGCTTAAACACATGCTTCTGCAAGCACAGGCTTCTGTCCCAGTGAAGTTGAGCATGCGCTTAAATAGTTTTCTGATGCTGGCTCTAAGTGACTCTTTCAGGGTCATAAAAGCAGCAGAACAAGCTGCCCCTGAAACTCCCAGTTCATGTCACAGCCTTGGTCCTCTCTTCACGCAGTCCGTTTTCAAAACCGTAGCTCTGGAGAACTCTGGTCTCAGGCTCTCCAGCTAAAAGGCTGGCAGACAAATCTCTGCATCAGTTACCCAGGTAAAAAGGTTACTTCAAGTTTGGGTGCAAGTTACAGATGTGAAACCAGGTAATGGTGAGAAATACAGAAACAGCAATTAATGGAATTAAATTTCGTCTCTCACAGCAGTTTAAGCTGCTGTAAATAAGAAAAGAATGGGAGCTACCTGTGTTTACAATGTAAGTCAGAAGAGAATCAGATCCATCATCAGTTACAATATTGTGCAAATCTTTGTGGCACTTTTACTCATTTTAGCATTTCATGCTTTCATTAATTTACCATGAAAATGATAAAATGTTTAGAGTTGAGTACTAAATCTCTATCAGTTCTCAATAGACCATTAGTTTAGGAGGCAAAAAAAATGCTGAGAAAGACAGTCTTGGGGGAATGCCAATGGACTGAAAGTAGGGAGAGGTCTCCCACAAGCTTATTCTTTGACCTTGGGCAAGACCCTTAATCCCTCTGTGCCTCAGTCTCCCACTTGTGTATCAGGAAAACAATACTCTCTTCTTCTCAGGCTTTGGCTGCCTTGCCTACTTTAACTTACTTTCAGAAATGCAAAGGTAATGCTGTTTTTAACTACCACAATCCCCTTCTTCCTTATCTCAAATTAACTCCTTGCAGAATGGCGCCTATTCAAGCTCTCCCAGAAAGCCTTATGCAGAACTGTAACCTCATAACAGCTGCGTGTCAAATCTGCCAGTGCATTCTGGACAGTTTTCATAAAAGCGTGCCGTACAGTCCCTTGCAGTATGATAAACAACTAATGCGCACATTTCAGGTACTATAAAAATAATCCACAAAGCCTTGCTATGCAGCTACAAAGAGATTCAAACTGAGATAGGGAGTGCCATAGCTTGTACCTGGGCCCTTCCAGATGTGCTGCCTTGCTCTCCATTATTCACACATGCAAAGGTGAGACCTCCATGTCTCCTCCGTGCCTTATTTCTTTCTCTGGTGCGTAAGCTGCTTGGATAAAAGGGTGTTTGCCACACTGCCCCACACAAAAGGGACATCATCTTTGCAGAGGACTTTCATTACCCCTGCTGTAAGTTTAGCAGAAAATCTCTTTCATCTTTATTACCAAAAGTCTCTGTATGTTACTCTACATGGACTTAAAAATGAAAAGTACTCACTATTTTTTAATAGACCTTCACCTAAGTATTGGAGAAGTAAAGCAGACCGTATGAAAGGCAGAGTCTTAAACAGCATAGTAAGGGGAAAACACTTCAGTTACTGGACGGATGCTCTTTAGGTCTTTTTTTCCATTAAAACCTCTCTCTGTGCTGTTTTCGTAGAGGATGTTTTGCTATCACATGCAAATTCCTCATTTTTCAAGGAAAGCTTTACATAACCTGCCTATTTGGCCTTTGTTAGTCATGCTACAAAGATTTAAAAGCTTTGAAGATTATCTTAACTAAAAAGAGCCACAAGAACAACAATGCACTTTCTTCCAGTCACTGATCAGGCATCTAAAGAGTAACTAATAGTGTGAATTTTAAAGAGCAAAAGGCAAAAAGAAAATATTTAATAGTACAACTAACAGCGCAGCATACCTTCTGCAGAAAGCTGTCTGCTTTACTTTCCTTTTATCAATATTGCCAAGAAAGTAAATTTGTCACTGTACAGTCGAGAATCTCTCAAAGATCTACTTTAATGTTTCACGCTACGTTTGCAAAACAAGAGTAATAAAAATAATGACACCATTATTACTCTTCCTCCTTTGTTTTCAGTTCATCACTTGCATATTTGAATAATGAATTATATTCACATTATCTCTACACTTTTGCTCTTGACTTCCTCTGCTGGCTGAAAGTAAAGCTATTATCCAGTTGTCAGCTCTGAAGAGCCATTCAACACAGCAGCCAATGATCCTGACATGTAGATATACTACTATGCAAAATTATCTAGAGTACAATTTCAAGCTATATATGAGAAAATTACCAGCCAGCGTAAAAATGAATCTTCAGCTTAGGTGAAATATTAAAAATTTCTTCAGGGCCACTTTAGAACATAAATAAGTAGACAACAGAATTAGTCGTGAATTAGGCACAAAAGGCTAATTAACACTATTGTATCATCTTGATTGACTTAAAGTCTATTAAATCACTATTTTATTGTTTGAATCTCTGAACCTTACAGGAAAAATAGAGCCTCCTTCTATTAAGAGGCCCCTGTTCATTCTCAGATCTGCAGCTTTTGACTGAATTTCATTAAGACTCATTCCACTAACCAATACTTTGCACATGTAATTTCCTGATAAAGGAATGATTGTTTGTATCAGTTGATTTATACAGCTATTTTATTAAGTGCCATGTTAAGTTATAAACAAATCACATAAAAAAACTCCACACAATTTTCCCTTAGTGTCACATACCTTCATGTAATTATAAATACAACTGGAGCTTCAGATGAAGTCAGATTTTCATGATGCAATGGAGGGGCAAATGCAGCCTAGCAGCAACCATTCTCAAGGGCAAAGACTTTCTTCTCGTCATGTTCAAGTGTTTTTGTCAGGAAAAAATAACTGGAGGTTGGGAAGGTGAGGAGGTGCCCTCTACCAGACAGAAAGCAATGTCCCCAGGATGACATTAAACAAAGGTATAAGAACAGACAGGAAATCAGAGCAAGCTATTGTGCTTGCTTTGAAGAATTGTCTAAGAGAAGAGCAGCTGCTGCCTCTGTGGTCAACATTTATTCTTCTAAATCAGCTGCCTCAATCCCTTTTTTACCAACTAGACCTACTCCTGTTCTCATCACTATATTGGGAATGTTACTGAGATTTTTGAAAGGGAAGAGACAAAAGCCTGACTAGTCTTCAGGGAAATAACTGATTATCTACAAAGAGTGAGAAGTATGTCTTGTGGATCTCCTTCAGGGATGTCTCGGAGCCCATCAACTTTTCTTGAAACTTAGAGAGGGGTGCAATGATTTGAAATGTATTTTCATGGGTTACAGCTCCTGAAAATTTACATCTAGAAGAATTTTAGCTCTTTACTAACACTGTTTCATCTTATATCATTTAGTGTAACTTAGCACTGTAATTGCCTCACCTTAAATATGGATGTGTAAGCGATCAGATTTATCTAAGATCATGGAATGAGGGTAACCACTTGTCCAGGAAACTCAAACACGTCCTCTTTCTCCTCCTGGAAATCTTATTTTTATGGGATTTGAGGACAGTAGCCATTCCTAGAGATCTGGCAACTCAGCAGTAGTAATAGTACTTCTTTTTGGTCTGTGGATATTGGCAAGTCCTGGACAGCGGAACATCTTCTACATATCAATTGCACAGTGCAGGCAAAATGAGTTGGATGTGTTCATGAATGTGCCAAAAAATGTCGACACATGCACAATAAACCTGATATGCCTGGCTTACTGCACACTGGGAATCCATCTCCATAATGCATGCATGCATATTTCTGCCTGGGAAATCATGGACAGCAGCGTGGCAACCCTACATAGAAAGTCCTCTTTGAAAGCCATGCTCTCAAGCCAATGTTTAATTCATTAGGTTAGCCTTCCTTAAGCAGTAATCAGTAGAACTATTTAGCTCATGATGCATTAGAAGAAAGTCTAAGAGACTCCTTGCTGAAAAACAAATGTATTAATTCACACATGTTACAAAGAACGGAACAAGATGGAGGGAAATTAAAGTAATATTCAAAGTTTAGCTCAGTTGTTATTGTTTGTAAATGAAAATCACTGTGGTAGCACAATTTGGGATGTGGACTTTTTTTTTTTAGCTGTTAGATGTGGCAAAATGAACTACAAAAGTTGAATAAAAATTAGATTACGCTTACTCTTCTGATCTGCTACGAACCTTAGCACTGTCAACCTGATAAAAACAGCAGTCTATGTTGTTGGCTAAAGTCTGGCCCACATGCCTCAGTGATCTGCTCAGTGGCTTTCAGATCCAGTTATCACACATTAAAACCTTAGGTGTGTAAATTGTTAGAGAACTGAGCAATGATTGGAGTCTAAGCAGTCTGTTCCATGCTACATGATCACTCAGTCATGGCTTGCATGTCCTTCCAGCAGCATCTCTGTCCTTTTAGAGTGTGAGTGCTGATAATGAGAAAACAGGTGGGTAAGAAATGTTAGAGCAAGCACGTGTGCTGACTTGGAAACAATAATCAAAGTTGCCTAACTTCTGCACCGAACTAGGCATCCAGATACCATCTGCGTGGTGAAAGAGGTATTTCAGAAGCATGATTTACCTTGCCCATCTTAGACAAAAAGGCACCCTTGAAACATCTTTTTCTGGACTGAAGAGGCAGCAAGACAATTAACTCAGATGTCGTCATCCACAGCACAGACTTCTTGAGTTAGATGTGAAACTCCCACATCTAGAACCTACTTGCATTTAGATATATGCTTAGATGTCCTTGGCACTGAGATAGAGGAGCTCTAATATTGATTCCCTGCCTTCGGGGTTGTAAAAGAGGGCTAAGAGCAGTCAGGTGATGTAGCACTACAAGAAGAGGCAAGGGAGTCCTGCTACCCAATGTTGGTGCTTGTCCGGGAGCTGGAACACTTATTTCCAAGTCTCTGCCTGGCCACGGTCTTTTTGTGAGTGTCCTTGAGCATGTCACTTAATTCCTTCCCCTCGGATCCCAGTCTGTAACGTGAAAGCACCAGCACTTAACTACTTCACATGGATGCTGCCAGAACAAATATAAGGCAATTTGAAGAGCTCTGATGATATAATAATGAGAATCAGATAAATGCCACTGATGTGGGAAAGAAAGAGGATCAAAGAAAGGCCAGCAGAAGTATGCAGTCACATATCAAATTAGCATATGGACATTTTAAGTTTCAAAGGAAATCTTTTGGGTCATTGAGTATACAATTCTCCACAGTAAACATTTTTTCTTATATAAATATTCATATGTATTCCCACCATAATATAGTCTTTCTTATTTTGAGAAAGAGCATTACTTTGTTTTCCTCATGGCTAAGAAGATTTCTGAAATATTGAGTTGAATAAAACTTAAGATTTCATGATTAAAAAACAAACAAGATACAATTAATAAAAGAGCTCAGACATACAGTGACAAAGCAGGGACTCATTTTCATCTAGACAGAGGTGATAAAACTTGCATTGCTGAGCTTAATTGACAGAAATAGATACAGTATGCCAGTAAATTTTAAATGGAGAAACAATTTTGGCCACAGCTGTCTTTGGAAGTCCAGAAATATTGAACATCAGCTTAACTATCAAGGAACAGTCATGAAAAAATTATCTTTCTGTCCCAACATTCTCCTTTTCTAGCTAATATCATTGCTGATGTGCTCAGATCCATCTGAGTCAGTTACTCTTCATTCAGCTCCCAGTTTTAACTAGAACATATATAGCTGGGAAGCTGCATTTTAATACAAAAATCACAATACAGTCAATACAATCCTGGTAGCTCAAACCTTTCAAAAGAATACCTTCACCCATATCAACAATGCAAACTCATTAGTCTGGGTCTTCCTCTGGATATTGGCAGGTAGCAAAACGCTTTATTAAACTTCTATAGCACCAAGTGAATGTACCTCTGAAGATACATTATTTTTAATTTAGTGCTACAAGCCAAATCATGGGCTTCATATTGAGCAAACAAATATTTTCATAATATTTTTCTTGTTCAACTGGTTTTTTGGTCAGTAAATCCAACCCCAAAGCAAACAAACACAATCTTTAGGTATTCCAGAAAACACAGACAGTAAAACTCAAACTATTCGGGTTAAGGTTGGTAGTTACTGCCTCTCGTATTTGCCTAAATAATCCTCTTCCTTGCCTTTTGTGCCAAAGTAAAACTGAGAGGCATGAAATGTGGTAAGTGATGGAATTTGAAAAAAATACTCCACACCACCAGAAAAAAACAGATAGATCATGGTTACTGCTATTTTTTGCATCAACATAGTACGTGGTGGTGTCAAACAAAGAGCAGGGCCCCATCAAATAAAATTCTATCCCAACTAAGGGACTGGCCAAGGAAGCTTCTGGCAGAGCTAGGAACTGACCTCTGTTCCCACAGGCCTCCCCAGTAACTATCTTTTCCCTTCATCGTGCACACTTTATACAGGAGTAATTCAGAACAGACCTCAGGTTCCATTTAAAAGGAGAGTTATATTTGCTAACAGTTTCTCATTCGTGCTCATCTTTCATCTAGAATCGATCCTTCTCTGAGTTTTGTTTCCTTGCTTATTTCTGTACCTGAACCTACGACCTAACTAGTCCTGAGGGCAACTTTAAGCCTGCTTGTCCTTGAAGGCAATTTGGCATGAGAATTCAAGCTGACTAGAAACACTCCCTTCTTGTAGGGTTTGCATCCAAGGAGGGGCATCCAAGCTGTGTGCTCCCGCCAAAGCCCTTCAAGTAGTATCACAGGAGGGAAGGGACATTCATGCTTGGGGACCCCATGCTGCAGCAGGGCATAGCACAGATCGATTGCTCCCAAAGGCCATCTTCTGCTGCACATACAGCAGTGATCACCTCTACAGCGTGCCATCAGTTCCTGTTCCCCTTCATCTGGAGCAGTGCATGATGTCCAGGCTGGCACTGCCCTGCTGGAGCAACCTCAGCTTTCCAGACAAAATCCTCTCCTGCAGCAATCACGTGGTCATGTTTGTCTGGCCATCTCTTAGGTTTACCTTTCCCTAGAAGCCAGGAAGGTTGCTTCAGAGAACCTAGAGGACTTGAGTCTTTTCCACCTGGTCTGACTATGAATTGCTTTCTCACAGCATTCTTTTCTCTTCCAAGACTCATTTTTCAATGTCTAATTTCTCACAGACCTTTTAAGCACTCAGTTCTGCCAAAAAGAAAAAGCTGTGTAGTCTTGCCCTGGGCCCTGAAGTGGACCTTGGTCTTGTATTTATTTATATAGTCATTGTGTTGCTCTCTTGCTGGTTTCTACAATAACTAGACATATAAAAATGTAAAATGGATAGCGATATACTGGAACGATGCTTCATCGTCAATCACATGCATTGTTAGATAAATTATACCCCATATTCCTAAATTATTAAATACTTACTCCACATCCACCACATGGTCTACTTATCTAACACCCCATTTACAAAAAAAATATCCACCACTTAAAAGTAAGGACTTTTACAGTTAAGGACTCCGTAAATCTTACATTGCCCATAAAACAATACACATGCACATGGCCACACCGAGTGTAAGCTCTTGTCCCTTGTTTCCAGACCTGGAGGCTTTTACCTCTTGGCTGCTGTTAAGTCCCCTCCAGAAACATCTTCATCATCTTCCTAAGGAAAAAGAGCTGTGTGTCTTCACGGACACATGTTACATACTCATGATTGCACTAAGGTTGCTGACAAAAATACCCATTTCTATACAAGAAAAGTATGACCCATACCTGACGTGACTAAAGGCAGACTCAAGTGCTAAACCCTCAACAGAAAAATTTTGTAAATAACCTTGCTTTACTTTGATTCAGGTTCTTCCAGTACAGCTGGCATTTGGAGTTTCAGGAATATTTAATTATATAGAAAGCCTTAAGGGGCAATAACAAGCTGGTTTCTGAGCTAATGGGAGAGAAAAGAATACGAGATTAAAATCTAAAAATTAAATAGAGGGTCATTCTTTTTAATGACTAATAACTCTCAAAGAATTTAAGTTTCAATTAAATTCTGCCTCCAAAGGTATTTATGTAGTCATGAAACTATTTTTAAATATTTCACATTCAGAGTGCTCCAGTTTCCTCACTGGTTCTGGCTAATATCGGACACCATTATGATATCTGAGCAATGTTGCAGAAACTCTGTTTTTTGCTTTTAACCTCTTGTTCAAACTACTGTTTTTATTTTCTGTTCATGTCTGTAGCATTTTTCATAATTTCTCAGAAAATTCTGCTGCCTGTAGGATAAATAGTGCAAAATTTAGGCCAAACCAGGTTACTTGCACCTTTAAGTACTGAATGAAAAGAAGAAGTTAGAGTTTGGTGACTAGAGCATTCATGTGGGAAAGTAACGTAAGACAGGCAGCTAACTGGGCATCAGGCAATTACTGTCTGTCCTGGAACAAGGGAAAAAAGAGGCTCTTCTCCCTTGCATGTCAAAAACATTCATTTCATATGATTGCAGAAAAAGGAAATATGAAAAGTACCCCTTTTCATAACAGGACACACAGAACAGCACAAGGTAGCCACTGATATAGGTCTAGGAACGCATAAATATATTACAAGTGTAAGAAAATATAAATGCTCTCCTTAGGCAACATGCAGACACATGACTCTCAGACGTTAAACCCAAACCCTTTCACACGCATTAGGAGCAGAGCTGTATCAGCTAACATCTTACATTAATTCATACAAGCAGCTCAGGGATTCCCGGGTTACAAAGCATTGTGGTTTTCTAGAAAAAAAACCCAACCAAACACCTTCAGTTAGAATGCAGTTAATGTTGGAAGTAGGAGTCATGGCTCACCCCGTTCATGCCTGGAGCACTGAGCTCTCCATGCGAGCAGAGGTCTCCTCTCACCAGTCTGAGAGCGAGCCTAGTCTTCTCAGACAACTCTACAAGTCCTTTATAAATCTTTGTTTTATAAGATGTATTATTGTGTCTCCAGAGTCTACAACTTCAAACAGGTCTTCACTGCATGAGATGGACACCTGTACTTTCCTGTAGGCCCAACACCGACTGCAGCTTAGATATGCCAACAATGAATTTCCTCTCCTCTCTCCCAGCTTGAGGCATGAATTTTTGGTATTACTAACTACCCAAAATGGACACTATTTTCCACTGTACTGATGCACTGTAAGGAAGTGCAGCTCATGTCCATAGTACTTGGGGGTCCTTCTGTTGCTCTCGGTGCCCCAGATGACCGAGATACCTTACCTCATGTTTTCCTCTTAAAGATTAAACTACAGAATATTGGTAACAGGGTCTTCCAACCCAGTCCAGACTGTTGGCTAACACTAAGGCCATTTTTCAGTCTGCCAGCTGATGGATGTAACGTATCACGTGATTACATAGCCCTTTTCCCAGGATATCTGCTGAACAATCAAAAATTAAGTCAGGGGTACCCTGAAGATCCCTAATATTGGAAGGATTTGTCTGACCAAGGATGACTTTTAAAGTTATCTTATAACCTAGGTAGACATCCCTGGTCTGGCAGAAAACAACATACGGGCTGAAGCTCTCATTTCTCGCAGCCCAACCCTCTGATTTGCTGGTCTTTCCTTTTAGAACAATCTTATGATGGAGGCATGCCAGCTTTATCTGTAGAGCCTTGACTTGGAAATATGGGGTCTTGAGAAGAGGTCAGAAAAGAGCTCCTTCTCCTCCTTGTTTTGGTTTGCTGCTTTGTTTTCAGGCTGACTTGTGGTAGTTTTTAGTTGTAAGAGATTGAATTTTAAATTCACCTTTTTTTTTTGATGAAAACCAAAGAAATGTGGATGAATGCAAATTCCTGTTTTCATGAAAGTGTAATTTCTCATTCAATCTCAGCAAAATAAGAATAAGAATAAAAAACACAATTATGGAGAAATCATTTGAATCAAGAACATAACTCTGTCGCTAGTCCCAAACATATTGGCATTTTTTGTTTGTCCCCTATGACAATCTGGACTAGGCATGTTTGTTGTGTAGTCAATACCTCAGACCTTCCCCAGCTTGTTAAAAACAGAAGACAGCATATATTCATCGCTAGAAAAATCCTTAAAGGAAACTCTGTAATTACTTTAGGAATCTGTAGTTCAAAACTTGTGTCTCTCTAAAAAAATTATAAAGGGAAAGGATGCACAGAAACTTAAGAATAACTTAAACCAATGACATTAAAAGTATACTGTGCTAGATACTATAAATTTTTTATAGTAAGGGATTCCTGGATCCAGTGAGTAAGAAAGAAGAAATTACATTTTTATATAATTGCATTTTATGTGTATATATTTGTAAAATTTTATATAATTTGTCCATTTTACCAAATGGGAATTAGGGATTAGACTAAGGCTCTATTTAATAAAGGATGAAGCTAGGTGTTAAAATTTCAGATGCGGGGAAAAGCAGCTTGACTCCCTATGAAATATTTGGAGAAAAATGTGTCCCTTTACAGTAGAGGCAAGTGATCTTGCATGTTGAGCAGTCAGCCCTTTGGAGAGCCAAGGAACGTACAGCAGACCGAGCAGCTGTCTTAAATGTAGCCATTCACTCCAACCTGCTGGAAGGGGCTTTGTCCCCTTGACCTCAAGCTGGGATTTCTTCTGAACGTAGGTAAGTGTGCTCATTGCGCCAGAATTTAAGAAGGGATTAAAAACCTGAGTCTGCTGGATGCCCTCACCTCCCTGCCCTTTAGGGTGTTGGCTGGACTTCTTCCTCAAGAAGAGAGAGACTTGGTTTTGTCCACTCTCCAATAATGTTGCATTGAAATGGACCACTGTCATTCACCCTACTCAACAGCACGTCCGTGGCTGCAGACACCCAGCTCAGAACAAAGTACTGATGGCACCCGGGTGCCGACAAAGTGAGGAGGTGGTTGGGAAAGGGTTTTCAGGTTTACACCTGTAAATAACCTTCAGATTGCACCTAAATACCGTATTAAGGATCTAGACCAGATTTTCTGTCAACCCCCGCAAAGGAAAACAAAATGATCCTTGGTGAGACTCTCACAGACACTGAGAGTGTCCATAGTATAGTTTGCAACTAAATGCAAGCACCTCAGCTCTATAGTCATGATCCTGTACTTCTTTACGTGGGGACATGCTGCAGGTGCAAAATCAAAATTTATTTTTGGGTCCCGAAATTTAAGATAAGATGTCCAGAATCCACTAACTTAAAAAATATTAAGGATACAAGGGGAGCAGAAAGACTATAACACAACTTCAATAGATTAAGCAACATCATCCTCAGCTGGTGTACACTGGCATAACCATTTACACCAGTTAAGGGTTAGCAGGATTTGCATTTCTCTAAGAAAGAAACTGCAGCTGAACTCATAATCCAGTTAGTTTAAAAATGACAGACTTGATAGTGTTTCTGCTTTTAAAGCAGCTTGTGATTTTGGTTGCGAATGTGATGCAACACAGCTGGAGATGTAACAATTATGTCTAACACACACATGCACATGTTACATCATACACACAATATACACATACATTAACATATCTCCATTTTCTTCATTCCCCACAAATTAAAGTGACAAGCTAGATGTTAGTCTTTTCCGAATTAATCCTGTCTGAATCGCATTAGTGTCATCTTCACTATAAGCCAGTAACCGCTAGGCTATAAAATTTATGATATAACATTCAGAATTAATCTGCAAATATATACTAATTCACACTGACCTTTTTTCAAGCTGAGGCCTTTTTAGCACTCACAGTAGGTTTAACATTGCCCTACTGAGTGTTATTACGAAGCAGTCAATGGTTGTCCATAATTACATCATGCAAATGACATTTGCTTTTTTGTTTGAGCTTATTCCCTCCGATGTTTCCTTCTTTTATCACACTCTTCACACATCTGTGTCCCTGAAATGGCACTGTAAACTCCTCCTCTTTTGGTCCCCAAGTTCCTTTTTCTGTCTTCCCTGACTGTCACACAGCCACCGCCAGCAGTTTGGGCTGGTGCGGCAGTGACATATCCCTCTGACACGGGTTATGTCGCCAGCTGGTTGGAACAGGTGTACACTGATTTTACCATCAAATGGCAACGCGCACTTGGCTTCCGACCAGCGCACAGGCATGAAAAACCTGTTCCCTTAAAATTTCTTCTGAGATTGATGGGCTGTTCTTTGACACAGCATCCAGCGACAATTTCAATTCCCAGATTATTTCTCACCGTTCGGGCTCATTCGACAATAGCAACAATAGAAAGTCGTGGAGAACTTCGTGTTAGTGGAGATAAATTACTCGGTCTTTTCCTCTCTTTCTTCAGCAGAATAAAATACAACTTCGGCTGGAGCAGCATGAGTACCCAACTGCTTGCAAAACAATACCTGACGCCAAATGCCTGCTTTGTAGAAAATAATTGGTGCAAAATATGAAGTAACATTTCATAAAATTCGTATCAAAAAGGCAAAGAAGGTAACGATAATTCTTAATACCAAACTGCTTAATCCAATTTAAAAAAATCAACGCTAGGATATGCATCAATAGCCATATCTGGTCATGGCTGTGTCCTGCGAGCAATATTAGCGAAAGCATAGCAAAGTTGAGGATACAAGGCACAGACCAAACATACCAGCTGATGATCTTCATCTTCCCAGTGTCACCCACAGTGGCGGTGCACTTCTGAAAGTACAGGGCTCAGCTCAGCTCTATATTTTTGAGGCTGAGATCATCTTTTTGTTCTGTTCCCAGAGTAATAAGTAATGCTCTGATTAATTCTGCAACAGAAAATAATCTAATACTAAAAATATCTCAACTTCCATTAAGCCAATTCTGCAGTCTTTAAAAATCCAAGGCAATTACACTAGTTTATATCTGACAATATGTCTTGATTTGTGAATACTTTGGGAAACCCTTGTTCTTCACAGCTGAGAAATTACACTTTCCATTAAAAGCCATTGCTTGTATTATCTTGTTAGGGTACCCCACAGTAAAGATTGGATGGGAAAGCAGACTTTTTAATGACAACTGATCAGAAGGTCAATGGCTGCAAGTCACAACTAAAGTAATCGAGTTAGTAAGACAATGTTATTTTAGTCTAAAACCAGCTGAAATGTAGAGGTGCAGGAGAGTAGTAGTGCACGGTTCAGCTGTTCCTGTTCTTAACATTTCTTTTCCTACCAGGATAATTTTTAAATTTTTTTTCCATAGCTCCTTTTTAAGTGAAAATTTTCCCAGGGAAATTCCACACATCACATTCCTAACAAACTGCCTATCAGATAAAATTACCTAACAATGTATGTATTAGAACTATAAAGAGACTTCCTTAAAAGTCTTTTATATTAAAAACATGTGTTTGTTTGTATTAAGTATTTAAGCCTCTGTACCGATACACAGCATAATAGGGCTGGTGCCATGGTAACTACTGTGTGGGTTTTTTAATTGAACAGCTGACTTTCAGGAGGGAGAATAGCTACCTACTTCCCTGTTTTCTACAATATACCAAGGCTCTGTCCCAAAGAAAAACAATGAATTAGGAGCTGTTAGTGTGTTCTGACTTGACAGCGATATTTTGTCAATACAGTAAGTGCAGTTTGTATAGAAAAGGTCTGCAAAACCTGCCATAGCGCACACACATCTTTCTTCAATAACTTGATTTGAGATCAGCTTACAATTGCCTTTTTTTTTTTTTCCTTGGTCTGATATTAAGGACAGGAGGTGTCTGAAAGAACTCATTGTGTCCATATACAGCTTAGTATAGGAAAAGACCTACATATTATTATGTGTTATGTATAATTGTACCACAAAGAAGACTTTTTCCTCCAAATAGTTAATTGGGATGCAATACTGGTTATTTTAAGCTTTACAAAAGAGTTCTTTACATAATAGAGTGGCTGTTTCGTGCAGCTCCTATGATAAAATTCTCACCAGTCTTAAAATGACAGATGTAATATTACCTTTAATAAGTGTCTACCGATGCATGCAAATTGAATTAAATAGTGGGAGTACAAATTTGTCCGATAATTAAGATAAAAATTCATGTCAGCTTAAGCCCTGGTGTATATTAGTAACCCTGTATACTTCTTTTTCTGTGTTCTCTACCAATTACTTTTAGTGTCGAACTCTTGATTACTGTAATACGTAGTCCTTTAAAAAATTCAAAAATGATCTGTAGAAAATATTAAACAAACAAAAGACTTCTTTTTAAAGTACCTTCAATACAAAATATTATATCCGTAATTTCAAAATCAGAGAGCCTTACAAATTGCTCAAAGTTCAAAATACTCCATATTTGAATAAGTTCTAATAGAGTGTAATAGAAATGTGAAATGAAAGGTATAGATGTACAATAAGTAGAATGAGCAGCAAACAATTTCTCCAACCTGTGAAAATGATCATTATATTGGAAAAGGTCTCTGTTTCATGTCAGGGCAAAATTCTACCATCAGCCTAAGTTTTCCACAAGCCAATTATGAAATTTAGCTATTGGACTTTCTCGTTAGTCTCTCTTTGAAGATATACTTGGAACTGGAAATTCAACATTTTTATAGTTGAGACACTCACCTAGGACATGAAACAAACAGCTCAGGTGCTTGAACCTGGGTTTAAACAGTTCTTGTAAATGTCCTAAGTCATGAGCTGCTCATGGATAAAATCTTACGTGCTATTATTTTTGACCTGAGATGCTTTCTTGGACATGATGCACCTTATAAAAATGATACTTAAAGTGCTACAATCCCATGCAAGTTGTAATTACAATAAAATGTTGTTTTTCAGCCAAAGCTTATAAAATCTGTAGTAAAAAAAAATAAAATCCCTATCAGCTCTTGGCATAAATGGATGTACTAAAATTGCCTGGAATATGAATTTACATTTTTTTAGGATTCACTTTAAATCAGAAGTTTCTTATCAAAAATATTTCTGTTAGGAATGTCACATCCTTGAAGAAGACCAGAGTCTGGGGTCATTTGAGGCTAATCATTGCATTGTAGAAGGGAATTCGTGCCTGACATCCACAGTGATCTTTAAGGTATAGAATTCAAATTCAGAACACCAAAAGCCTGATACATATTTTGGAAATGAGACAAAATTGGAACTTTGTCCTGAAACATGTCAATTTTATTTTTGTGAGGATCTAGAGGCAAGGTTCCCCGGTCTCAATGCTGCTAATGTTCAGGGTTGAACTCTGGAGCAAAAGTCCATAATTGCTTTGCTGATGCAGTGAGGTGTCCCACTAGAAGAACCCACTCATCGGTCCCAGACTGATGGGAGTCTCCTGAAAGTAGCTGGTCTTCCAAGTATTGCAATATTTGAGGATGAAATATAAGAACAAGACTGTTTGGCTTTTTGATTCAAAAATGTTTTTACAACTTATGTTAGGGCTTCTTTAGCACCAGGTAACAGAAGATGCGGCTTTTGATATGCTTGGGGTGTGTTTAGTCCCTTGATGTGTAAGATATAACCTGTACGTATTCTCCAATGATGGATAAACACCCCTAAAGAACTTTGCAGACATTTAACGAAGTTAAATATCTGTCAAAAAGAAATATCAGCTGGTCTGAAAATCCAGTTTTTTTGTGTAACTGCTTTGTTATCACTTGAAAAAAGCAGCCAGTCATCGTATAGGCTTACAGGCTACGTAGGTAGGACAGGCACTTTTAAAGTAGAAAGACCAGAAACACTGGACAGACACAGTTCAGAGTTACTTAGACCCACCCCCAGACTGGGAGCTGAAGCCCACTCTTCTGCTGCAGGCTTATAGCGTAGCTCAAACTAATTTTGGGGAGGTCTGCACGTCGCTGCGGCATGGATCGCCCACCAGCTCCGGCCACAACGTTGCACTGAAGGCGTGTTTTGTCTCACAGGAGCCTGTCCTGCTGAAATCCCTGACTGTGCTCCTAGACATACCCTTATTATTGCTCTGCCCATCTGTAAAATGGAGATAATAGCACTACACTAGCTCAGAGGGATGTCGTGAGGATAAATACATTAAAGATAATGAGGTGCTCAGATACTACAGTAATAGGAGCCATGTGAGTAAGCTTTGTTTAAATTCGTGTATGTTAATAACAGTGTTCGTTCCGTCTCTGCTATAACACCATACTTGGCAACATTTTAAGCATTATAAAGAGTCATACTGTATAATGAGTGAGATTATAGAGCTGAATGGATTTGGAAGCCAAGACCGGCCTAATAGAGCAAATAACACAGACCCTGTCATTAACCCTCGCCTCCCTTTCCTGCCGCACCCAGCGGGGCCGGACAGCCCACACCCAGGCAGCACCCACTCCCTCTTCACAGCCTCCATCCTCACAACTGCAAGAAGAGAGGCAGGATCCACACCTGGCAGAAATGAGTGTAACTCTGGTTAAAATACTGGTTTGACCTGATTTAAACCAAGATAAGATGTTGTCCTTGATATTTCAATATATTGGAGGGGGTAGAATCACGTCCTATGCTAAGAGATCCCTTCTTGAAAGAATTGGCACTGGAAGGGGCTCTCAAAACCATACCTGAAAATGCCCAAACACTGGGGTTTTTTTAGATCCTTTGACATTTTTCCATTTTTTACCCTCAGTATACAGATAAAATAAGAGAAGCAAGATGGGATTTATCACCATTTGAAGCTTCAGGAGCGAGCTTGGGTTTTACTTTAGTCTTTGCAACCTTATGAGGTGCTCCAGGCTCAATCACTAGAACCCATCCAAGGTTGTTATGACTTTGCAACACGAAAATCAGTGCTTCAGGTAGGTGTTGCAGTAAGAAGACATGGAAACAGTTCTCCTGTAACTGTGCCAACAGCAGCTGGAAGTGAATGTCTAATTTAATGCAATCTCCTGATGCCTCTTGCCACCAGTGTAGATACAGTTAGATTTATTTGGTTCATCCACTGACTGTTCCAGTGGCCTCCATAAAATGATGTGGGAGAGAGACATCTGTACCACAAAACAACAACAGCACAAGAGCAATGCAAGAAACCGATAAGCCTTAAACACCAAGGTAACTAACTAATGACTGCAGCAGGTATCATAAATAGTTTCCTCAGACAGGAGGAGCTACAGCCATCATCTTGCCTAAGGGCTGAAGCAATGGGGCTTTTGGCAATCTGGAGTTCCCACTACCCTTTCCTGAAAACGGAAGGTAAAATACCTCTTCTGAGTCAACGCCCTTCTGTTTAGCATTTCTATAAGGGGCCACACTGGACAACACACAGAAGAAGTGTTGCTTTCTCTGAAAAGCAGGAACACATGAGAGGAGAGATGTTTTAAAACAGGTTGAGGGCAGAGAGGCTGAGTTTCCCCCACCCTGACCTATGTGAGGAATAAAGTCGCTGGAAGGAGCCGCCCAGGGTTGTTCCTGGTGTTAGTCTATTGCTTTTCATTGACTGTAGCAGAAGCTCTACCTAATTACACCCATGATGAATTTGTTCTATCTGCTGTAGACATTACTAAGGAGTGTTTATTACAGATAGGTATGTGATGGTGTCTTTTCTGTAATCCTCACAACTAGGTCCCATGAAATGTGAGTTGATGACAAGGACCAGCCTACGATTTAACATCCTTGTCTTTGCCGGGCTTCTTGCCATTTTTTTTTTTTTTAATGTAGTGTGGTTGGTGAGTTAATATACACAGCTATTCAGAACTATAAATGACTATTTATCCTGCAGCCAGCTAAAAAGGTTCAAACTATATCACAAATGAGGGTATACCGGGAAAATGGCTAACTGTGGTCTTTAATTTGTCAATAATGATTTTAGACCATGACCCTTAATAGGACACTGTCACTTGTGCTGTGATTTATGCCTAGTGTGATGACATCAGTACCAATACTGCTGATAAAAGAACACTTATATTGAAGCAAACAGGATGATAAATGGAGTACAAGTCTACTTACTCATTTCATTACTGACTCTTCTGTTCACCACAGAGCTAATGTAGCGAGTCATTGTCTGCCTTGGGAGTATTTTGCAGGTTGAATTTAATGGCACAAGTGTGTGATATGTACTTCAGTCCTGGTGTTTGAAATAGCACAATCATAGATTAGAAATATATGCGTGTTGGATAGTTTATGTATCAAACAGAAAATAAGTTTACATCGATTTTTTAAACAGGAAACACCTAGAAAGTACTTCTCTTGTTTTTATTGCAGAATTTCCAAGGTTTGTGAAAGCACTTAATTCCCCAACAAGTTAAATTTCTGCGTATGTTTTATAGAGTGGACAAAAATAGCAAGTAACATTACCAGCACAGTTAAGTATGACACACATACTTTTTAAAGGTGCACAATGTTTTTTTTAAAGAGAAGTTTTCCACTGCAAATGCAGAACCATTAATAAATACCTATCTTTAAGAATGCTTTCATTAGCACACATTTGATACTGAAACCTTTGCCGAAGTAAACAATGTAAATGTTAACATTAACCTTAATGAGACCTATTTCCTAAGATATAAATACTATACTAATGAAAAAGTCTGCCAGCATAATCAGGAGAGCAAAGAAATCCCCAAGGACTCTTCAAGCGTGTGTATGTCACCAATAATTCTGCTAACCCTTGAGTGCTAGTGACTTTGAACGTAGAGAAGGGGAGGTAAATGCAGTTTTATTAGTGCAGTTTTATTGCTATGGCCAGCTGCACTCTTTTCTCTATAAAAGGTAATTACTTCCAATAGTAACAAGCTAATTGATTGCTAATTAAATCAATTGGCACACTAACCGCTGTCAGAAAGTGACAGATTAGCTGGTCACGTGACAGCGTGTTCGTAATGAAAAGTGGACATGGTCTGAGTGTGATTGACACAGCAGATGAAAAGTGATTTGGGATCTCCTAGGTGGTCATGAAGAGGGCATGGAAAACATGATTGATTCAATGGTGACTGTCAGGGAGGAAATGAGAATTGAATGGGATTCAGTGTTGCCCTGGAACCTCACCACATGATGCTCCAAGTTTTTTCACATGTAAATAAGCCAGACAGGGCTTTCTGGCAAATGAAAGGCAGGATGGGGGAGGAAAATGGGTGGAACAGAAAGTGAAAGTAAAATCAACAGAACTTACTTGGAAACTTCAGTTTGCTTTGCAAAGTGGAAACAAACCCGCAAGTTTTTAATGGGTACAAACTTCTGAGCATCGCTAAGGATATGTCCCAGTGTGTTATTTTCATCATGAAGGTTTATGAATTAGTTTAGGAAGGCCTTTACGAAAAGAAAGATAATTTTTAGTCTGTTGCTTTAGTTTCCAAGAACACTATATGCTTTATAAAACAAAGGAGAGGAAATGGAAATAATTTGATACTATTAAAATTGCACTGAAAAGTGCATGTACAATTAACATATATATCCCTCTCTCTCTCTGTGTCTCTCTGTCTCTTTTAGCAGTATATATATATTTATATAAAAATATAGCAAGTTCAGTATCACAAAAATGAACTGATTCCCTAAAGATTAGAAGCTCATATCTCATATTTACCATGTATTTATTTCCAAAACTTAGTATTATAAAGTAGTCGATATTAGTATCTCAAAGCCCAGCCTTTTAAAACAAAATGAGAAAATGTTGCTAATAGTTTTGCTGGAAGACATTCCATACTTGCTATATAGTTATTGGCATCAAACTTGAGTAACATTTTCCAAAACCAAAATATTTATGTAGTCTTTGAATAAGAAATATTCTCAGCTAGGAGCCCCAGCTCCTAACAAATACTGACATTTAACTGTAACTGTGAAGGTATTATCCAATACATCTAAAAAGGAGACAATTACTACTCTTTTATTAACATCTAAGACGGTATGAGCCAGGGCTTGTGTGCTTTATTCATCCTTTCTGAAGAGAACTGGCACCGTTAAGGACAAGTTCTATTTGGCGGAGCACCCAAGCCACCTATTTCTTAGGGTGTTTCCTGTTAGCAGAACCCAGACTGGCATTGCTGTACAAGATGTGTGGACACAGTAATTAAAACCCACCATTTTTTTAAAAGAAAATGGGACTTCCGGCCTCATCCCTTTTCTCATACTGCCTTAGTCAACTGCTTCCAGGATACTGTGGGAAAGAGGTGCCACTACTTATGACTGTTTTTACATTCTGTAATACAGAACAGAAGTCAAAATAAAGATGCACCTCTTTCCAATGCCATAGCAGCTTGTGAAGTCACTGAATGAGGACGTGACTGGGTGGGAAAAGACATATACACCATTTTGAGGCTTTTGTTTTGGCTAACTCAAGGAAAGAGGGATTAGAAAGATGTAGGTGATGCTTTGTGCCTTAGTCTTTGGCCAGACTGTTCACCAAATCAACAGTCTCACTGCAGTGAGTGGTGGGATCTGGATCTTCAATAGATTAAAAGGCAAAGTGCATGTTCTGCCTCCCTTAACTCCTGCTGTGTCTCCTGTGGATGCCACACTGTCATCCTCTTCCTGTAACTTTGGTTTTTTGCTTCCTTCTTTTTCTCTTCAGACTTGTAGGTACTACCCCAGGGGAAGGGAAGAAGGACCTTCATTCATGAGGATTTTAATTCATTTAATCCAAATCAGCCTAGATGTCTCAGTTTATTTCTCCCTCAGACATGAAAATTAAAGCAAAGGGAAAAATACTGGAAAGAATCCTACCCATACAAATTATCCTAACACTGTAACGCTATGCCTGAATCCATGAGTTCCTATGTAAAATTATGCTCCAGATTATGCTGTAGTCTTACAGGACGAATAAGCACCACTCCTAGTTAGGTAAAACACACGTTGTATGAATATAACAGTATTTTGCCAGAACACATTATGGGGTCATTACTTCTCTGAGTATTCCTTTTTTAATTCCAGTTTATAGTTTATGAAGAATCTTCCCTATCAAAGAACTTTCCATTCAGATGAGTGTAACTGGTGAAACTATTTCTTGATATTAACTTTTTCAAGGATGTCAGTTCTTGTTTTTATGAACTGTCCTTGTACTTTCATGTGTCTATTTTTTAACCACTTACAAAAATGAAGACAAAGTTCATGCACATCAGTTATTAGATATTAATTTTTCAAATACTTTTAATCATGCAGCATTTTATCTTCTATTTGCAGCAAGCCTTTTAGATCTACAAAGAAGAATGGGCATTACATATAGATATATGTTTGGTCATTTATCTCGTTTGGTGAACCAAAAACCAGAAGTTACGAAATATTACCAGCAAAAAAAATCACGCAAGCTTTTTGCCATCAATTTTCAAGCCAGGCTAACTTCTAAACACGGTAGCAGTCAGTAATAAGTCATAAAAATCTCCCCCTGTTGAATAGCAAGGTATTACAAAATGCTCTGGAAGTTCCACAGAAAGCATTAGAATATATATCTCAACTTCATAATGTGTTTTTTTGTCTTTTAAGGTGAAGTGCTAAACTTTCTTTTCTTATAATGATGACTTCCTCCCACCTGATCACAACACAGTGGGAATGAAATTAGCACCTGCATTCCAGATCTGACCTGCCAGCACAGCTCAAATCCAAAATAAAAAATTTCCCGTGTTCCTACCTCAAAGAACGCAGACTTACGAGTCAGGTCATGCAGAGCTGTGAGACTGATCCAGATACAGGGAAAAGTCCTTTTTATGTGTTTTCTGTCTTTTTATCTTGTCCATTAAATCAGCTTCCTTATTCTGGGATGTGTGTATCAAACCCTACACGTAAGGGTGTATCACAAGACACATACCACATGCTCAGGCAAGCTGAAGGGAATGGTAGCGGTGGAGGTCTGGAAGCCAGCTCATGGGTGAGAACTCCACCATTGCAGGTGGCACCTGGCTGGGTACCAGCTTGGTACAAGATCCACCAGCCCCAGAGGTTCTTCTCCATTCCCACCTTCCCACAAGTGCCAGCTGGGATTATCCAGTGACATCTTTGACAGCAAAGCCCCACTGTTAATTGTTCAACATGTGTGTCCGACTTCGAAAACACACCCAAGCCTGTATCGGAATGTGTTTTTTCTCCAAAACAATGAAAGCTGGGAAACTAATTAAAGTACCTTTTTTTTTTTTTCTTCTTTCTCTTATTTCAAGGTGAGATGCTTGCAAACTGACTTGATTTCAGGAACTGTATGTTGGGTGTCTGTGATCAAATCCCACATCTGGCATGTTGGGCAGTGTCCTAGACCTTATTCCACCAGCTCTCTTGAAACAATCACTACACTGATTTACACATCCAAACATGGACTCAGGCTCTCTAGGTAGGCACAAGCACATGAAAATCTTGACCCTAGGTATTTACCCAAAATCCCAAATGGAAAATTTGTCTTGTCGCTTGGGAGAGAAGTCATGTTTCTTGACATTCAGTCCAACATTTAGGATCATCTTTCCTCATGATTAATTCAATTGCTGTACAGGAAGAATCTGTAACAAGGATCCTGCCCTTCAGTGTGTTGTAAATGTGTCCTTTCAGCAACTAACAAGGAGTGGGAGGGGAAAAATATTTTCACAGCTTGTCATGTTACGTCACTGATAGAAATAAAATTGAATTAAACTTGTGTGGCTTCAACAAGGCTGCCATTTACAAAATAAAACTAAGCACATTTGTGACTGGGTTATTTTAGGTCACAGAGCTAAGGCCTTAATACACTGATCAAACTGCAAATATAAGAGATGTTTAAATAAATCTAGTGGTATCTGTAAAATTCAAGGGGTTCACATTGTTTGGATCAACATGGTATCTGCTTGCCTACTTCCATGGGTATAACTGTCCTGTCAATTATAACCAATGGCTTGTCTAGTTGAGGCACTTGGGAAAGATAAAGCAAATCCCTTAATGATGTGAAGTCAATACAACATAAATTAAAGCATGTTAAATCCCCATGTAAATGCTCTCAGCTAAAGGGGCTTTAGATCAGATGAAGCCTTCATGCCCAGATTATAGCACTTTAACCTACACACATTGACATCATAAGTTTTCTTTATTTGCCTTATTTTCTCTGAGCATCCACAAACAGACAAATTGTCTTATGTGCACATGCTGTAGGGAAAGAAAATCCTATGATTTATATCAAAGACTTTATTTAAACCCCACAATGATACCCTCGATACATTTAATAACAAAATTCCCATTAATTTCAGTGGAGTCATGTCTCAACCTGTTTGAGTTTATTTTAGCATCAAACAGTCTGAGGAGTGCCAGACTTTATCTACTATCTATTGTTCAGCATGAAAAGAAGGGCAATAATCTGACCCTGTTTATCTGAGTGCCAGGATTGCCTCCTGCCAATGATACAGAAACATATTCTGAAAGGATTCCCAGCCACAGTCTTGGGTTTAATCTGACTTTTTTTGGTATGAATTCTTAAAGACCCAAGAATTAGTGCTGCCTGGGCATCATTTAACATATCAAAACCATATGAAATGTCTGTGTCTGCTGGGTAAAATAAATCCCAAAAGGATAACATTACATATAGGTGGAGCTTCAATATCACTCTTACATGCTCTCAACCTGCTTTGAATTCTGCCATGTGCTCCCTGTTGTGAAATTCAGTTTTTTCTTCTTTGGACCTGATCCAAAACTCATTAGAGCCATCGTGAATTTAAATGAATGGACTTTGCATCATGACTTTAATTAAAGCCTTTTACAACCTCAGCCCTCTGAATGTTTCACCCTTGCTGAAACACTCTTATCTTTGCTTCTTCTGCTGTTAATGACACCAATCTTATCCATCCCCGCATAGCCTGTTCAAAGACGACTTTTTCAATTACCATCAACTGCCATCTCTATGCTAATAATTCACTGATCTACATCTCTCTAGACCTATCTCTGTGTCCAAATTAAGGTCTTGGTCTGCCTCTTTAACATCCTCTGATGTTTAACTATCACCTAAAGCTCAGTACAGCAAAAACGTAATTCTTAACCTTTCCTTCCAAGCTTTCTGTCTCACTTTGTTTGGTTGGTTTTTTCAGCATCCTATCTGATACAAACCATAACCCTGGCATTAACTTTGACTTATGTCAGTGCCTAGATCTTTGGATGCCTGGTTTGCCTAAACTTGGCTGGTCTAGCATCTCTGAAATATAGGGTCCCTCCATGTGACTCAAGCTCTCTTCATCTTACCTCTCAATTAATGCAATATCATTTTGTCAGGCCCAAAAAGAGTGCAAACTTACTCCGCTCGTATCCAGTAAAAACGCTACCAAAAAGCATGTTTTTATAGCCTGTTGCTTGGACTATACTTTTTCCTTCCTGAGTCATATATGAACCGTACTTCTTCACTTTCCAAGGCCTTCACAGACTCCTGCCAATGCATTTACTGTCTCTTCCTCACTATTGAAACATTACCTCACATCTCAGACCCCTTATAAACTCTCCATCAAGCCTTTTTTGTTCTTTTGCTTCTGCATAATTGGAAAGTGCTCACCATCTCATTATCCTCATAAAATTTGTTTTTGCTGGAAAAAAGAAAAAAAAATTGACAGTGGTTAGACTGCTTGATCACTCATACAAAAAGTGTTTCATTGCTTCTTTTTAGTTCCTTTTTGACTGTATCCACTTGCTGCCTATTATTGCAGAGCTGTATCATAAGATCTTTGGACAGAGTCTGCTTTTTACTTTTGCACTCATGCAGCCTCAAGGCAAAAAGGTCTTTAGGCACTGTGATAATATTAATCCGTAGGAATATTTGTTAAGATTTTGAAAAGGTCAGAAAGCACATGATACAAAAGAAAATATTTTTGGTACTTTAAATCATTGGCCCGATGAGTGAACGTGACTAATATTTAAAAGTAAAATAACTGAATGAATGTTTGTATAGCAGCCAGGTGATGAGTCCCTGATCTCACTGGGTCCTTCAGGTACCCAGGTACAGTTAAATAACAGAATCATCTCACCACTGAAAAGCACAAGTTTTTAATGCCAGTGCTTTATGGCAAAGGATATGAGAATGAATGAAATGTTTGCTTAATGTAACTTCTGGAGAGAAATGATTTATAACAATGCACTGTGTAGACTACATTTATGTAAGGCTTTGTTCAGTGCCTTACAGATCAGGCTTTAGGCTTCAGCATTTTGTGGCACAAAATCACCAGTTTTATATGTCCCAACATACAATCTGGTCCACGCTGAAGGGGGACCAAACGTTAATTTTAGGGATATCGCTGCCATCACCTTCTTCCTCCCCACATTATTGCCTTCTACTCCTGCCCCAGCAGGACCACTGCTCTGGTCCTGCCTGCTCTGCAGATGCGATCACTCCAGGCTCCGTGCTGTACCTCAATCTCAGTGTGCTCTGCTAGCAGAGAGGGTAGAACTGTGTATTGATCTGGCTTTTCTCTATCTTTATCACTGTGAGCACATTCCCACATAATCTAGTACCTTATAGTTACTAACAGAGAAGAGATCGAAGGTCACAGGGCAATAGCTGTTTTTTTCAGCTTAAAGCTACTGAGTGTTAGAGACGGTATTTCTAGTAGCAGCAGTGATGTGTGAACTAGGTCCTTTGGGCAGGAAAGCAGGGCTCCCTTTCCTGCTCAAGTTTTGGAATCAAAACAGGAGAAGTCCTAGAGCAGCAGAGTTACTTCTGTGAGCTGCTCTTATATCTAAAGGAAATAACTTGGTGAGGAGGAGTGAAATTGGCATTTTTAATGATAGGAAGTGAAACCGCCACCTCTCTCCAATCCTTATCAATGTCTAATTTCCTTATAGTAAATACTTGGGGTGATTTTTCTATTAGGTACACAGTAGGGAAATGTGCTGTGGTGAGGTTTACATATTGGCTTGTAAACAAATTTCACCATTAAGTACTTGTACCAAAACTGCTTTGACAACCTACTTAGCAGGTGGTAAATGGAGACAACCAGAGGATCCATTTCAAAATAACTCCACTCTGAACTGAATTAATTAGTGCAGATTCAGCCTGCAAAAATTTCTGTCCTCATTTTATACCCTCTCCAACACCACAGCCAGAATTGCCCTAGTCTATGTAACACATTCCTTCTCTTCTGTGTTCCTCATTTTCCTTCTCTGACCTTTTCCAGTTTCTGCTTTACAGTCTCTCAAATACAACATTCGGCATTCAAGACGTGGGAGCACAGATCTACACAAGAGTATGAAGATGTTTTGTGGTTTGTTCTCTCTCTAATAACTTTTCATATTCTACTTGCTCTATTGATGTGGAAAGACTATATTAGTGGTTCCTTTTTATGTACTGCGGTTGATACTGAGAGAAGAGTAAGAAATTGTATGAAGGACATTGTTGCAGGTCAGTCCATCCTTAGGCTCACTTGGATATACGACAAGGGACTGAGAGCTCAGATACCATAATGATGGTCACAGGGTGAAATCTAGATTGAAACAGTACAGATATAAAAGCAACATGTAATTAAGGAAGGATTATGGGTGGAAAGGGACAGTTAAATTTTTGTACTTTTCAGCAAAGACAGAGGAAGTGGTATGGGTTAGTCCCAGGCATGCGATGAGCAACTGATGCCTGGAGTCCACGCAGCAGCTCTGCCAGCCCTGCCCTGCTGTATTCCTCCTGCTCTGCCACTGCCGGGCATCCCCTGGGCATTGTCTGCTGTTTGTGCCAGATAATGGGGTGGTTTTCTATGACACAGGCAAAAAAGCCTGCCAAGGATCTAACTCCACAAACAGTTCAGCAGAGTCCCAAGACAGCTTTTAAAATTAGATTTCCAGCAATAAAAGGATGAGGGTGTAAATCTACACAAACTACTTGCTGCAGACTTTTAATGAAAGTACAACGCATCGAGTTCACTAAAGATAACTAGATTCAGAACTTGGGCTAGAAAGTCCATCATTCATCCTAGAAAGCATGCTGCAGACAAATCTATTCATTCTCAGGATGAAAACATGCAGAAGACAGTTTGGTGAAAGCTGTTTTAGACTGCTTTGTGCTAGGGGGAATTGGAGGAATTTTGTAACTTAGGCAACTAATGGAGAGTTTTATTTTGGAGAGGTCATCTGTTTTTATTTGAACCCAGACTTCCTTGGCCTAATAGCTGCAATACATCCTATTTGTTGTAAAGCAAATTGAACAGATTGAGATAGTCTAGAAGTCAAGATGACTGCATCTTGACTGTGAACATTTGATTCCAAGTATGTGTCCAAAAATCTTATTCTGTGTAGATGTGGACTTACAGATCAGTAGCTGACTCCTTTTCTATTTTTTCTTGTTTTAAGCTGAGCACCTTAATTTTATATTCTGTCTATAGCTGAGTAAGTGCTAGACTCCTGAAAAGCACCAGACATTATCAAAGACTTTAGTGCAAACAGATTAGCGTCTGAAAATCTGCTTTTAGGCACCTACCTCCATCAACCTCCATCTACATGGGACTTCATATCAAAGAGGTAAATTCCTTTTGCATGGGAAGAGATTGACCTTAAACAATCAAGTATGCAAAATGATGAGAAAGCACAGGCCTTTAAAGAGCCTTTGTCCAAGAAGTGAGATATGAAAGAGGAAATTCTTTCCTCTGCCTGAGAGGTTTCAAACCAACGTTGCTGCCCCAGCCATCAAGTTTAACTTAAACTGCCAGGAAAGTAAGAAACTTTTCAAAAACAAATTTGGGATTAATTTGACCAGAGACAGAGCATGCAGTAGTGAAGAGAATCTACAACCACTGCTAAGAACTTAAATATGAGTGTCTGAGCCACAGAGCTTATAGAGTTAGATGGTAGTTGAGCAGGAGGATTCAGGATTACAGGTTTGGATTTAGGGCTCAGATATATTCAGCCACAGACACAGGCAGAGCACTGAAACAAACTTTGGAGTACCAGTAGCTGTTTTACACAGCTGACTTCTTAGCCCACTGTAAATGCAAATGCAAGCAAATAAGCCTTGTGCATTGGGTTTGTGTGGTAAGGTTTGGCTTCTGTAAGAAGCTGCTAGAAGCTTCCCCTATGTCCAACAGAGCCAATGCCAGCAAGCTCCAAGACAGACCTGCCACTGGCCAAGGCCAAGGCCATCGGTAACAGTGGTAGTGTCTCTGGGATAACATATTTAAGAAGGGAGAAAAAAACCCCTGCGCAACTGCAGCCAGAAGAGAGGAGTGAGAATTTGTGAGCAACAACTCTGCAGACACCAAGGTCAGTGAAGAAGAAGGGCAAGGAGGTGCTCCAGGTGCTGGAGCAGAGATTCCCCTGCAGCTCATGGTGAAGACCATGGTGAGGCAGGCTGTCCCCCTGCAGCCCATGGAGGTTAATGGTGGAACAGATATCCATCTGCAGCCTGTGGAGGACCCCACGCCAGAGCAGGTGAATGCCTGAAGGAGGCTGTGACCCTGTGGAGACCCCACACTGGAGCAGGCTCCTGGTGGGATCTATGAACCCAAGGAGAGAGGAACCCACACTGGAGCAGGTTTGCTGGCAGGACTTGTGACCCTGTGGGGACCCACACTGGAGCCGTCTGTTCCTGCAGGACTGCATCCTGTGGAAGGCACCCATGCTGGAGCAGTTTGTGAAGAACTGCACCCCGTGGAAGGACTCAGGGTGGAGAATTTTGTGGAGAACTGTCTCTCATGGGAGGGACCCCGTGCTGGAGCAGGGGAAGAGTGTGAGGAGCACCCCCCTGAGGAGGAAGGAGTGGCAGAGACAATATGTGATAAACTGACCACAACCCCCATTCCCTGTCCCCCTGTGCCACTGTGGGGGGAGAAGGTAGAGAAAATCAGGAGTGAAGTTGAGCCCAGGAAGAAGTGAGGGGTGGGGGGAAGGTGTTTTAAGATTAGGTTTTATTTCTCATTACCCCACTCTGATTGGATTGGTAGTAAACTAAATTAATTTTTCCCCAGTTGCATCTGTTTTGCCCGTGACGGTAATTGCTGAGTGATCTCCCTGTCTTTATCTCGACCCACGAGCCTTTTGTTATATTTTCTCTCCCCCGTCCAGCTGAGGAGAGGAGTGATAGTGGCTTTGGTGGGCACCTGGTGTCCAGCCAGGGTCAACCCACCACACCTTGTTTGAAGATGAGGAAGAAGGCTCTGCTAACTAGGTGTCCACAGTTGTCATGAGATGTAAGTGCATACATGGGCAGTTACCATACATGAGCTGGTGTACTGTTATTGATTATTCTGCATTACGTTTGAGCATTCTGCCAGGTAACTTGCCCCAGTCTCTCATGAGGTCAACTCCTTTATTTGGAGTGAGCCATCAGCTACTAGTTTATCTCCATCACAATTAACCAAGAAGCTTGTTCAGTGATAGGGCAAATTGTCTTTTCTGTTCTCCCTCAGATGTTTCTTATACCTGTTCGTCATTTTGCCACTCTTTATTCTTGGCATTTCTTTAATTTCCACTAAAATTTTCTTTTAAAGAAATTTGTCTTCTATAGATAAGTGGCTTTAGTACAGTTCATTCAATACTGTTAAGATTTTCCTGTAATCAGCTTGTATTAACGTAGATAATCCAAGGCAGTCATTTTGTGATGACAGGGAAGTTGTAATGATCAAGAAGAGACCACAGCTGGCATTAGCAAGGAGGTCAAAGATTAGAAACTCATTAACGGATGGTTATGAAGCTTCTCTTGAATGTGACATTCAAGCCCCAAATTGTGATATTTATTATCCTTATTTGATGTTGGAGAACAATCAATAACATTTGCTTATTGGTTATCTACCAAGATTGAGAAGTTTCCATTCATAAGGGATAATGAATCACACACTGAAGAAGTTCCTCTCCTCTGCGAGTATAATTAAATATTGCATTAGCTGATCAATAATAACTAGATTTAGAGGGGGTATGGGACACTATGCCATTAGCCTGATGACAGAAGCAGTTTAGGTTTTTTTTAAATTTGTCTTTGAGAAAAGGTAGAAAGATAGTCAAGATTTTCCAAAACATAAATCTGCATACTTTTTTTGAAGACCTTTTTTAAGCAGGGAATCGAGTCATTCTTCAAGCATCAAACTGTCTTGAACAACCACTTTTTAACAAGAACTAAATGTCAACTCTTATTTTGAAATCCTTGCTCTACCTGAACATGAATTAGAAAAAGAAAGGAAAAAATGACATTGCGTAAGAACAAAAATGAAATTTCACTTTGTGCCCCCAGGATGGTCACCTTCAGTGCAGAGAGGACTTGCACCTGCTATGAGCACTGACGGCAATACCAAAGCTCATGCTCTACACACCCCAGTGAGGACATCTCAGTCCAGGACATTTTTGTGCCCACAGGGATGGAAATGGGGACTCACTTTGCCTGGTGGAAGTTGCCTGCATGGATCCCGTGGCCTTCTGAATCAGGAATTGCTTTGCTTTCCAATGTTGACTCGGTCATTAGCCTTTTTGATGACCAAATCGATCAACAAATCACCACCATTATATCAGGAAAACACTAGCCACTGCTGAAGTGGTATTAAAAGTAAGCTCAGAAGTTTATTGATTTAACTTCCCATTTTAAAGTAAATTTTTTTTTTTTTTAATCTCTGGTGTCTATTTTCAACTTCTTTGTGCCTGGGGCACAGTGCTTTATAATTTCCTTTCCCAGATACAGGCATACAGGCAGGTTGGAAGACAGACCCAAAAATCACTTCCTGCAAACTACCTCAGGCTATTGCTGATGATGTGGCCTAATAAGATGACCCAAAAATTTTCTTAACTGAGAACTATACCTTACTCAATAAAATAAACAGGAGATGAATTTGGCTAGCAGGGAATACTAAGTTGCTGGAGGCAGAGTTATAAATCTTTTTTTTCCTCTTTTTTTTAACTTCAGATTTGATTTAGAGTCTTGTAAAAGTCTTTTGCTTTTAGAAATACAAGTATGCTCCCATACTGAAAATAGAAAAGCCATTTGGTGCAGTGTCTTGCTCAGCTACAAATATTCATCAAAAACACCATCTTCCTCTCTTCACTTTCTCTTGCTTCTCATAGTCTACTGATAGACAAATGGTTTGTCCCTCCCCTCCAGTCTTATCTGCCTCTTCTGTGCACTATAGTCCAAAGATAAGATTTAGTATCACAGTTGCATAATAATTTAATAAGCAGACCTTGGAGAACAAGAAAAAAAGAAGAAAGAGAAATGCTAAAATATTGCTCAGAAAGAGAAATTGATGGAGCTGTTCATAAAAAAAAAATCAGCCTGGGATCTCTGAGGCGCAATTCAGACTGAAGACAATAGAGCTTCTGAATACTACCTGAGCAGACTCCCCAAACAGCTGACGATCCCTCAGAATAGGGGTCCTTAAATTTCCCCAGTTAAGAGAAGTTTTCCTCAGCCTATATCACTTTCCTCAAAGCGAGCCTTACCATTTACAGTTTACCCAGCGGTGTGGATTAAAGCGAATCCTTGGGTCATGAATCCCTAGGATCATTCTGGTATCACACCAAAGGAAGACAGCATTGCAGCTGGAACCCATCTCTGATGGAAACTCTTGCTTAAATATATGGGAAGAAAAGCTTTCTGCACTTATCTCCACTGTGCATGGCTTTTTTGGGCAAGAATATGACTGCTAAGCTGTTGATCTTCAGACACATCTAAACCAGCGTGCCCTCTACAATCTCAGAAGCCGGTCTGTGTGTGGGTGACATCGACTCTGCAGCAGAGCATTTACAATGTATTTTTGCCTCTACACTAACCTGAAAAACTGCAACTGCTGGTCTTGATGAAGACTGTTAGCATAATTTACAGCATGCAGGATTAACCAGACTATTGCATCTCCGTATCAAAACAAGGCTTTCCAATCACCAGATACTCTCCCCCGTCTTTCCCTCTTTTTGCTGAAATATGCACCTCCATTACTTTATTTGTTCACTCAGCCACCTTTCATCCTCACAGACATTCTCGGGACTGCATCGCTGCAGATTAAGCAGGAATCACATAAAACCAAGACATACGATGGTGTTGATAGACACTTCAGATTTGACATACCATACCAACACAGAGGAGGAGTAGGCGTCCTCGCCCAGAATCTTAGCTGGCTGCTGGAGGACAGGACAGCCCTGCTCAACTTTTTAGCCTCTGCTTCACTTCAGCCGCAAACTCTCCAGGCTCAGGGGCTGGTGCCTGTCATAGAAAGTATTTTGTGCTGTTTTGTGGCTTCTTGTTGATTGAACAGTAGAAGCCCAGACATTCATTTTTAACCCCTGAAGTTTCAGTTGTAACTTATACTCTGCACTCTCAGGGCACAGGCTGCCTCTCTCTACCTGTGGTCCTCAAGTACTGCAGAAGAAAAAAGAAATTGTTTTAAAACACAGAAAAAGCTTTACTGAGTACAGTATTATTAGCGTGAGCAATACTCTGTAAAACACACCATAATTAATCAGCAGTATTAACTAGAGATAAGCCTAAACTGCAGACTATGAGACTCAACTAAGCTGAGGTCCAAGGGCTTTTAGGTGTCTGATTACAGTTCAGGCTTTATTAGAAAGTTAAAAAAAAAAAAAAAAAAATCACACTGAGCTTCAAAAGCACAGGCCGTGCCTGCTTAGAGCTCCAGGGTTTCAGAAATGACACTTGTGCAGATTATTTTCTTCTACACAATATGATAAAATTAATGGTTTTTTCACCCACAGGTAAAAAAAAATCCATTTAAAAATAAGCAATGTTATTGTTGTTTAAAAGTAACATGTAAAAAACCACTCTGTATAAAATGAGGTATATGGACAGTCTTTAAAACTTTAAGTATATCCTTCCAATACATAAATGGTTGGTTTTAAGTAATTAAAATCTACATGTACATTATGTTTTGGGCATAAGTTTTCTCTCTCATTCAGAACACAGATGATTTTGACACAGTAATTGATTCCTTATAAGTTGCAACTGGTATTTTATTTGGAAAGGATTAAAGTGAGAATTTTTTAGTAACAGAACCAGCAAAAATGAAATTAAAATAAAATGTGTATAAATTTAACGTAATACATTAAGGGTCCTCTTTGTAAATAACATGCATTTTTTAATTTAGTGGGACTATAGAATCAGGTCATAAGTTTTATATTTTTATTATGGTTTTCTTTCAAGATTATTATAGTTTCTTTTGGTAGTTGCTTCCTTTCAGGGCGTCTTCAGCACGATTGGGTGGGGAAAACAAAGGAATAAGCCTTATCAGTTATTTAAGCTGATATCTTGCACTACCACTGAAGAGATATTTTGATGATACAGTTTTCATTACTAAAATGCTATAGCATAATAAATTAATTCAATGTTGTGCACTTATCTATTAGACACATTACTACAGAAAAATAAAAATGTTAATTATTCATTATCATCTCACTGATTATTTGTTGTGGCTGATAATTACATTGAATGTATTTTATATCAGTAATAACCTTCTGTCTACATTTACAACATATCATATCTGGGGGGCTTGTCAAGCTTTTTCCCAAAGCCTTTTCTTTATTAAGACACAGACCTCATGAGTACATAACCTTTATGTTGAAGGCTGATTTTCCTCTTTCATATAAAGAACAAATATTATAGATTAATTAATCCAATGTGATTATAATTTAATCACCCTTCTTCTGCAGTCACAAGGGACTGTTACTATTCAGTGCCTCATTCATATTGTTATGGAGAATAAACGCAGTCATAAAAATATTTGTGTGTCACTTAATTCATGCAACTAAACAGAACTCAGTATCAGTAAACAAAACCCACTATTTTTCTTTCATTACAGAAGCTTTGTGGTCTCGCAGGTTCTTGCTTTCCACCTCTTAACCATTTACATCTGTTCAATGTATTTTGCTATACAGCCTCCATTTCCAAAACCAGTAATACACTCTGTTTCCTTTCCAAACAATAATTAACTTGATTTTTTAAGAGGCTGACCCAAAACTGAAGTGTGGATCCTGTGCACACCTGATGAAATGCTGCTTGCCCCAGCCCATTTTTAAAGCAACGACTTGCATATTTCACTCATGTCTAGCCTATTCCACTTGATTTTATTGTCAGTGAAAATGATTACTTATTAATCTAACTTCTCTAACATTTGCTTTTATGCCATTTCCTTAAAGTGTAGCCTGGACCATATTGCTATCACCATGGAAATCCTTTTGGATTATTTCTATTTCAAATTCTATGAGCTCTTTGAAGGCTGAATCCTCTCAACATTTATTTTAGAAGGACAGGGAAAAAAAAAAAGAAATTTCTTTTCATGAGACCTTTGAACAAAGTGTAATTTGAAAGTGTGAATGAAAGTACTCTTTAATAAAAATCGAACATTTGAGCTACTTGGCCTTGGGACAATGTTGTTTAATTAAATTAATCAAGTTTAATTTTTTACTGAACTTTGAGAAACTAAGGTAATAATTCACAAATGCACTAGATGGAAGCAAAAGTTATGAGAGATACAACCCTTACGTCTCTTCTGTACATCTAGGAAGTCTTAGTAAGTGCACTTACATTGCACTTCAGACATTGCAATGCCATTGTAATTCCATAAAAAAATAAGTTAAACTACTGTTTAGAAAACAAGTATCGAGTGTTAAAGTAAATATTACTGGTCCAAATCAATTGATTAATAAAAATGCAGCCAATTCAGAATGGAGGTTAAATGCACAAGAAACACACAACTAAAATAATTGACATGCAGAAAGTCTTGGATTTGTGCAAGGTACTGGTACTGGCCTTATAGCTGATAATGATAAGAATCAAATATTTTTAAAAGAAATCAAAAGTTTTAATTAGACCACATGAATTTGTACACTGGACATTCCAAATCTATTTTTCCTTAATTTCAAAACTATACTTTTCCATCCTGAAGTTCTGACCTACAGTTTTCTCTTTTCATGGTAACTGTGCTTACCATGAAAATCCAGGCAATTTTGTGGATGTGAGAAACGCATATTTTTTAAAATGTAGTTCTACTACTTCAGAAAAAGCTTATGTAGGAAAGCCTAGGTATGGTTGGTTATGTTAGGGGTTGAATTCAGCAGCCCAACAGAGGCGAGGCTGCTGTAGCTCCATGCTCAGGCTTGTTCCTCCCGAAACCACCTTGATCCTGGATGCTGTCTCATAGACAAGGTTTTATTTCTCCCTCTTTTTCTAAGGCGCTGAAGTTCTTTAAGTTCATGAAAGAAACTTACAGTCATGGAAACAACAGACAATAATTTCCATATGGTGGAGTTCCCTAGGTACAAATTGATTTTTCCTCTAGTTTTCTTCTCTTGTTAGTGGGATACAAGTGTGAGCTGTCAAGGAGCTAGGACATGACCTGATCATTTAAAGCTCAGGTAAAGAACATTGAAATTGCAGCAACTGTGGCTTGGGACTTTCCAAGCTCTTCACTGCCTCAATATAGAAGTTACGTGGGTGGTCCTCCTTCTGCTCTATCCCAAGCACTGGTATCAGCCAAGAAGCATTTCCTTTATTGTGTCTGATGTTTTAGGCACACATTACCAAATTAGATGAACAGTTTTTGCACAACCAGTTACACAGGTATCCTAAATACCAAACTATAACTTCAACTAAACTAAGCTGATCTTAGATCACATATGATATGCAAAAATTATGTTCACAAAAACCTTCCAGACGTCATCAAAAATTAATGATATAAACCTAAATGGGACAGAGGCCAAGTTGGAAAGATCAGAAGATAGCATAGGTGGAAAAGTAAGATTACTATGTTCGAGTGTTGTATAGACAAAACTTCCTTTACATGGGTATACTGCTGCAGACAGACATTCACACCAACTGTGAGATCTACATAGTGGCCTTTCTTTATGGTATTTTGCAACTGATTTCAGCATATTGGTTTTGAACACCAAGTGCAATAGCACATCCTTGAACTTGTACTTCAACTAGCACGTAGAGAATTGCAGTAAACACCATTCTCATCCTGTCCACTTCATGTTTGCTTTTTACATGTCTTTTTAACATGAACAGTAGTCTCCATTTGCCACCTGTAGGACCCAGACCTGCTGCAATTTCTCATAGTATTCATCAGCTACTTTTAAATACAGATTATAAAGGACAAACCTTATATACTGGGCTTGGGTATCAACTTTAAAACCAACCTCAAATTCCAACAGGTTTGGGAATTCAGCAGCTCAATATAACCTATACTCTTTTTTCTGTTATTATCTTTGCACACTGGCTATCTGAGCAGAAAACATGTTTATTTATGCAACACTAACACAGTAACAACTTCAAATTCCACTTGTAATTGTTCTACATAGTTCTGCAAACAGAGTAAGAAAAATTTCTCCACCTCAGAGACTTCATATACTAGATATGACAATCTAGTTTTTGAATGTGTCAATTATCTCTTGATCTCTTTCCCTCAATATATAATCTGTAACATGAATACAAAATTTCTGTACCAAAAAATCAAAGACAAACCTAGAGACTCAAATTCTAGAGGATAATTCTAAGTACTTGTGCAAGTTATTTTCCCTAAATTATTCCCTCTCAAACAGGAATGCACATGATGATTGAAAACCACTCTGGTCCAAGTACCAGGAGAAATGGATCTACCTGTGAAATTGCGAGCTGTAAACATGCAAGCAAAGGAAAGTACCTTATGTATAGGAAAATGAAACCCACACCTGACACAAACAGAACATAACTCCAACATCATCCTTCATACCACTCCCTTTCCTCCTGTTCTTCAGCCACATCCACTGACACGTCAGTGCTCGGGATGCAGACTGTATGCTCTTTGAGGTAGAGTTCTTTGCCTTCAGTGAAGCTGCATCGCGCGCTTTGGTGCTATGCTAAATCAGTAATTTTACTGTGCAAAGAATTAAGAGATTGTTTACTGACAATGCGCAGAGTTTTTTGCTTTAATTCATGCTGCAGTAGTACATGAGGACAGTTCATGGGCTCCCCGTGCTCTGCAGTGGAGGAACCTGGATTCAGATGGCTTTATTTTCTTAATCATTAGCATCATTGCCTGTTTTCCCATCCTAGTGCTGACCCAGCCCAGCCTTGTTTAATGTCTGCAGCCTGACAAGACCACAGCTTGGGGAGATATGGCTGTGAGGAAAATTGTGTTGCTTTTCAAGTATAGTTTCTTTTCAACCACCAGCATGGGAAATGTTTGCTAGTGAACATGTTTACACAGCTCTTCCCCTTTCAACATGAAAGGGAAGCTATTGCCATGGTACAAAAAAGAATGGTAAAAGTGAGGTCCCCATGAATACAAGTGGTGGCCATTGTAATAACAGTGTTTTGCAGTTACAGAGCCTTTCATCTAAGGATTTCAAATTCCTTGCAAAGATTGATTAATTAAGGCTCACGGTGAGAGTTCTGTGAATCATCAAACCACAAGCATTTCACACCTCACTGACTTGCAACTCAGAGAAGCTCTTGATGAACATGAGCTAAGTTTCATGAGACTTGAGGGAACCTAGATCAACTCCAGTGGGCTGGCGCTGAAGTCATTTTGAAGATGTGTAAATTTAAAGGGAAGCCAGGTGAGCAATCCAGAGCGCTTTGTTAAGAAGCACAGTGAGCGATCCTTGGGAAAAACCCCCTCCTAGATACTGAAATTGCTGCATGCTTGAAGTTGGTATGGTGCTAGCAAAATCAGTAGTGCACTCCCATGGAGAAGAATCCTTTAACTCTATTAAAAAAGCTTAGCCTTGTTTTATTGATGTAAAATAAGTACCAGCTGAAGTTGAATGTCACTTCTCCTCCTTTTTGCAGCACTTGTCCTTGACCCAAAGCAATACCAGACCAAAGTGGGCCTTCGTAATGGGCCAGTCTCTCTCTCCTGCATGTTGGATGACTTGCACAGCACCTGAGGCCTCCCAGTAACTCTCCCATCAGCCCGTTCCTTCCCACCGGCAGCATTGCCTCACCTCTCTGGTTATGCACCTCTCTGGAAGCTATTAATTTCATTTTCAAGAACATTTACAGGACTATAACTACAGACATTTAAAATCCTGATTAGTATTTTCTGTCTTAAGCTCTGTTGTAAAATATTCCCTGGTCATGTACAGCTTATAAAAAGTGTTTTATACATAAGAATGTAGGCGCCTATTCTTTTTAGTTAAAAATAATGATTTGGTTAGTCATATTTTACAGTTGCTAATTACTCTACAAATGCCATAACCTGTCTGAATGGTAACTGCTCAATAAAAGATTTTGTTTTGTTTAAGAGATGCTAAGTAATGCAGTGTAATAGTACATGTGTCAGGCCAATATATTACAAAATTTAAATGTATCATATTCACTTCTTTCTTTCTTTCTGTTGTTGTTGGCTAAGGAGATCAGTTCCAGTTGAAAGTAAAACCTTTCCTTGATTTTCTCCACACTCTGAGATTTCTCTACTGTTTATTTGGATGTAAATTGAGCATAACTCTGTGGAAACTGTGGTGCAAGACGACTGTTGGGCTTATTGCCGAATTCAATGACAATAGCGACCAGTTGGAATACCAAACGAATGGGAACTAAGTGAAATCTGTGCAATTGCTTTGATTAGGATCTTTTCTGGCATATATCTGGCGCGGTCACATACTTTGCATACATACACTGGAAATGTGGTTGGCTCCACGTTACTCTACTGCAGAGCTGCAGAGCAATGCAGAATGTGCTTTTTCAGCCATCGCTTCATCTTCCCTTCATTTATGAACTCCCTAAATGTGCTGAAAATGGTCGATGTTGGTAGCACAGACCAGATTGTAGCTTGGGCACTCTACACTTCTGTAGAAGCTACTCTCTCTCAGATGAACCCAGCCTACTTGGCCCCAAGTTAGCTTTGTGGTATCCCCCTGAGCCCAGAAGCAACACCCTATCCTCCATCCTCAGCCCCTTCTCCATTAACAGCTCAGATTAGGTTAAGGAGACTGCCACAGCCAGCTGGCTGAATCAGACGGTGTGACTACTTTTCCCCATTGTCCGCTAGGTTCTTTAGTCTTGCCTTCAGTGTCCCCTTTGGAGAATCCTTCGGATCTTGTTCCCCAGACCCTTCTTTTGTTGCCTTCTCCTGCAGGCAACCTCATCAGGAAAATAGGAATTGTTAGGTGCTATAGCAGCAGTTCACCAGCTGAATAGAGGAATCAGGTTTGATTATCATTACTTAATTGAGGCAATGTGTCTTCACAGAGAGAGGACTGGACAAAGGGGTCAGTGTTTCACCCCTGTCCACCACGGGTCTACTGGCTGTCTTCAAGCAAGTCAGCTCACCTTCCAGTGGCTTGGCTTCCCAACACAAAGACAGGAATTGCATCAGCTCCTTGTATAATTCACTGAAAGATAATGGAAAGCTCTAGATATAATTATAGCAGGAACCCAAGAGGTAGGAAACTTTAACTGTCCTAAAAAGCTTTAGCAAATAATGCATTACAGATACAGGTGTGAGCTCTCCTATATTATTCCAGAATCCAGAAAAAACTATTTTTAAATCATTTTCATTCAGGAGCGTTGAGCAAGCAAGTGACAATAATGAAACATACCAGAGTCATAAATTACTGTGAGTCACATAGAAGCTGTTTTCAAGACATTAAGAGGTACAAAAGCAAAAGAAAAGAAAGTTGTAGTAACAGAACGAAGAAGAATAAAACCCACCAAACCACCTCTTCAGTTCAACACCCTAAATCCATTCCTCCGATTTAACTGTTACGGGTGTCCCTCACTTGAAGGTACTCCAGCATACATGGCAATAGCCTGTGTCACCCAGAGCTTATGAGAAGATTTTGTCTTGAATGAAGCCCTTTGGAAATCAGCTGAAAGTCTTGGAAAGGAAGCCTCAGCTCTCCATAAAAGAGCAGTAATAATTCAAATTTCTTTTCATATAGGACAAGAAGCCCAAATTGGCATTCATGCTGAAAACTACCAGCAATAATTACAGTTTGATGTGAAAGTGGGTCTTTTCCTGGTAGACTTCAGAGCACAACAAAATTATGTGTTGTGAGATATTTTTATGTAAAGAAAAAGCTTTAGGTGATTTTATGGGAGTGAAGAAAAGTTCAGACTTTCAGCAAAGATGTAGTGGCTTCCTTTCATGCTAGGTGGAGGAATACTACCTTGTCAGGATTTCCAAGGCTCTTCTGGGAAGGAGCTTTGATTGAAAAACAAAACACAAGATACCTGTATTGTTTGTCTAGAAGAGCCGGTTAACTATCAAAAAGCAAGATACACTACTTTCACCAACAGCCGCAGACAGTGACCATAACCATGAAGCAGTGCTGGTTCAGACAAGCAGGATCTGAGCAAAGAGTTGCCTTGACACATAGAAGGAAGATCCCACAAACACCCTGCCTGTACTGCAGAGTCAGTTCAGCATAGACACCTGCATCACAAAGTGCAACGCCACTCTGTACTGTATTCTACCACCAGATTTGTCATCTCTGATGCTAGCAGTGTGGCCAGTGCTCAGTCTAGTTGAAGTTAATTTTATTGTCACTGACTCTGGTAGACCCTGTTTCAGCCCTTCTTATTCAGTTCCATTTGATCTCTGCATGTAGGATCCCTCATTAAATGCCGTGTGTCATATAGGTGACAAAAGGTGGATGATCTCTTACACTTACTTCTGTCATATGTAAAGATAACCACCCATATTTACCAACTAGACCAAACTCTTCACTGGTTCAGCACCCATGAATCTCATGGAGTTATGCCAAGGGCTGGTTTGCTCTTGCTAAATTTGGTCAAATTCTGCTTCATGGGAAGGAATGTTATTCACATTGCTGTGAACTACTCAGGTCTACAGCATCTGTGGGAGGCTATTTCAAATGGAAGGCTGTTCTGTTCTTGAGATGGTCTCAATCTTATTTTCATGCCGGTTTTACTCCCACTGGCAGTACCTCACAGGACCACTTTGGCACAAGACACGTGAACTGGCATTGCCAGTGCCTTGGTGAATGGAAAAACCTGTAAAACCAAAACGTTTTCTCCTGTCCACCTTCTTTCCCAAATTTCAGTGAAATCCAGAAATCAAATTTCCTTTGATTAAAATATTCTACTTTGTCCTACTTCTTGTTTGCATACACTGCCACAATTCCTATTGCCTTTAACAGGAATTTTACCTCCAAAGAAACTGTGGAAAAAGGTCCACTATTATAAAAGTCTCTTAAGATAGCAGGCCATTCTGGGAACCATAAAACTCAAAAGCGACCCTACCCAGTACACTCAATTTTCCAAGGAGGTTGCAAATAATCTTTTCTCCATGAATTCAAAATATTTGTGAACACCAGCTATCATCTACTTATCCCCAGCAGACACCAGGAAAGTTTGCTGCCCCAGAATTACATCCTAATGTTATTCAGAGCCCATAAAACATCAGAATTTGTTTTGACAAGAGTTCCTCTCCAGCTCAGGTAACAGGTCCCTCAAACGTGTCAAGGAACAGTTGCAGTTGAATCATTCGCACCACTGTGAGCAGCATTAGCAAACACGGAGGAAACAGGATATTTTGCATTATTAAAGCAGAAGACAAAGGGATTGTTGATCATAGTAAGAAAATCACGCATGTATAAATGATTACTTCGTCTATATTTCCTCTTAGGCAATAGCTGATGCAGAGACAATCAGATATTTGCAAGATACAAGGCAGATATTCAATTTAATTAAAATAAATATTCCCAAAAAGATATCAAAAGCCAAGCAAGGTCCCCATTCAGATAGATAACTGTATTCCTTTGTTAATAAGGTCCATGATTTAGGGCCTCAGAAGAGGGAATTAACTTCTTATCATAGGATAATTTTTCTCTACTTACTGCTATCAACTATCAGATATAAAAACAGAAACACTCTAAGGTGACAGAATTCAGAATTTTTGAAATGAGGTATTTTGGATGTTTGCTGAAAACAAACCTTATTAAAAATAGTTGATGGGTGGTGGCTGTAATGATTTAAAGAAGGCATTTCCAACGCTGTTTTTCTGGATACTGTTGTCCTCAGCTTTCAGCCCTTGGAGCTGTTGTGCAGGCAGGGGGTCCCAGCTGGTCCTACCACCTCCTTGGTCCCCAGACCAAGTTACTTATATAGGTAAGAGGTTATTTATATAAATTAAATGACAGGGAGACACCCTTTGCACTTGTGACACAGGCAGAAATATTCTGGCAGAGGTTAGAGATATCTTTGTACTATTAAATCCAGCCACTGGAAATAGCTATGAATGAATATTTCCTCTGCACAGATGCCATTTTCCTAAGGAGAAAAATACAGCAAAAAAACAGTTCTGTGGGGTCAAATCCATGGCTGGTGTAAGTCAAGATAGTTCCTGGACTGCAAATGGAGTGCAATTTACACCAGATGGGAGCCTGACTTTACAAAGCAAGGGCTGGAGGCTAAACGATAATCTTGAAAGTTGCAAAGCCTTGGATTATGAAATGTCTCTCAATGTATTTCCATTTCAACTCCTTCCAGTGTCGTTTGCTCACAGCAGTCCGAATGCAAAAGAAACATCTATTTCATTATCTCAAATAGCTTATAAATGCTTTTGAAAAAAATTCCATTATTTGCACAGTGTAAGGACCCCAATGCACCCTAACAACTGTGTGACCTGAATATATTAAAAATATTGTAATGTTTTGTTACATATCCCAAGGTAAAAAAAAAAATAATAAAAAAAAAAATCAGACTATGGCTTATTAGTTTTCTCTTCCCTGCTTCTTATAAAGGTTTATTTGACAGAGCATAAGATAGTGGTAAAATCCTAAGGTAAAGGTTAAACTCTGTTTTATTATGTTTACAGGATTTAAAGGGTAAATCAGGAAGTGCTTATTTAACATCAAGTGAAAGTGGTGGATTAGTAACCAGACCGAGACTTAAAAGCATCCTTAATCCTTAAAATCTCTGAGGGTGAAAGGTCACTCTTTAACACCAGGTTGTGTAAAGAATGAAGCAGACAGAAGCTTCTGTTTCATCATTGCCCAGTTAATCCACTGAGGAAATGAGCAGCATTGGTTTTTGCTAGGTAAACTCCTCCTAAAACCAAGGAAACAGAGGAAAGCCTGAACAGGAAATAATTAAAGTAGGTTTATTCCACGAACACAGCAGAGCAGCGCAGGAGATATTTTGAACTGTTTTAAAAATGACACTTCTGTGACTATTAATCGGCTATCTTGATTATGTTTTCAACGCTTCTTATTTTCATTATTCTTTTAACGATTAAATTAATGCTCAGTATTTTATCTGGAGAGAGATGCAGAACAAGACAAACATTTTCAGAGGCACAATGGGTCACTTCCCATAGATGCTGTTTTATGTTCTGTATCTTTTGGCATCTTGTGGATTAGAAAGCACAAATGGGGCTCATAAATACCCTCTCTCTTTTAAACTTATGAGTTCTGGACAAATAATTAAATGCAGCTCTTTTATTGTGTTACCACAGTGACGTGTGTCAAAGAAATAGGTGCAGAGGAATATAGTTTGCAACATTTCTCCTCTTTTACTCTGTAATCTCTACCAAGTGGTAGAAGGCAAGCATTCAATAGCTGTTTCAGCTGAGATTAAAATGAGTTTTGAAGTTCCCAGTACCTGGGATAAAACAGCTCAACAAAGCTTTTCTCTGCAAATACAATATAAAGTATAGTATGTTATAGAAAATGTTTAGAGCCCACTAGTTAGTAAATATATCCACTTCTTGTATAGACAAATCTTATTTTTTTTTTCCCATGATCAATATGAAAAGACAAAGCTTTCACATATTTCAGCTACTAGGAAAAAGAGTATTTTCAATACTAGCAGTCTTTCAATATTTATATTGAGCTTGCCTTTATTAAATCACTGGTGAAAAATAAGAGGATTCACCCAAGCTGTAGTTTCATCATATAAAACTGCACAGACATTTATCTTATAAAATTGCAGAAGTGTAGCTCCATGTAGACTGATGGAGCTGAGCTGCATTTGGCATTAGGATCCGATTTTCTTGCCTAAGGTGTTTATGACGCATACAGTTGCTAATAGCTTATGCAGTTCATTTTTTACAGAATCTGTGGTTTAAGCATAATGCTTAGTACTTCAGAAATATTACTTTTCTTTTTCAAAAAATTGCAGAATGTTTAACGTGAATTATGAAGAGTGCTCAGTTGCACACATTTGAGATCTGTCTCAAATTTTTCCACAGTATTCATTCCTACCTTTGCGCTTCCATTTTATCAAAACATTTTCTTAATTAAGAAAAAAGAAAAGCATTCAAATTACATTTTGTAAACTAAAATGAATGCTTGGGTTCTTTGGAGCTACTTTGCAACACATAAGCATGCTCAGAGCAGCAGCAGAGCTGAAACAGCACTTCCGTAATCAGAGGGATCAAACATAGGAGAAAATATTCTTTAATGCAAATAAAGGGATCAAAAAGCTCACATAGTATTTCTTCTATCTTCCTGGATATTTTGAGCTTGATTTGCTAAATAAGTGAGGCTTATGTGACCGGCCCATCTATGTGCCTTTATCCCTTCTTGTAATTTTGAATCCAGTGACCACTTCTGAATGTATTTGACAAAGGCACAATAATCCCAAACTTCCTAATCTGGTTCCTACAAATTTCATTAGAATAAATCACTCCACAGAGGGCAGAGATGCTTAAGTTACACAACTCATGGAAAAGTTGAAGCAAGTGCTTTTGAGATTCATAGTGGAGAAAAATCTCAGAAATGCCTAAATCATAAGGAAAAAAATCAAAACAAAGGGGGCAACCATAAATTCATAGGAAAGCAGGATCAGAAGTTCTGAAGCTCATAAGACTGTCTGTTTGGTTTGCTGAGATACAACGACTTCCTGGCCCATCACCACACATACTTATTCAGCAGCAGTAGAAGCAGCAATAGAGCTGCAAAACAAAATGATAGCTAAAACACGCTAATTACAGACATCAAAAAGTGTTAACTATTTCTAGAGGTCTCAATTTTCTAGGGGAAGGATAGTGGATGGTTTCAAAAATTCTGTTTCAAAGCCGTATTTGAAGAAAAGAAATCTATTTATATGTTATAAATTAAATTTAATTAAAAAGAGAATTTTGGGAAACAGAATATTATTAATTCTTCTAAATAAAACAGCTTGTAGAAAGAACTAAAATAATTTAATGGCAGCTTCCCTCCCCACCCCCCAACAGAATTACCAGCATTTAGCATGTTTGTGCTACCTGACATCCCTAAAAGGCTTTCTGATTGCTCATAATAAATCCTAGTACTGAGTGCTGAAGTCTGGTCTTCAAACCACCACTATTGTAAGAGTTAGAAAAGGAAAAGCAAACTAACAAATGGGGCTTAAAACCACAACTTTCATGGCCTGGATTCTTACACAGACTTCAAGGCAATAATGCCTCCCAATTACAGAGTTTAAAATCACAAAAACATCCCCTTGCCTGATCCTATCTACTTCAACACGTTTACAATATGAATAGGAAATGAAGTATAAGACCACTATTTTCAGAAATATTTAGTTTGTAGTCTGTAAGCTTGGAAGCAAACAGCTTGAATCCCTTTCACCTGATTCCTCTTTGTTAAGAGAAATAAAAAATAAATTGGTCAAGCTGCACAATGAATAACATTGGAGCCCAGCAGACAAGGAAGTAGGTAATTCTGCAGAGTCTTCATTCTTTAATAAGCTGAGAATCAACACCCAGTACTCCATACTAGAACCAGACATGTAAAAAATTACTTGTCTTATGTTTATAAATTATCCAAAAACAACTTGTGAGAAAAATAACTTTACACATATTCATCAAAGGAACTTAGCTTCAGCTGTGGCTTCCTCATTTCTCTTTAATTTACCCTAACAGTAATACAAGAGGAACATGGCGTTTGTTAGTCATGTAACATAGCAGAAGCAGGCAACACTATGTTTCCCAGGTAGCAGATTTCCAGATATGATTAATAGCAAAGTGAATTTCAGCATCAGTTCATAGTTAGTGTTGTTTGTGGCTTATATGTTTCAAAAGAAAATCAGTCTAAGTTTTCAAGAAAAAATACATTTATATGATTTTCTATTAATAAATGAGATCTCTTATGAATAAGTAGTGGTTCAGAAGACAACCAAAGCATATATTTGGAAATTATTTAGTTATTTTTACATGATTTATTGCACTCTTTATGCAATTCAGACAATAGCTCACCAATATTTTTTATAAATGACTGATCAATATGAATAAAGAAAACAATATGCATTTATTGCTTTACATCAATTAAAAATGGAGATCTCCCAAAAATCACACCTGAAGACATTTCTACATTGAAATACAGAAATGTCATAGTCCAAAACCAGTCTACATTTCAGAAACAAAATCAGTAGAACTTTGGGATTCTGAAAGACAGCAAGAAACTCCGAAAATTAGAGAAGACTCAAAAAATCCTTGTATGAATATACTGTCCAAGTTCTTCACTACCATTTAAGTTAGCAAGAGCTATTTCTGGGAATCCAACATTGAAGGGATGAGGATGTATTTCCCATACCAAATACTTTGTTAAAAGACATAAATGCAGTCCCTAGAAGAGATATTCTTGTCACACTTCAAAAGACCTGAACAAAATTAAAAATAATTGGAAGCCAAATACAAATACCAGTGTCTCAGATATCTATAATAATTGACCAAGAAAAACGTGCTGCCTCTCATCCTCAGTTTTTGAAGAAGCAAAGTGAGAAACTAAATCACAGCCAACTAGTATTATGACAGAATTAATTTATCCCCACATACTTTTCCCAAATGTAATAACACCATTCAAAGCAACGCACTCTGGAACCATCAACTCATATGTGCACCTAGTGCAGTCAATGGTAAGTATTTGAGCACCTAAATTCCACTCAGAGTGAGGGTCATACAACAAAGAGTCATCTGTTCCAACCCTCCACTTCTTCCTCCAAACCCACATGGGGCCTTATTAAAATTTATGGAGCTCCACATAGGTGTGCATGTCTGCCTAGGTAAATCACTGGCAAGATTAGAACTATAATTATCATTATTAGGAGTGTCTAGTACATTTTATATGCTAGCAAAATCCACCAAGTATACTGGCAATAGTGTGAGGACTTTAATGCAATACGTAGCTAGTCTGAAGGGCTCTTCAAAGTCTGGTCCTTCATTTCTTTTGCAGTTAACACTCCCCCTGAATTCTCCAGTATCTCTGAAGCTCAGATATCTCTGATACAGCACTAGATGCAAATAATGAAAACGGATTTTTTTTTTTTTTTCATTATTGCTTCTAGGCATATAGGAGTGGAGGGACCAAAAATAATAATTTGCTAATACAGGAAAATAGTTACAGGGGAAAAAAAATCCCTGTTATGAATTTGAATAGAATTGCTGGGAAAAATAAATCTTTATGTCCTTTATCAAAAAAAGTCTCCCATGGTATTCAGAGTCTTTAATTTTAGTTGTCTTAATGTATTTTTCATGTAAGTCATAAAATATGATTTTTGTGTTTATTATGGCTTACACACAAAATTATATCCAAAAAGCTTCATAGGTACTAAAGTACGACATCTTTTACTCCACCACACCCTAACAGTGAGAACAATAATTCACTCATAAAGATTGATAGCTGGTATTTGTCTTCAAGTTGTCCAATGATTGCATGAGAATTAAAATAAAATTATCTTCTCACCAAAGGAGTTAGTTATTGCTGCGGGCCAAGGCTGAGGTGGAGTTATGATGAATCATGCATTGGGAAGATCTCTAGCTTTCAATGAAATTAGTAACTTCCTTGCAAATTAAATTAATTACACCTAACAAAAATTTTTATTCACAAAACATGCACCTTTGGAGGTCTAAAAATAGAAGATGCACTATTCAAGTCAACAGAAATCTCTTTTTTCCTCTCTGTCCCCACACATACTCGCACACTGTCTTGGATGGATGGAGGAGGAAGTGCTTCTAGAAGAGCCGACAGAGAAGTTATTCCACAACTTCTAAACTGTAACTTAGTTTCTCAGCATGTATGAATTCATACAGTGCCTTTAGCTTGTATAGAGCTACGCTGAGTCATACTGCCATGGGACCTGACCAAAAGCCTAGGCTTCTCTTAATAAAAAGGACTGAATTAGAAATTTTGAAACAATTTGGCTTCAAGCAATGTTTCTTATAGGTAAGATTAATGAGAACAATAACAACTACTGGAAATTTTAATTCAAAAATTCATTAGCAGTCTGCAGTGATCATGGTCCTTTTCTTCTTTTTCCCACAGACAGCATAAAAGCCAAGTCTCCTTGAATGAAAGAAAAAGACCTTTCCCATTTCTGAATTCTGCATCTGAGACAAGTCTTGGCATCACCTGCAGAGGAGGTTTTGAGCTTAAAAAATTCAGTGGCTGCTTCTGGTTTAAAGCAAGTGTTTGACACCTTCAGTATAACCTTCCCTTTGCTGAACTTTATCTCCAAGATCACAGATGTTGCTCTGTTTCACTGCCTGCAGGTCATAGCTGCTATGACAGTGCCAGCAGGTTCTTCTCTGTCTGATACCTCCCACTTGGGGGTAGGGAGGATGTTGCCTTTCTTCTAACACTTATGTTGAAACCTTCATCAGCCATGGAACTCTTAATGGGGACACTCTCTGAAGTTCGTTTGTCACAGACAGATTTGCTTGCTCTGAACTTCAGCGGAATCTCACCTGGCTGGCACCTTTTATTATACCAGACACAGTGTTAAGGCAAAGGACTAAGTTCAGTGCTAGGTATTGAGTTATAAAACATTCAATACCATGAGATAGCTCATTTATTTCCCCACATCTGATTCAGGTTAAAAGACTTCAGGAACACAGTGAGTTTTCTTCAGTCTGGACAGATGGACTGTTTATCTGTAAGACAGATAAACTACAGAAGTATATGCTAATCTACTCACAATGTTGAGCATATTGCGCTCAACACCTTTTCTGAAAAAGGCACTGTTCTTATGCTGTAATGCATCTGTGATTATCTGGAAAGTATTCAGAAGTACCTGCTCCAAAAGTATGGCTTATCTATAATTTAAACTGAAGGAAACTTTCCTTTAGGCAACACAAACTTTGTGACACATGAATGAACAACTCTGGCTGCATCCAATAGTTTACCACCAGTGCCGAAGTCTTTGCAGCATTTTCACCTCCCTTAAAATAAAGAAGGTTTTCATTTAAAATACCCAGAGGAAAACAATCTCATTTTTGTGAAGGTAGCCTAGCAGTTTTGTGTTAATCATTGGCAGATAAGCTGTTTTTCCTTGTTCCGCAGACGGGATGCCACAACATGCAGACATGAGGAAGGAGAGGCACAGGGCTTGGAGGAGGCAGTGTGGAACCAGTCTGCGAGCGCAAAGCTGAATCGCGAGATATAGCTGCAAAACCTCAGGAAATCCCTGTCTTGTTCCAGGGCCAACTTTGCTTTAGAGGTTAAACATCCCCCTCACTTTATTACAGAGCACCCAAGACACGAAGCACTGGCAGTACTCAGAGGTGGCACCTAGGTAATTTAACAACATCATCAAACTATGAGACTTAGAATTTGATTTATAATGATGACTAACCCAATAAAATGGTAAAGCAAGTCAATACGCAGGCTCAGAGACTTCTCCAATTTTTTTTACCCCCTAGTACTTTGATGATGCAGTCATCATAAAGCATTCCAGACACGTCATGCTCAGTGGAAACTATGGAACAACAAAGCCTCACGTGTATCCTTGCAGAGATCAGGTCATTCTTCATTAGAGCTGTGTAAACCTAGTTACAGGATCAGCTTTTTTTGTGGTAACAATGAAAGGACAGGGGGAAAAAAAAACCAAAACCCCAGCCTCTTTATCATAATATGTATGAAATCGGTTCCTAGTAAGAAGAATTCTTTCAGTGAAAGTGGTAAATTTTCAGGTGGAGCAAAGAAACCAACCAACACAAAAAACCTCACACCCTAAGAGTTCAAATCCTTGCAAATTGACATTGCTATGCTGATTTATGCCCATCGAGAGCTGTCCCTTCATAATTTGTTCCAGGCTGGAATTTTACTATGGAGAAATATGCACATTCTTTTAAAGCCAAGGAAAAATACACCCATCTAAAGGGACAGCTTGCATGTAGTTCTATTTTTGATCACTCCAGATATTTTCGGCTATGTCTTGCAATCATCCTATTTATGGGATCAAAAAGAAGTAACCCAGATATGTGAATAAAGTTACTAAAATCATTGGTCCAGACAGGACTCAGGCTGCTAAGTACATGATGATTGATATTGGACACATTTCTTTCTTGGCAGCGAGTTTTGGCTTTCAGCTACACCGTACTGACATCAGGCACATTAAACGTGAACCCAAATATCTGCTGAAATTCACAGAGATGTTGAAACATTTTCAACTCTGAAGCCAAAGATGTGTCAGCTGAGAAAGCTGAAGTCTACCTTCAACTTCTGTCATTCTAATTTGGAGAAGAAATGCTCAGCAAACTTGTCAAGTCTAAGCAAGCTCTTTTACAACCCACTGCTCTATTTTCTTGTGGCATGAGTCCACCGGCAACAATCATCATAAAAGCAGTATAAAGGTCAGCTGTTGCATGCATTTGCCAGCCCTGGATACAATCCCAATGCACAAAAGTGGGTTCAGAACCTTAATCCATATTTCACTTTCTGTATCAGGCAAAAACAACAAGTTTTAGGCCCATCTTTTGCTGAGGCAAGTGATTTCCAGAGAGAGCACCTACTTGCTCAAGAGATGTATTACAGAACAAAAGCATACTTATTACCTTTGGACAATCTCTGCTCTCTTGCAGGGCTCCGTAACTTCCCATTCTCACCTCTGTTAATATATTTTGTGCCTTCAAATCCCCTTCCTAGTGCCACTGTATTCAAGTACTGATCAGACCCCATCAATCGGCCACTGCGCCAGGAGCTCTTTCAGGAGCCTCAGTAGAGAAAACATGGTAAATACCTGGAAACTTTCAGACTAAGAAACCACAAGTCTTGATGTGTGTGCCGCTTAACCAAAAACTGCATTCAAGTTGTAACTGGTTGCTCAGTTTGGTATCTGTGGTAACACAGATTGCTCAGTCTAATTATTTTGCTCTGTGGCGTGCAGGTTGTGTGCTGGAGTTCTGCTGTTTTCCCTTACTTCAAATACCACCACGGTCTCGATAACTTGCTTTTCTTTACAAGCTTTGGAGAAATTAACCTATACAGCCTTTTAAGATAGCTTCTTTCAAAGACCCAACAAAATAATTCCTTTATCCTTAGTGGACAGTTTTATATACACTGGGACGATGATAAAGCAAACTGCTTTCCCCAGACAACATCTTTTCAGAGGAGCACAGCATTGGTATGGTTTTCATGTAGGTACTTTGTATTTTTATTATTGATTTTTCTTAACTTAATTAATCAGTTATACGTTTATTGGCTTCACCTGAGTGTCTTGCATTTTAATGTTACAATGAATCATTTGTTCAATAAATTCTTTTTTTTTTTTAAACCACACTATGGTTTATATTTTAAACAGTTATTAAAGCAGGTTGAAAAAACAGTTACAGAACAAGTTCTAAATAATGAACATGCTGCTTTAATTAAATTTTCAGATTAAAAAAATATTTAGGAGGAGAACCACATTATAATATTTTTTTTCCCCCTCTGTATAAATGGGGTTTCAGGTGTTCTTTCAAAGCTCACAAGTAGACACACACTAATATGACATTGCAACCATGTCCAGGCCAGACTATGCTAACTTCTGGTGGATATTTCTTGAGCTACCTCAGGGGCAAGAGCCAGAAAGAGCTCACTAACGTGACCTTACAAATTGTTTCTTGGGCTGCAGGAGGTTGCATTGAGCCCCCAGTTCCACGTTTACATAATGGTTCTTGCAGGAGTATCTCTTCCAGAAATACAAATCCAGATACAATTTCTATTTGAAAAAATAGAATAAAATTTCAAAAAATGATATCTTACTTTCAACTATTTAAACATTTCACTGTTTATATTTCAGTAGGATTTGAAATGAAAGCAACAATGACTACAGCAAGTAGTAGTGTTGGGGTTCTTTTTGTTTTTGGTTGTTTTTTCTTTTTTAAAAAAAAAAACAAACCACCAAGCAGGTCTATCAGAGAGGAAATAAAGATTAACTGCCCATATAAAGAAAATTTGTAAAGTAAATTCTGAGAATAGAGTACAATTTAAAGACATCTTTGTGTTAACCTTTCACACAAAGTACCTCATACTGTACAAAGAGCAGAAATATCCTATGCACCCTAACAGGGGTGCTGCCCCTCGTTTAGAAGCTATTCAAAGAGCAAAGTCCAATTATTTGAAAAAGCAATTTAAAGGTTTCCCTCTAAGAATCTCATCCATAGGTACCGGTAAGAGACAATATGTATGAGTACATATACTGAGATAAGAGACTATTTTGTTCATGCTGTGAGATGAGAGAAAGCTGAAAATGGGAAGTATTTTGTGTAGCAACGGCATGAGAATACTATTATTGTTCATATACTTTTTTATTTTTAAAAAAATCAAAAAGTTTTGCTGCTTTTCTGAAGACCAAACAATTTACACCAGGAAAAGAAACAAATATTGACCTTATTGTCAGAAAAAGGGCAGATACAAGCACTTTTCAGCTTTCTTTAACTGATGGAAGCATTTCAAGCCACCTAAACAATATAAAACGTGTGAATTAAGACATGTACTAAGAACAATGGGAAAAGAGGCACTGAAAGATAAGACATTGTTTAATGGGTTGTGTAATCTGATAGTTCGTGTCATATGATCTAGAAGCTGGATTTTGCAAGGATAAGATATCAGGATAAGAAGCAGAACAAAATGAATACTATAAGTAGTCTCTAATGATGACACCTACAATGAATAGCTAAAAGTAACTTTCAAGGAAGGAGCTCTTAAGAGCTCACCTTTACTACTGAATCTGAGCTGAACCCCTAAGGGAAGTCTTTTCCAGCAGCAATGAATTTCTGAAGTACATAGCTGCACTTTGTACACAGAATAGAAAGAACAGATTGCTGGAAACCCAGAAGTCCATTTTGCTGAAAGTGATGAGTTTTCCAAAAGCCAACGAGAACAGATTAGAATATCTGAAGACTTATCTGCTAGGAGACCTGTTTTGCATACATAATTCAATATCAATTAGCCCAACTGGGCTTTGGACACTTGCATAACTTGGAGTTTAAGCCCAGGCTTTGCCCTATTCAGAATAGACCTCCGAGGCAGGCACAGCTATGTCTCATCTGAACCAATTGGCCACCAATTATTTTGTACTGAGAATGATGGGCAAATAAATACCTTTTGAGCAAAAAAATTCTTTTTGTGACCTTAGAAGTTCTCTGTCAAAAAGTTCAGTTCCAACAAACTGGCATTTCCCAGCAAAAGTCAAGGAAGCCTCCTGCCTACCCCCCAGCTCAATCATTTCAAATGAAAATGTTACCAACAGAAGAGTGAGTAAATGTTAATGCTTAGCCTCAGGTCTTGATCAGCTCAGACTTGAATATGAGATGACAATTTGTCCTAGAAAGTGAAACATTTCTGAAGTTATATGAGTCATCCTGCACATGTGGCAGTCCCAAACGCAGAATTAAGTAACATAAGAAGACTTTCAGAGTTGATTTCATCACATTATCATTTTTTGTGGTTACATCTCATCCTTTTCCCCTTCATTTTAGTGACCACCACTTAGGTTACAGCCTTTCAGAATGGAAAATGGAGCTCTTTTAAGAAAACACAAGCATGCTTTGTCTTTATTGTCCTTCTGTAGAACAAAGAAAAAATAGCAATAATTTTAATAAGAGTTAGATTTGTCCATTATCTACTTTAAGTTACATGACTGTTAGTTCTGATACACAACCAGGTTGTCTCTTAAAATAAAACAAGGTTAACAGATAATAAAAGCCATAAGTAACTAAAGTCATATGCCAAGATATTAGGTCCCTTATAGTCAACAACTAAGCCTCGTCAGCCCTCCTTATCATTGGTCTTATTGTCCATACCAAGAAGTTAGGAACTGTATAAAAGCAAGTTTATAGCTAGTTAAGATGTTTTCAGTGAAGAAACAATTTTTTTAGCGTTATCTAAAGCCACCCGCTCCCGTAGCTGGAGCATTTGGTAGTTACCATGTGGGAAACAGATCAGCCTCACTGATCTCGCACACTCTCCTTGCCCACAACACAGGTATCACTCAGATTTGCTCTACTATGTAATTTTTCCACCTCAGTAACAGCGGCCACTTTTGTATTCTCCAACAGCTCCTGTGACCTGTGTGTTTTCTTCACTGATCTACATCAGTGAACTCCATAGCATGAATATCTCAACATCATGTTTAATTTGATGACAGTCTTGACTAGAAATCTGAAATATTGAATTTCATATCACAGGGGAGACCAAGCATGTGAGCGTTGTTTACAATAAAAAAAGGATATGGAAAAAACCTAGATTTTAGCAAAATAAATTAATAAATAAAAAAAGACAACTAGTACTAGCTGAGTTTGGTGATAGCTAAACCTATCAGTAAGCCTTCAAACACTAAACTTAGATATGTATTTGCTGAAATTAATTTAGTGTTCTTTTACCCTCATCTCTTCCTTTCCATGCAAATAGTGCTGCTTTGTGACTCAGTTTAAGTTACAAGTTTCAACGTGAAGATGCCTCTGTACAAACAATAAAGAAACTAAATCCACCTTCAACCATAAGACAGTATTTGGTTGTGCAGACCATATTTGTGGTTCCTTCCTTGAAAAAATGACAGATATCCACACTGGCTTCTCAGCATGTTGCCACACCACAAAGGACATGGTGAGGTCAAAGCTGAGGTCATGGAAGATCTAGGCTAGTCCTGCATCCAGAAAAAGGGTTTTTTAAAGAACAGGTTGGCTTAGGGCTCCAGGAGCTCAGAGCTCCAGGAGAGCAGCTGCCATGAAACAGCAGCTCCTTGCTGCATGTCTCCCCTCCTCCTCAGTTCCCTCCATGCTGGCACCCCCTGGGCTCCCAAGAGATGCAGTAGGAAGAAGACTCATTTCATTGCTCTCTCTCTCCCCTCGGCTCCTCTAGCTGTCTGCTACCCCAAGCATCTGCCTACTTTATAGGTACCCAAAGCTGGTCTTCAGAAGAGCTGATTTTTATCTCAGAGTATGTGTCCTGAGTAGAGGCTACACTGAAATACAAAAGCAGACTAAAGGAAGATAGTATTTATATACACGTATGACACACTCTTCCAGGCAGACTACATGTAGTAAATGTCTATATTGGGACACAGATGGTTCTTGCGGTATTTTCATACCTACCAATTGATATTGGTCAAAGATTAGATTGTTAAGTCAGCTTAAAAAAATTTAGGATTGATTGGAAATACATACCTGAGCAGAAAATTTCTCTATGAATTTAATAGTGCACTAGCATCATTAGGCATTGTTTCAATGCAAAAGTAATAATTATGTCTTCAACTTTCCATCCAAGTTATTTTTCATGTGTTTCTTCCCAAGTAGGAATTCAATGAAAGTAGGAGTCAAGGGAAAAGAGAAGCAGCAGAAGAATCAGAGTAGCAAGACACAAGAAAAGAAGAAATTAAATTAAATTTAAAATAAAAAAAAAAAATAAAAAAAAAAATTTCATCTTCCCAACCACTCATCAACTTGTTGAGATCCTGAAAACCTGACTATCATAGTGATGGCTTTATGGCAGAAGAGACACAGAAAAGAATAAACTGAAACATAAACTCACTTTCAGTACATATATATTTGCCACTGTGGTCTCATGTCCCCTATGGCCCCAAACTCTCATATTCAGATTGGGGGTTGCAGGGGAAGGAAATATCTTGTCTTTGTTCTTTGGTTTCTGCTGAACCATTTCACATTTCCCTCCTGTTCTCTCTCCTGCCATTCCCAGAGGGCAACCATGGACCAGATGTGAATGAAGCAACTCACAAATATGACCATAAATACTTCACCATGCAAATGCAATTTCTTTAGCCACATATAACAAAACGCTGTACATGTCAGACTGCTCATTCACACTCCAGCTTGCAACTAATCAGCACTAATCAGAGTGATCAGATTCACACTTCACTGAGCTTTCCCAGATTTATACTGCAGAGGACTCAGATTTCGCCATTCAGAACAGAAGTACGTGTACACTCAATAAGCAGGGAATAGCCGGCCATATGGGGCTCTCAGGAGAAGGAGCACTGAAAGTGTAAGGCAAACTTCAAATAAAGAACAAATTGATTCCTGATGCCATCTTTTCCTCTTAAACTAGTGAAGGATCCAGAAAATAAAGCAGCGCCACTCTTCATTGCTTTCACATGATAAGTGGAACAACAACATGACATTACCTGATGTTACCATATATTCTATGTAAAAATTATTTGGTTTGATAAATCTCTTGTAAGGCTTTGATCTTCGGGTCTTATGAGTCATATTACAGAAGAATTTACTGTATTTAATTTAGAAATCATTTGAAAAGGTCTACCATGTTCATTTCTCTCTGCACCCCTATGAAGGGAGATCTCTAAATGAAGGAAGTAGAAACCAATGAACTCTGTGTATGATCTAACTGCATACAATTATTTGTTCAACATTTAAAAAAAAAATCAAAGTAGAAGGAAACAATTTAAATTGCATTGCTTTAAGGAGCTATCAGATACAAAAGATCCATAATTAGAGCTTTTAAAGTTCTTGGTTTTGAGTGAAGCAGTGATTAAGGAAATTGTTGGAAACAATGAATAGCCCAGAGGCCAGGAGACTTCAGAAACCTTCACATATGGTTTTCTTTGCTTTCAAATCAATTGGCAGGCTCAGTCTGAGATCACCCTCCTTCACCTCTATTCTAATTAATTATTCATCTTGTCTACCTGTAATAACCTAAAATTTGGGCATTTCATCTAAATACCTTTTGTAGGTAACAGGAATAAAAAAAATGGTGTTGAAAGAACTGATCATCACTTCTGTGTTATCTGTGGGAGCTGAGCTAAAAAACCCAACTGACTCAGACGGAATGGTCATATTTTTGTCAGTCAGCTAGGTGAGATGACTCAAGTTGTCTGTCTTCCTTTAAAAAAAAATAAAAGAAAGCGTATGACTGATTTGGAAAGCCCAAGTTCAGTGCTGCAGATACTGGGTATAAACTTGGGCAAATCCTCTGGAAAGGAAACTAGTAATACTACTCATCAAATACTACCCAACAACTACTCATAATTTCAGTATGTTAAACACTGGAGCTGCCTGAAGACTAAGACTTATGAAGAATTTCTACATTTGGAGAGAAGGAGGGATCTTGCACTTTTCTGGGAAGAGAAGACAAGACTTCAGGATCTCTCTTTTAAAAGTGCTTTTTCAGTTTGTTTCCAACTTGTGAACGTAAATGCTAAGAGAAAATTTGCTTTTGTTTTCAAAGTTTTCCTTTATAAAAATTATAAACAAAATTTCATCATTACATCAATGTTTCAATCAATAAAGTAGTCAATTTTGCTGGGGAAAGGGAGCACGCTGGAAATCATTCATCTTCCTCTGAAATACAGGTGAAACACCCACGCACTATAGAAGTGGGAAGCATCCCCGTGCTTAACTAGAAATATCCCAGACTTGTATATGGATTAATATCCTGTAACTGATATTTATTCAGATATGATGTGTTAACGTACACCATCTTCCCTGATATGCCTTAGGCGATTCTTACATCCTTATTGAGCAATGATAACTATAAAATTGCCAATCTTCCTTCAAAAAGTTCAGGAGAGATTACGGAACTTGTGAACTGCGTATTGCGCTTATGTAAGTCTCCATGACAAGCATTAATGGAGCTGCTGGCTGTACTTAAGTAGAGGCAAATCTATCAAAAATTTGCGATCAGAGATACAAGTTACAACATCAGAGCTGTTTAACACCACCACTGACCATTTACATTCTTCTACAAGTTGCTACGCAAAGGAAGATTACATGCTACATTTTTCATTTTGAGAATGTGAATTTGATATTTCTTCTTCTGCTTTGAGGTGGTAGAAAAAACAAAACAAAGAGAACCAGAACAAATGTCAGGTTTCAAAAGTAAATTACATCATATGCACATAGCTCTTTTAGGCTAAGCAGAGTTTTCATTTATATCTTTCACTCTTACTAGTGATCAAATATCAAAGTCAAAACAGTCATTTTAATATAGTGAAGCAGAGCATTTCTGTTGCAAAACATTTATCCATAGTGAAAGGCTCAGTCTCAGCATTACTTTTTTAATTTAGATTCCAAAGCCACAGGTGAATTTAACCTTCAGCAAATTAGCAACTTCCAATAGGAAAACAAACAGCCTGCCTGAAATACAGATGCTTTTCAGAACTGACCAAACTGATCATCACTGTCACAGACACAAGTTACTGTTTTTCTAAGGAAAACTGTCAATGGCCTAATACAATTGCTAAGGATTTACAGGAGTAGGCACAATGAGACATAATGAGAACAGGACACATTCCTCCCATGCACACTTGAGTCCCAGGGGAAGCTGGGAGTAGACAGTTCCAGGCAAAAGCAAAAGAAGTCAGGTGAATAACTTCTAGGTTGCCAGGAGACTACCTAGATACGCTGGCTATTTAGCAATTCATTAACAAATGGAGATTAGTTAGGAAAAGCAGATGTTTTTTCTGTGTTGAAGCCACCCAATAGATATCATGCTAACCCAAACCTAAGAGAGCATTGGCTCTTCAAGAGGGATACAATCGAGGTCATCCTAAAAGCATTGCCTTTACCCCATAGCCCCTACACAGGTCCCATCAGCCTGACAAGCCACCTCCCAAAAACCTAGAGGAGCACCTCTGCAGTACTCAGCAGCATCCCCTGCACCATTCATTCTCTGACCAGAGCTCTGCAACCAGGGTCACTGCATCCCTCCGAGGCTCATTGAGGCAAGGGGCAACAACAGTACTAGCAGCTTTGGACCATGGGAGAAGGGCCACAAATTATAAATACCAGTCTAGCAGTGTATGCTCGAGCCTGCCTCCCAAAGAAACCCTCACTTCATATGCAGGTCAGTACAATGCTAGACCTATCCATCCACTGGGTGGACCGGTGGCTGCCTTAGCATTCTCAAGCTGGTCACATAATTATGCTTTAAAGTTATGTGAGTGAAGTGCTAAAAGTAAGGAGGCCTCCTTTCATTTACCCCGATCTTTCATCATCAGAGATACCTGGACTCCCTCCTGGATCATCACGACTCAGCTGTCAGAGCTGCCCCTGGCAGAGACCCAGCCTCATCTGAATTAGCCACTAATAAAACATCATCTGCTCTCACCTTCTCCACACTGCAGAAGTGGCTCTAGCTCTCCTTATATCGACTAAACCTGCTAATGACCTCCTGCTAATGATATCTGCCAATGACCCCTAGAGAGATAAGCTAATGATATCTACTAACGAACTGCAATTGAACTGCACCTTCTGCTCATTAAAGGCCAAAGTCCACTAACTTTACTGCCCTTAGGTAGAGTCTCAGTCTATCTGCTCTCCCTGGTATTAGCAGGACAACTTGCAGAACAGCACTTTACATAAGAAGGTGGCAGAAGTGGCACCTGTAGGTTAAACAGAGGGTTAGACTTTCCCATCTGTGGTGTTTTCAAGAGGTAATTTCCCCCAGAAAGAAAAGATGATCCTCTGATTAACGCAGGGCATGAGAGGCCTCAGCTAGGTCTGTGCTCTGTCACAAATGTCTTGTGAAACACTCTGAGATACCCCTCTTTGCATCAACTTAGATTCCCCAACTAAGGACAACATCTTGTCAAAAAAGTATATGTTATTTTCTGAACGTGATATACAATCAGTAACAAATCTCTAACTAAAAATATCCAACGAAAGAAACATAGGACCTATAAGATGGTGGACAACTGTTTTGGTGGAGCAATTTTCTGTTAGTATTTAGTACGCTAGAGAGAACTCTTACAAGCTATGGTGATTGCGGTTTTTAATCATTAGAAAGGGAATTTATAGAAAAAGATAGAAACTTAGTGGAAAGGTGGGGAAAAGCCAATATATTACAGTCAAATAAGAAAACTATCCAAAGGCTCTATGATAATGCCATGATAAAGTGGGTTTCTCCCCAATACAGGTGAGTTTCAGGATAATTCTTGTTAAATATCCTGTCTTTTGGCTCCTGAGTCATTATGTCTCTGGTAGATTTAACCTATGCCGGGGGGTGCTCTTTGAGCAGGGCAGTGGGCCTGGGAGGTTATTATCTCAGGTGCTATCACAGCTAAATTCAGCAGAGTCCATCAGGCAGAGCCCTGAGCTGATGCTGTCTGCAGTGTGGTCATGGCAGTAAACTGAAATCAGTGGCAATTTGCTAATACCTGGGGAGATGTGAATATACCACCATTCCCTGTGCATACTGTTGGCAGTATCAGCCTCTAGGGGGGTGTGTGTCCAAGGGAACAGACATCCTGGAGCAGAAGCCTCTTAAAATGTGTGTAAACTTGAATTAACAAGAGAGTAAGTTTGATCCCTCTGGACAAGGTACCTCCACTTGTTCTTTGCTAATGATCAGGTGTGCAAGGAAGAGATATTTAATTTCTATGAATCTGCAGTATCCAAAACACCTGGAAATAGACAGCTTTCTTGCACCAGCCTCTTTAGTCTAAGTTCTGCCATTTTCATGGAATTTACCCTGTGCTTTCCTGATACTGATAACTCAGATGACCAAGTCTTCTCCGTAGCTTAGTTGTACAAATGAGAAAATGAGAACACAGGGGGCTCTACTCTCCAAAGACAGACATGGCTGGCCAACCACATATATAGGATATTAATATAGAGCGAGCAACATTGTTTATTTCAAAATGTATAAGGAGGCAGGAGCAGTGAGGGGGGAAAGAAACACAGAAATCCCAGAAAACAGATATTTACTGTGCTTCCCTGCAATAAACATTCCAGCAGCCCTGCCCTGGGATCCTAGCACCATTATACAGCTAATATTGCTTGATTACCCATGCACCACCACAGCGTCAGCCTCCCAAGAACTGAAATCGAGTTTTCTATTCTTAGCTCGTGGTAATTTAAGCTCATTATGGAGGTGCTTGTATTCCATGAGCACAAGAGATAAAGGAAGCAATATAACTTTAATGAACAGCTGAAATAGCAACCACAGCAGGCTCTGTAAGCAAAAAAAAAAATAAAAATCTTTTTTCAGATGTTGTCTTGATTTCTGTCCCACAGGTCTAAGTAGTTAGTGCTCTCTGTATGTTTTATGAAGATATTCACACCCATGCTTAACAGAAGCAACTATGATATGCTATTTAATAAGAGCAGGTACATACCAGCTTGGAAGGTAGAACCACTCAAATTATGGAAAAGGAAGAAAGGAAAAGTATTAACCTAGATCTGGGACAAATAATAATAAATCATTTAAAATAATACTCAGCTTAAACTAGGTAGCCACAGAGGTTTCCTTTTTACATAAATAGATGTCTTATGTGTCTAATGTTTCTCACTTAGACTGAAGAAAATGGATGGATGCAGATTAACTGTCAGAAGCAGTAAGCGGAGGAATAAATGCAAAACATTTTGGGTTCTTTCTGATAAATGTTTGCACACCCCAGATTATTGATTTGGTGCTGCTTTTCTTTCACTGCTATTCATTAAGGCTCTAATCAAATCATATGGTCAAATCCTGCAGCCCCCTTGGAGGCAGTGATTGTGTTTGCCGAGCGAAGAGTTCAGAGAGAACATGAGGTAGGCAGAAACCACAAGTTTGGAACTATGAATTTAAGGAAACCATCATCTTTCAGCAAGGATGGCAACTAAAGGACCACTTCAAAAAAAATATCACATGGATGACTATCTACCTGCAACCAGGGCTCCTCCTTACTTTGTACGCTCCCTCTGCCATGAGGTGCCGAAAAGCATTTACCTCCAGAAGAGAAAGGCAAGATCTGGAGGCAGCTGTGGAAGAGACCTACCTTCTTCTCAGCATTAAAATTTGTCCTAACTGTTTTGAATTCCTATCTCATTAAATAATCACACAAAAATGTTCAGAAGCTAGTGTAACTGGTCAGAATCTGGTATACTTTTAAATAAATTTGGGAATTAAATTTGGTCCAGTAGTTTCAAAACAGAACACTTATTCATTAACTGATTTTTCCCTAGCAAAATAATTTTTCTCTGTTTTTCACATGGTTTTTAATTTTCTTTTGGCACATACTCATCATTCCTTCCAATGAGGAAAGAGCAGAGGAAGGAAGAGTGAGGAAACATCTGCTTAGGATAAAGGGAAAAAAAAACCCCAACACTTCAACTATTAAGAGTTTATGATTTCAAAACAAAGGGAATATTATGCTGAAAAAAATATGTGTCTGAAAAGCTTCTGACATTGGTACATAATTAAAATTCAGAAAGTGTTAAAACATAGTTATTGCCATGGCCCAGAACCTTCTTATAATAACTACCTACACGACACCTCTGAATATCCCTGCACAGAATCAAGGTTAAATTTATCTCAGGGGCATACTTTCCCCTTCATATTTGGGAGAAAGACTCCTACATGACTGTGTATAGACACTTGATTTTTGTAGCAGCTGGTAATTATCACAGCACTAATTTGGAATGCTTTTATTATCAACCTTATCCAACATTTAAGTTCACATATTCAAAGCAGGCTGGAATTAGATTTAAAAAGAAAATCCAATGTATTTCTGGACCAAAATATGCTAAAGGCAGTAAAGTTTCAGCATTTCTCTGAAAAGTTTTTTGTTCTTCCATTTAGAAAAGAAAAGAAGGAATATTTGAGGCAAGCATTCTCCACAATAACAACAAAGTTGTTTTTGAAATATCCCGCTCTGTGTTGGAAAAGTTATGATGGAGAGTTTCCTGCCAGCTTTTCTGTTCACTCACATTCCTCATCTGTGGAGGGAATTTCTTTGGTGTCAGTAGAGGTGCAGGCCTGAGTCCACCAAGACCTAGGTTAACACCTGAAAATGACACCTGAGGCCTTTTCAAAGAAGTGTCATTAAAATTTTAGAAATGGGGGGGGGGGGTTCTGCCTAAATTGACACTGAAGATTCATTTGGGGTAGGGAGGAGAATAGGGTGGAAGCAGCTGGAAAATGATAACAGAATCCTGTTTATGAACATATCGCTGTAGCATTAACCAGTACCCTTATGATCCACAGCGCCGAGCATACTTTTAAAGGTGTTATTACTGCCACTCTGTGAACTGAGACAATGAGATGAACCCATAAAAACAAACGTGTGGACAATCTTCTTTCATTACCTGTCATCCACTCAGTGCTCTGACATCTGAGAGACACAGGAAACTGTTTCCACAAAATAGAGGAGATGTAAACTGAGTTCCCTGGCACATGACCTGGAGGTTGTTATGTTTGCCTGGACAGAGTTTTTCAGGGAGCTGTTGTGCAGCTGTACACCACAGTACTGGATCATAAAATATTCCCGCCGCTCCATTTATTTGCACTATGGAGAAAAGTCAGAGGATGCCACCAAGAACCAGAGTGACCATCAGATTACAGTGCTTGGATTTTTTTAGCCTCCCAGGAGGACTTTTGTCATACCTACAGCAGTATGATAATCTTGAACACTGTTTACAAAGACAGCAGCTAAAGACAGCAGTGGTTACAAGCCAGGAATCCAGGGATCGGAGGTAGCTGCAGGAACCTACCCTGATTCTTGTGTATGGGTCCAAAAGAGAAATCTTAAGCTTCTGATTCCCTCTTTTTTTGCAGGTTTTCTGATGAAAGGGCTTTACTCTAGTCTCAGGTACAGTACGAGATCTGCTCAACATGACTGTACCCTTGTCTTTGAGTCTTCAGAGATATTGACCTCAAGGGTTATCCTTATGTCCCTGAGTCACAAGTCAACCCCTGACTGGACAGTCAATTCAGTCAAACCACTTGAAGTTTTCCTCTTTGAGCAAGAATGAAAGACCAGGCAGCTGGTTAATTCCTTTCTCCTTGGCTCAGAAACCTCTTGCTACGATGACCACGATGATAAGAGCTTGCACTCAGATCACTCAGCCCAACACCTGAGTCAAAGACTGTTTGTCTTTGGTCAATTGAGTTCCTAAACTACCTTGCAGGGCTAAGTAGTGGATCAGCTCCCCAATCTGGTTCCTTTCTAATCCCATTCCATGTTTGCTCCTGTGAATGGGGAGAAATCCAGATGCAGGTGAGAGCTGAATCCAAGCTCTTTTTCATGGCCCAGCTCACACTCATGCTCCCGAGCAAGTTCACTGTTTTCTTCTGAGCGTTAGTGTATCTGGTCCAAATTTCATGCCTTTCCCATAAAGTAACTTCACTTAGGGTAATCAGACTGCATTTGCAAGCCATAAGAAAGGTCAGTGACATATATTTAAAAAGCTATTTTTGAATGTCTGGCTTCTCACTTTTATCTCTTGAAATTCTCTTCATGGCTTTCTATGGCTCCAATCAAACTCCCATTGATTTCCTTAGGAATTGGATCAGGCTGCCTGTGGTGCCTGCCAAAACAAGAAAAGCAGAATGCAGTCAAATGCAGCATCAGGAGAACTGCAATAAAACCTGTTTAGATGAAAATGTGGTTCTACTCTGAAGACTGTCTCTGTCAGTGCAGTTGTGCCTTTCCTTGGTTGACTCTTAATCATTTCCTTATCATCAGTGCCAAGTTTAATATTTTAAAATTTGGATTTTTTTTTCATAAGCTACAGCCCTCTAAAATCAACCTGGGATTAGGAAAGGAAGCGTGGTCTTGTGGCTAAGACAACAGACTAGTATTCACTCCCATTTCTGCCACAAACACCCACCACTGACCTTCGGCAAGTTGCTAAGGGAATGATTTTCAAAAGCACTCAACTTTGGACTTACTCTGCTTTCTAAGATTTAAATGGAAACAGAAATTTACATTAATAGGAAGAGAGATAGGTCAGTCCTAAATGTCACAGAAAAAAACTGTTTTCCGTCTTTGTTTCCTTCCATTTAGCAGTATTAATCCTTCTTATCCATCAAGTCCTTTAAAACTGAAGTTCTTCAGCATGGAGAGACACTCCTACACAGAGATTGTACTGTGTCTGGTCTAATAAAGCCTCAATCTTACTTGAGTCCTCTAGGATGATGTCAGACTGGGACAGGAGCAAGGGTGCACTTTGACTGCTGTTCTGCTTCTGGCTTTGTCTGGCCAAAGAAGTTTAAACACAAACATAATAATGGAGCATCTTTCTTCCCCAGCTCCTTTCCCTGAACTTGTAACAATATGTTATTTAATAAATGATTATCATCATCATAATGAAAGTTAACAAATAATTCAGTCTGATGCCAAAAATATAATCTAGTTCACGTGCTCCTGTATATATTAGGAGGAAAAATTGGGTTTTTCATAACATGACTACATACACATCTGCTAAATAAGTTACAATTTTCCAGCCATATATGCACTTTAGTAAAATATTGAAAAGGTAATATACTCCAACTATATCCTGCAGTACCACTACTTTAAAATGTGTCCTTGGGCAGATCACTTTTCTTCTTAGCAAATCCATTTTCTTCTTTCCCTCTTTCCCAGTTTCATCTAGATAGCTGTAAGCACTTTGGGGTGGTGACTGGCTTTCTGTTATTGTTCCTGCAAGGCTTCCCAGTGTGGTCCCTGGTCTTGAAAGGAGTTTCCAGATGCAATTGCAATGCAAACAAAGGGATGATTACTGTGAATATACTAGCAAGCATAGCAAGCAAGCAAGCATAGGAAAACCTTCTATCTGGAAGTATTTCTACTGGTCTGAGAGCATCACGGGCACTAGAAAAAAATGGATATACTTCTGTTATAACCCATTTGGAGGAAATCCATTAAAAAAATTAGATGTCCTTTTCTGTTTTAAGTTTACCAAGAATTGGAACTAAACACATGTCTTCTGAAGAAATCCCTTTCTCCCTCCAGCCATCACACTGAACTGAAATAAAACAGATGTGCTCAAATAAAAAAATCTGTGCTTACTTGTTATTTTTTTCCTTGCCCTTATTACCAACACATATGACTTGCACCAATACAGGTAAAAGCAAGGAGTATTCTTCAGAAGTTTCCCATTGCTATATTCTGCCAATACCTGCTGTGATTCCATTCCTATAAATAATGGGTTTCTTGTGTTATATCGTCAGATCCCAGCTACACAAAAGCCAAACTCAAAACTCAGGCATTCTTAGAGATTTAAAAAAAACCCAAAAAACAAACCCCTGAAATCCAAACCAAATACATACAAATTCAACCAGAGATGAAGATTTCCAAGATTTGTCGTCAATTAATGTTTATTGTATGAAGCCAAAAATTAACTCTCTAAAAAGTACCAGTTTTGAAATAGGAATATAAAATATTGTTTAAAGCTTCATTCAAATATCCTTTCTGAAATAAGTAAGTTCTCAGGATGGGGTTTCATAGTTTCACCATTACATTAAGAAAAATAAGTTGTTTGTAGAACACTATGCAGTTCATAAGTTACCAGTTATAAACTAATCCTCGATATCCAGTCCAAATCCTAAGGGAGGCTTCAAGGCAGCCACTTCTTTTTGGCAATACAGTGATGAAAGATATATTGTTGAAAACCATAAAGCCTTGGGAAAAAATTTAGCAAACTATCTACACAGGAATGAAATGTTGAGAGCTTGGCTCATCAGCTGGAGCTTTCTGGAGAAGGAGGGGCTGCAAATATTTTTGTACAGGTTAGCTAGGAAGTCTTGAAAACAAAGAAAAATGCTATATATGAATTATTAGAAGGGTTTTCTTGCGTATTGCAGAGGCTTGCTTTCCAGGGATCTGCTGGTAAAGATGAGGTGTTAAATGAATATAAACTATCCTTTTGTAAGTTGTTCATAGATATTGTCACCCCAAATGAAGTTTGCATTCAGAAAACATGCATATGGGTACATGTTTACAAATTCCCAGGAACTTCTGTTTATAAAGAGAGACTGTCGCTAGCAGAAAAAGTTATATACAAACAGCATGTACGTGACACTGCACAAGCACTCATTGCCCCTCACTATGCCAGTCTAGGTGAATGTAGAGGAACACTGCTTTTCCATAGTGCAGAGAATAGCAAAGGATTGCACCAGAACCGGCTGCCCCTACTCTCACTTCTTATCAAGGTAGAGCTCTGGCCAAAATAAAGCCTGCTGGATTTAGCGATGCAGCTAGATACTCACTCCAGCATCAACTGCAGGAGAAGCCAAGGCATTTTAATGAGAACATTTCAGTATACGTGGCCTCATCACAGGTCATTTTATAAAACAGTACAACTTTCCCAGACATAAAGAACAGTAGTAAAACAAGGTTTCCTAAAACTTTTGTACTAGATGAAAAAGGCTTAATTGTCCTCTCTGATGCTAGGAAAGCAATTCCCTTCATGAAGCCAAGGCCACGGAGTCAGCAGGGCCTGAGTCAGCCTGAGCCTGTCTTTTTCCCAAACCTTTGTGTGCATCCATTTACTTATCCGATAAACCCTTGGGGCCAGCCCCTGTGGGCTATCCTGCATCAGAGGTGCAGCAGTGGTGTCTACACCCACTGCTGAGGACAGCCTGGCACACAGCGTGTGGACTTGGTTGCCAGTGCAGCTTTCAGGCACCAGTCTGCAAACAGACCTCCATGCCTGAGCACGTCCCACCAGCAGATACACCGTGGGCAGGTCTAAGGGTGGTTGGCTGAGCTCCAGGGACCTTATTTCCAAGCAGAGCAGACCAAGCCAATGTGCCCTTTGTAAGGACATTGTTACTGTGGCTGGAGGCTTCTGGGTGCTGCTGTAATACAAATGGTCAGATAAACTGAGACCCACACCCGGGCTTTGAATATAAACATTGGGAGCGACATGATAATTTTGTCGTGTTAACACCTCAGCTAGGCATCGGAAGAAAAGAAACCAAAATCCTGGAGCTGAGCAGTCCCAGAAGCTGGAGAACCTGGAGTCAGATCTGAAGTTTATGGCACTGTGGATTCTGTACACAACTTACAAAAGATGATTTATTTTTAATTGCAGACTAATTCATGGAAAGACTTCAGAAAGCATTTGATATTTTTGGCAAAATCCTGGTCCCACTGAAGCCAATGACAAATCACCCATGACTTCAATGGGACCATGCTTTAAGGCTTTGTTCCTCCCACCTCAATACAATAGCACTTTTGCCAATTGCAGTAACAACTTTTGGTTATTACTGAAAAGAGACATTATTAACAGAAGAATCTTCTTAGTGGGTTCATCAAATGATTGTACTGAGGAAAGTTTGATATAGTTCAGTGGCCACATCCTTCTGAACATGCACTCAGTGGCAGTTAGAAACATATGTTTTTTATAAATTTCTCATTCAGAAACAAAGACTGACAGTAAAAACCAAAAGCTTTGATATTTATATAAATTGCTAAACAGTTGCACTGGAAAGTACATTTCAATTAACGTGTCATAGTGCATCACAGTTGTTTTCAAGTTTGCCGACTCAGCTGACTCCTTAGCTCTATGTAAGTGGTTTAGGTTTACTCTAAATCTGTGAAATAGAGAACAACTTGCTTCAGCGAGTGCTCTCCAACAAGAGGAGATTTTTTAGGTCAAATTATTTTACTCGGATCCAGCACATGCAATAACATTAGTATTATTTCCACCCTGTTACCTATTTCAAAGCTATGCCAATATTCTCTCTTGGGTTTTATGTTAGCACTATATTCCAGTAAAGCCCTTTAGTATGATTTTATATAGATTAACTACTAACCAAACACAACTTTGCCCATTTGTGTGTTAGCCTTTTTGTTTCTTATGTACTCTGCTGCCGCCTCTAGGACAACATTGTAAAACTAGGTTTTGTTCTCTGGCAAGCAGAGATGAAAGTTACTTCTATACCTCAAATAATGCTATGGGAGGAAAATGAGACAATTCTAGCTGTACTTTTCACTAATTTTGGAAATTAAAATGAAAAAGTGATAGCAAGTATCATGTTCAGTTAAAGAAAACCGGGTCTTCCCAGCAAAGACACAATTGTCCTATTTTAAGTCGCTGCCTTTTCTAGGTTTAGCTAATCTATTCAGCTCTTGCGTCTGTGGGCAAATAAGAAAAATCTCTTTAAAACTTACCTAGCTTTCAATTTTTCCCCAGATCCAAGAGTCAAGTAGATTAGTGTGTATAAAATGCCCCTTAAATGTCAGAAATTGCCTGCTAGCTGGGAACCAGACAATGCACCCTGGTTCTAAACCTTTTGCTTGTCTAGGTATACATCAAAATGCATTGACCAGCTCACGTCCCAAAGGGCGCTTATATTCATGGAGAGATTACAGCGTATTTCCTGATATTGATTGTGCTGGGTTGGGAGTTGGTAATCTCAGAGAGGAAGAATGGCTGTCCTTGAGCAAAAGGAAAACGGCGTGTGTCATCCCATGCTCCTGTCACCAGCCTGCACAGGTGACCTGGAGCAGATCTTGCCTTTGCCAGTGTATCTTTCCTGGCAGGTGTCAGTAATGCTAGTACTCAGGAGACCTAAGATAAAGCAAATTGGATAAACAGTAAGGGAAAGCTATAAAAAGGTCAATTTGGACTTGGAATTAGCTAGCAGAGAGCTCGTGCTACACATGCAATTCTCATTTCCCTGCAGTATTTAAATAAAATAACTACCAATCCTGAGAAAAGCCCCTTTCTGTTTGAGATTGTCATCTCCATGGCCCCACTTGGCTGCTGAAAGGCTTCACTCGCCTGCTTGGCTGCTCTAGGCTAGCAGGACACATTCGGAGCAATGTGACCTTTTTTGCCTGATTCCACACATGAGGGATTTTACCTTCATATTATAGCACATCATTGGCCAAATGATATGCAAAATTGACTAAGAGGGGGAAAAAACCCTCTGCTTACTGTTTTTTGGAGGTATCTTATTCAAAGATATAAATCTGCTACATTCACATTCAAGCTCGAATTGACATTTCAGTCTCCCTTCCCTCAAAGTCAGAGCCAGCTAGAGTTCCTGCAAAATGCTATTACCATATTAATACACTCTTGGAATATTGACTTCTCTGCAAAAACCCACCCACTAATTAGTAAAATTGACTGAAACGGAAAGACATGTATACACTCTTTCACCTATTTGTGCTTCACTCACCAGCCCTTTTGCCCTTCAGATGCTGATGTTTTCCTGATTCAAGCTCACCTTGTCTCCACCAGTGTTCCTTGCAAACACTGTGACCATCTGTCTGGGCTTCCAAATCTACCCCAGCCTCCCAAGCGTTCCTTTTATTCCCTGTACCTGACACTGCCACTTTTGTTCATTAGGTGGTGAGATAAATACCTTTTTTCCTTGTAACTATTGACCCTGTGAGTTAGCTGACCCCCAATTAGGCTGTGACCAAAGCCTGCTGAAATCAATGAGAGGTACATCATGGTCTCCACTGGGGTCTGGATCCATGTCTTACAGACTCACCAGGCCAGAGCGCCTTGCCCATGTTGGACACAAAAAATGTTGACCATTCCACCTAAGATGAAGATGCCAGTGTAGACAATGAGTGTTTTGCCGTTGACTTTGCTTAGTCCAGAACCCTATTCTGCTCGACTTCCTACAGGCAAGCTGTGCATTTATTGTGCAGAAAGTAGGATTACTAAGGCACTGCTGTAACCGGGATTTCCCCGTGGAAAACAAATGGTTTATTGAATCCAACTCCCCTCAACATTAAAAACAGAAACATGTATAAATCATGTTAGCTGAAAATGTGTGGAACACCTTTGAATCTTTTTTACCTCTTATCCAACAAATATTTCCTACGTACTTTGCTCTTATTTGAGAAATGCTAAACCCCTTCATTTAAAACTGAATAAATAAATTGCAACCATCAGAGAATGATTATGGAAAGTTATGCCAGAACTTGGTGTCTTGCGGTCACTCCACAATAAGAGATTGCTTATGGTGCTATGTTTTGTTTCTTTTTTCATTATTATTTTAAAGGAGGCAATTATTTCTGAAGTCATATGGAAAAAGTTTGATTAAAACTATATTTATACAAACGAGTATATTCCCAAATAATGATCCCTTCTGAATAGGGGCAAGTCCATTTTGGTTTGGATGTTTTATTTATTTATTTTAAAACTAAGGATTGTTCCTTCAGAGTTTTCCCATTACACTAAATAATGATATATGAGCAGTATGAAAAATGAAAGCTGGCAGAAGCAGTCGAAGAAAAAGAAATCTCCATAGGAGTCTGGATACAAAACTACAATTGCTGTAAGTGATGAATGCAAACCAGCATTCTTTTCGAATGCTAGCCTTTGAAAAGTACATACTCGAGAAGAACATCTTAAAATGCTTCATGCATGAAATATACATTTTCCCTTATTCAAAAATTATTAAAAAATCTAAACTTTATGCATCTTCTTACATTTTTATCTACTCATAAAAAATATTAGTATTACTCCATTTTTATGCAAAGATGCTGAAGAAACTTAATATTATAGCAGTGGAAATGCAGAGCAAGAAGAAAGTCACCTCCAGTACTATTCCCAAATCTACCACAGGAAAGCGCAGCCCAATGGTCTCTTTCAACACATGAAGAGGGAAAGAGGTATAACAAGCAGAGGAGGCAAATAGGAGCCAGGATTCTTTGGTCAGATTTTGTTCATTCATTTTTGAAATGGGAATAGAAACAACTTGCATCCCCTGGGTATTGCTAAAGACTTAATTATGTATTTTTTTTTTTATGATGCTTCAATTATACTTGCATGGAACGATAACTGCCTATTGCCACACACACACAATTATTCATTTGTAGTCTAGTAACACATCCAGTGTAGTCTTATCCTCTGAGAAATGATAGACCCCACCCTACAGAGATTACAAAAATAATAATAATTCATTATTGTTAAAAAGTAAGATAATCATATCTACCAGATGGGCAATTTGTAGGAAGCTATTTGTTGCTTTTCATGCAGGAACACTTTCATGTGTACGTACATAAATACTAGTTTGTACGATGTGCCAGTAGATGGAGCTAAAGAATATAGGCACATTTTCAGGTTTTGGGGGGTCAACAGAAGAGAGAATGTTCCTTTCTGCTTTGTACCAAGATACGAGCACAGTTCAGATGCCATTGAAGCTGAACCTGAAATCTAGTCCTAATTACATTGCCAAGTTTGGTCTTGGTTCCCAGTTGCACTGGAGCACCAGCTCTGCCAGGAAGTGGTAGGTGACTGCACATCCTGCAAGGCTCCCTGAATCTTCATCCTTCTCTTGACTGCCATAGTCATGTGCCACTGCCCATCAAGACACCTACTGCGAGGCATGAACTGGGTACACAAAGAGAGAAATATAATGTGGTAAACCTAGACTAAATGCAGACAGAACTGGGAGGGAGAGGGAAGGGATGGCGCCAAGAGGGATGACATCTGTCATCATGGAGCCTTGTGTATTCAGCCACCCTGAATATCTATGGTATAATCATGACTGCTTTATTTGGGATTTGCTCAAAAAAAGGTCCAAGGAAGACCTGGGGGGGGAGGGGGGAGAAATCCTGGGAGAAACTTTTATTTTTGATATACTACTTCAAAAACTTTATTTGAAAATGTAGTTCTTTACAGCTAATTCTCTCAAGAGATCCCTAAATTCTAGTTTGATTACTATTGAGCAATACCATGCTCACCTAATGTTGCCTCATTCATTGGTGATGACCAGAAAGTTCATCTTTTCTTAGACATAAATATTCTGTGAAGCTTTTAGGTCAATGCACCTCAATAAATCAAGAAAACGATGCCTAATACATGAGTTTTAGAACTGTGCAGGGCAGGGATCTCCCTCCCTCCCTTCCTTTGGGTGCTAGTATCCTTCTGCTCTCATAGCATCCAGGTTGGACAAAAAAGCTATGGGCAATTCTTCAAATGAGGAGCCTGAAGTGAACCCCCTGTCATTCAAAGGCAAAGTTTCCCATGTAGTTGAGATTTCTCCTTTGGTTTGAATTTTGTGCATATATTATTCATAAACAGAGAATACTTCTAGAAGAAAGCAAGGGGATGGCTGCTGAATTAAGATATTGTTCACTCAGTGAATTCTTACTTTACCAACACATGTGTATTCAAAACTATTTTAGAAGTAATTTGCTGAAACTCTCTATCTTTCACAGCTTTCAAGATCTGGCTCAACAAACATCTTTCAACAGAAGCTGTTACTTGAGTTTTATATTTTTCAGTGACTTTCCCCACTGCTATCAGCGACGCACAGATTTTAAAAAGATAGACTTTTTCCTCCAAGTCATCTTGTTTATGTTAGCTTCCCTTTGCCACAATAAGGGAAACTTAGTAGAGCAAGGAAGACAAAACTTCTCCACACCTCAGGGTATTGCTGGTGCTGGGCACCAAATTAGAGGCTGCACAGGAGCAAAGTTGGCACTGCAGAGACTGGGAGCAGGCTGGAGCCAGGTCTTAAAGATGTGGCCCTGGAGCTACATTTGCCTGAGGTTGTTAAAACAAAACCAATGTTAATTTTCATTTTTGCTGGTGGTGATTTGCTTTAAATTTATGCCATCCTCTTGGAGAGAAATAAATGCAGGCAAACTGCTTGCTCTTGTCCCCATGGTGAAGATTTCTGCCCCTGGAGTGAGCGTGTGACCATGCACAAATTAATCTGACATCCAGCACAACTGAAAGAAGTCAGCATCTGCAAAGTGAGGAGTCTGAGGATGTGGTGTAGGTGGTGGGGAGCACATGAGGAAGCACACACAAACGGGTCTGATGGCTGTGAAGAAAGCTTCCCATCCACAGGCAGCGGAGGCACGCTTCCTCCCTTCTTTGTGCCTACCATAAGTGTCTGCCTGTTCAGCCACATAAATTGGTTATGTCTCACCTGGCAGCTAAATAAGAGCGAGAATCTTAGGTGGAGTGATTCTTAACAGGCATTTTTAGACCGATTGCCAGAGGAGTTTGGGGGTAAAGTTCCCTGGCATTAGCTGCATGAAAGTTGCCATTGCTGCTCCACAGGCTGCTATGGGCTGACCCAGCTGATAGCTCTTCACAGGCTGCATAAACCAAGAGTTTATTTATAGCTATATAAATACATATAAACTTCAATGGGCTTAAACCAAGCCGCCAATGACTGCTAAAAGAGGAAGTGGCAACTTTTTCCAAAGGCAGATCCTAGGCCATATATGTCTTTAAAGGCCAAAACCTAGTGTGAGAAAACCCTAGACCCTTAGGACAGAGCTTTTAGAGGAACAGGTACTAAAAGATGAGGAGACAGCACAGTAAGGGCAGTACCTGTCTATTAAGTGGCATAACTTGCTTACCAATTAGGATTGCAAGCCAGTATCATTCCTACATTTTCCTTTTGATACCAAAAGTGAAAAGGAAGAGAATGAAATAGACAAGGTTGAGTCAACAGTATTTTTTTTTCCATGGAGATGTTCCTTGCATCCCTCTCCCTGGGAAGGTATATTAAGAAATGCTTTTCCTGTTACTATAGTGCCTGCCTCAAACAGATAATTAAGTGACATCCTGGTAACTGCTTATGAGTACAGAGGAAGATTTTGAATGCTGGCACATGGCGGACAGTTTACTATGGCAATTGTGCAAGCTCAGATTTATTGGGACGGTTAGTCATATCAGTCCAAAGACTGTCACATCTCGTTTTCACTAGTGTCATGTAATTAATCTTCCCTTGACTTAGAGTCAGACCTCATCATTCTAAATACCATAATAGATTTTTAAATGAGAACATTAATAACAAGGTCTCTCTGTTATTTACCTTGGCTAGAGTAATGAAAGCCAAAAAGGAGATGGCTACTCCCAAGGGCAGGTGAGGAGAGGCGTAAGAAGGAAATGAAGGTTGCTGACCTTCCTGTAGAAGAACCCAGGGAAAGAGTATGATTTGCAGAGCTTCAGTTCATCACTGAAAAAGAGGTTGTTGTTGTAATTTCTATTAAGTACTTTGGAGGCACTTCCATACGATGGTGATGAGGGCCATAGGCATACTTAGATATCTCTATTAAAAAATAAAAGCATAAAGGTATAATGTGCCAGTCTCATTTAAAGTAAAGATAACTACGTTGAACTGGGATTTTTTCTACCAGTAATCGGACTAAATTGTTTATTTAAATTTGACAATATAGGAATGCTGAGTGGGTTCTTTGCAAATTAGCTGTAGTTTCCAGTTGTATTAGAAGAGTTTAAGCAAAAAGCCAGAGGCAACAATTTCTTCTGAACAGACTTCAGAAAGCTGGGAGAGTATAAGATACTTTGAATTCCATGACTGTATCTTTACTCTTTCTGAGATGTATGTAAAATGCAGATATTTCTATAGATATGGGAACACAGTACACAAGGCAATGAAATTGCGACACCTCATCCACATACCAAATGAGAACAGAAGCAGCACAATATCAATCCAGCTTCATGACAATCACTGTGGAGAGAATAAAATGGTAGAAAAAACACAACTTTCTCTCAATTACAGGGTTAGAACTGGAGTCTTATGCTACTTTTCTGCCTCTACATTCCATTAAAATGAAAGGGCTAATAAGAAATGAATTTCAGAGTTCTGTCCTAATTATCCAAACACCACAGAGGACATGGAGTGAATGCAGATTATCACCATTTCAAGCAATCAGTGGATTTTTCAGGGAAACACAGAAATGGCATCACAACTATAGCTTCTCCAGAAAGTTAAAAAGAGATTTGTGTTCCTGGTGTGCAAGCAAGCACAATCTGAGCAGCAAGAGGGAAGAGAAACACCCTCTTATATGGAGGGCTCAACCTGGACTTGAGTCTTCTGGGGTTGATGCTGTGAGTGCTGGAGGAAGTTATTCTCCAGCTGTTTTCTGAAAGCCTTCAAACCCATTCCAGAACATGGAATGGCAGGTGGAGAGTATCAGGCATCTTCTACCAAAGATTACATTCTTTGGTACTTTACTACCCTTTATTTCCAAAGGTTATGTTATCCAGGTGGCAGCATAGGACCCAAGCCAGGTTTGTTTGTATGTTAGTGGGGGTTGGATTATCCTTCCTGTGAGCGGTCAGCAAATGCTAGGGGTGAAATACTAGTGCAGAAGAATGTTATAGAAAAAGTGGAGTCACACCAGGGTGAATATCCACAACTGCAAATTGAAATTGTCAGAAACAGCAGAAATACTACTCAAGGGTCAAGACTCATAGAGGCCAGGTACCTGCAACACAACAGAAAGCTATTCTTTGCTCCTGCTTAATAGTTCAAAGGAAAATGACCCTGAAAGACTATAGAAATATATAATATAAATTGGCCACAAAGAGCTTACAGTGCAAATGCTAGAGTGGAGCAAAAAATTTGATAAACAGAGTTAAGCACAGCGCACAAGGAAACACTCTGACTAGAACTGTCAACAAGGAAGACCTGGGCACACAGGCTGTGTAGTCATATTCTGACATACCTGAAATCGCAAAACAGCCTGAGAGATTTGGAAAATGTTTGCAAGGCAATGTGCTGGTCCTGATTACTTTCTACAGGCGAATTCTCCAAAGAGGTAGACAATACCCAAGTGTTTTATTGTTGTACACACCCTTACAACTTCTCTATTTTTGTTTTGTTTTCATGCCATCTCTTTTAATAACAATGACAGTAGTACCACAGCTGGGAGAATCAGAAAAGGTGACATAAAATATGGTTAGTCAGAATGACACACTTTACTTTTATTATTTCAAATGACAAATTTGATTTGAGAGCTTTTGGGGGGTACTATTCTTAATTTATAACAAAGGAGGTTGAAATTGATGAATACCATAGATCATTGTAGTCCAGAATGGCACCTTGAAATGTTAAAAGTATTAATCTAAAATGATATACTATATTCAGAAACTGAAATGGGTTAATATGACTTTTCTGCCTTCTAAAAGTTCATCGAATGGAATACACCACAAGACAATACAGCTTTCTAGTAGAACTAAAATTTCTTGTCTCAAATTTTACGTAATTTCAAAGTTATTTCCCTTTTGTCCTGTAACTTGCTAACAGCAATTAACAGAGCCAAATTTTCATAATCATATTATCATCATTATGATATCCCTTTCTACGGCATATTTTCTCTGATGATTCCTAGAGCACTTTGTAAATTAAAAAGTGGTATAGTGCAGCATGCTGTCAGTGCATGACAGCAGCAAAAGGAAAGGGTCCTCTTACTCAAACCAGCTATTTGGTTTCATGTCTGCTGACCAGAACGAAGAACAACCCGGGAAACAGAGTAAAGGAGCTGAACACAAAATAGTCAGGACAGGGCTGTCTATCATTAATGCTTGATTACCCCAGGCCCAGTATGGATAGGAGATATTGATAGGAAGAGAGAATTTAATGTCATCTTCTTTTAAAAGCACCCAAACACCCTTGCTAATCTCGGGGATAACTATATGAGATACATATACCTCAAGGGACACAAGCTGTCCTAAGGAATTTCCAATCTAAATAGACATGACAGTCAGAGAGTAGGAAAGGAAGAAAATTATCATATCCAGCCATAGATAAGGATCTGAAGCACCTACAGACTGTGAGTCAGGCTCATGTTTATCACTGGAGGGAGATTAGAGGTATTTTAACTCCCTTGTGTACCACATGCCCCTGTGTCACGCATGGTGATGCTCCAGTGGTGATACCCATCTTGGTCCACTAAACAGAGTGAGTCTGTGGCAGATCTGAGAAAATAATCCATCTTCCAAGCCCAAAATACTGAAAGGAGCCACAGCCAGAGCAAAAAAATCCACTTGTATGATCCAGCTCCTCCTATAACAAATATTCACTATGCCTTTAGCTGCTTTAGGAGACCATACACAGAGCTCAGAGACTAACTGAAGAAAAATACACCATTTGTGACTTCAGTAACATCACTATCGCTCCTCCAGTTCTTCCCAAAATGATAAGGAGTGGCGAGTCTTCCTGTGCAGCTTTTTTTCCTGCTCAAAGTCCCCGTGAAGTCAGTAGCAAATGCCATCAGGATGCAGGACCAGGACTGTGGACTTTGACTGGTTCTTGAACAGAATTATCCTCAGTAGGACTAACTAGTAATTTCTTTTCACTATAAAAAATGGGTTTTAAAGCGTCCTGAAAGCATACTGTACATACATGTATACACACAAGGCTCTGTCCTTCAAGACTAACATCCCCCAGAGTATATATCAAATAACTACAACCCTGAAGACACTCTAACGGTACAATGCTTTGTTCTTGCATGCCCCTCTCTTATTATTGCTTACAAAAGCTATTGCACCCTGTTCTTCAGGCTTCTTCAGCAGAAAAAGTGGGCAGCATACCCCAGAGCAAGAAGCAGGAGGAGTGGACCTGTAATAGTGATTCAATGTATGCCAAAAATGATCCCTTGCCTACATGAGCTAATTTATCATGCCAGCAAGAACAGGAGTGACTGTAACAGTGGTACAACTCTGAGAGCGCAAAACTGATCTTTTTGCCAAATTCCCCAAAGAGAAAAGAGCAGCTCTGTTTAATGGATCATGAAAAGTCGCAATTGTCATTACTGCATTTCAGGGCAACATGCTTTATTTAGCTCTTTAACCTTGGCCTATTTGTTATCAGCACAGTCGAGAATAGTTTGTATTCATTAGGAGGCTTGTTTATTTTGTAACATAATCCTTTTCTTTGTTAACATGAAAGCACAGAGCATGAAGCACTGGAAGGACAGTTCAGCCAGGTCTGCAATGTTGTTCCATAAAAAATGTCTCTTGATAAATGATTACCAGGATTAGATTTTATGGGCTAGATTCATACGAAATTTCAGTCTTGTTCCCATATGTTTCTTACATCATAGGAAACATGCAAAAGATACTTAAAAGTGCAATTCCCGGTCATTCAGTAAGTGCTCCCCTTCTCTCATATTTCTGGGCAGTATTAGACATTTCTGTATATTTTGTGGATTTACTCATCTTGGAAGAATTTGTTTTAAGCATGTCAACTTTTTCCTGCAATTTGAAATGAGATTTTTACCTGCATTCCCTAAGGATCATTTAAAAAAAAAACAAAAACAAACCACTTTTTTCTCCTCTCTCATCTTGCTCATACCCAGCTCCAGGAAAGACTTCAGCATGTAGAAGAAAGAGAAAATTACACTGGAACAGGTGGTTGCTGCTTGACTGCACCAACGTTTTGCGTTTCCACAAGGGGCTTGTGATTCCTACTGCCATCCTTAGGCCCTCAGGTCACCAACAGAGGGAAAAAGAGAAAGCCCCCACAAATTTGATACTGCCCCAAAAAATTCAGCTCTGAGCCTCAAGGTGGGATGGAAGAAGTGGAAGTATGCAAAAAGTTTCCAGTCATCTTGAAAATTTATATTTAGATTACTTCTTCAGTCTGTCCTTGAACAGACACATTTATCAAGTAAGTGGAAAATGTCTCTTTAGATAAACTCGATATAATACCAACATGAAACATCAGAAGCGTTGTCTTTCAAGAGCATTGCACTGACTAGTGCTTGGGGCTAGGTTAATGAGGGAATGTTAACTCTTGGAAATACAGATATATGATCATGAGGATTTAATACAGCTTCTAAGACAGAGAACCTAATTTCATTGTCAAGTGCTCAAATGTCTTTTTAAACTGGTGCTGCCCTGTGTTTCCATTAACCCAAAAGAGAAATGGATGTTTTTCTGCCACTTTCTTGATGTGGCTTTTTAAAGTTAGCAGAGGCAGATCAAGTGTGGCCATTCTGCACCTCAGGAAGTTTTTTCTTCTGTGTGGGCTATGAGCTTTACCCTTCTTCCTTCCTTCTTACCTGTGCAGAGGAGATAGTACATTTATATTTCAACACCTTTCTTGTGTTTGGAGATTAGCAGACATTTGTCCTCTGAGCAGAAGTAAGAACAGACCAAGAACCCATGCACACAGGCTGCTCAGAGCATTTTACATGCAATAAGAAAAAAGTATCTGTTTGCTCTTTGTGCGTGAAAAAAAATCTGCAATGTTCATATTAAAGCTGAACTTTTGAACCTGAAGTGCTCATGTTAGGAATATCTTGTTCACCTATTCCTCTCCTGGAATGTTTCCCATAAAGCTTTATGATGGAACACATAGTAAACAGAAACAATCTTCATCGTTCACAATCATTTAATCTTGCTCACAGCACACAGTTCATCCCTGCTGCACCCTGTATTTTGGGTTTCTCTTCCCCCCCCTGCACTGGATATACACATTTAGGTAGGCTTTGATGTGTTTGGACTTCTGCTTCTAAAAGAAGCAAGGAAAATGCACCTGAAACAAACTCATTTCTGTTTCTGCAACAAAAATATCTCATGTATAGTCAGGCTAGAAAGTCTTTTTCAAAAGAGGAAAATTAGGATTCAACTTATAGGTTTAAGTGGTGGGCGTTTTACGCTAAAGAAATAATTATGTAGCTCTTTACCTTGTAGGTCAACACGTATGGCTCATACTACGAGGTTACTAGGTGGATTTCCTGAAAGCTGGCTGGATTAAACTGAATATGGAGTAGGTGGCTCACTGCACAACTGACTGTTTTCAGGACAGACAGAAAGAAGCTACATGAGACCAAGAGCTCATTTCAACCGTCCTTCTACATAAAAAGCACACTGATTCCAGCAGGATTTGAGTTCCATGGGAGGAGCCATCTGGAGCTATAACCACACTTAAGGATTTCTGGAAACGCCTTGTGGGTATTTTTTGTTCTTCTGGAAACCCAATGCCACTGAGAGACTTCATAAACTTTTGTTCTTTAATGGAGAGCATAATTGTGGTTGACGGAGGGCTAGCAGGCCCAAAGGGCGGTTGAAGCACAGTAGCTCCTGTAGCCGGTGGCACACAAGAGAGTATTGTGTCTTGCCTAAGTGTCTGCCGGCTGCTTGCTCCTGACACTGGACAGAGACCCATTTACAAGGAGCGCTGGCCCCGTGCCAGGGGCTGTCTCGAGGCTGAAGCACACATCTCTGGGACACTAGCAAGATGCCTTAACCACGCTGCCTCAGGAGCAAGTGAACCACTTTTCACAGAGCATCCTACACTTTCCACTGGGACAAAAAGACACGTGGTCCTTAAGAGGAGTGATTTATGCTCTGCACCTAAAGAACTATAGTAAAACCTTGGCTTTTCTGTTCAGATGGCACCCACTCCTGAATTTATCCAAGTCCAGTATTGTTTCCATCAGATAAACCTCTAGGTTTGGCGTCATTTAACAAAGAACAACTTCATAATGAAAATCCACTTCACATTGGAACTTGGCATGTACACTGTTATGCCTAGGAGCCAGCTTCCCTTTTCTCCATATGTATTTTAATGGGTTGATCTGTTTTCAAGCAACAGGGATCCAAATGGGTCACTGTTTATTGAGATCTGCCCTTCTGCCTCTTACGTTAAAGCTGTGATTTTTCCAGGCTTACAGCTTTTTTCAGAGTGCCCACAAATTAGCAGCTATCCTTAATTCCACCACTTCAGAAGGACTCAAGTTGTTTTCTTTTGAGGGGGACTACAGTGCACATGAATGTCACAGTGGCATCTCTAAAATAAAAAAAAGGATAAGACTGTGTTGCATATTTGAAAGAATAAGGTACTGTGGGTGTTTTGATATTCTGTTGGTTTCTGGATGAAAAAAATTTGAATTTAAAAGTCTCTTCAAAATTACTTTTTGTGTCATGAAGCATGCCTGGCAATCATTAAGTATAAAATGAGAGAACTCTTTAAGCCAGCAAGCTTGGCAAAACCTATAGAACCTTCTCTCTGTTATGATTCTGCTTATATTTAGCATTACAGACCACAGCATTTTTTAAAAACACCTTATTTTTCTCTGTATTTGGAAGTATGTTCAAAAGCAGCCATATCAGAGTAGAGCTACATACTTTGCAGCATTCTTACTTTGTACATATGGTATAGCACAACCACAGTTAGGCACTTTAGGCATGGTAAAACCAGTATTTTGGGGAAGGATCAGGCCAATTGACTGTATGCAAAGCAAGCAGGCAGTACCTGCAAAGCCCCGCATTTCCAAGAGATTTCATGTTTACTGTGCACAGGGGCAGCAACATGGGTGGGAAATCTGATCTTCCTTGAAAGTGCTGGCCTTCTACCACCGAGCCACTGCTCAGAGCAGCACAGCCATAGAATCATAGAATAGTTTGGGTTGGAAGGAACCTTTAAAAGTCATCTAGTCCAATCCCCCTGCAATGAACAGGGACGTCTTCAACTAGACCAGTTCTTGGCTTGAATTCCATATATGAATGACCTTTTGTGAAAAAAAAAAACAAACCAAAAAACCCCTCAGTCCAGGCACTCTCAATAGATAACATGAGCACAGGACTGTCTAAGCTCTCATAAAGACATTCAGAAAACCTGGACAAATACATAAAATTATTGCTGGAATTGAATTACTGACTCATTTAATGGCATTCTTCCCTCTAAGCCAGTCTGAGCAACATGCAAGTTCAAGGAAGGAGGTAATGAGATCAGGGAGTGATAATGCACATCAGATTAAGTGTGGTTAAGGGAAAATACAGCAACCAAAAAGAAAACCAAACACAATTCTGGGCTGCATGACAAAGGTGACAGCTCCGTTTCTTATACATGGGTGAAGCTGCTTTTAGGATATTGTGTATGACTTGAGGCCTGCCCACTACGGAGAGAATGATCAGCCACATCTTTCTGGTAAACCTCAAGAACTGCTTCACTCAAGGTCTTAAAAGGGTGAGAAAAATAAGCTGAAGTGTTTGAAATTTAAGACAGTTTGGTGAAATCTTACCTCTTTTCTAACTCCTCCTCTGTCCTTCCTTTGGGTCTCAACAGTGTTTTGTGCTAGGCACTTTCAGCATGACAATCACAGAGATCACATGCTGTGAGAGAATTTAAGATGTGGGGTTTAGAAATCCTCTATATCTCAATTCCCAAAGCCTTCCAAAGTCAAAAGAGGCATTAACAACCAGTAGCATTGAAATGGAGGCAGAGTTGAGCCTGGAAACTTCCACAACCATTTCTAGATTCAGCTACCAGCACAAAGTCTACCTCTGGTGCAAATAAAAGTAAAAAGAATGAATATTTTTTCCTCTGAAACAGCTGAAATGTCTCTTTCTTGGAGCAAGAGAGGAAGGAAAAAGAAAGGAGTTGGGGATCACGCTTTTGAAACAAAGCGTTGCAATATGAGCCGAGCCAGAGCTGCCCATTGCCTCCTGAGCATTACAGCTTGGTGTCCCTCCCACCTCTCTCTCTTCAGTAAGCCACTTTCCCGAGAGACCCCACAATGCCTATCATGTGTTAGGTCAAAGGAAAAAATACTGATAGTAATGGCCCATAAAGAGCACAGGGGCATGAAGCGTCCAAACCACATCTGCCTCAAAATACTACTATGGCTCACAGATACTTGACTGTATCAAACTACTTCCAACTCAATATTTCAATTCAATGCATTTAGAGTTTTAAATGTGGGTCAGCTAGATTAGAAATGATACATTTTATAAGATTTCCCCCCACTGATAATTTAAAAGACTAGCAATACTGACAGTTTTCCCCCAGCTAAAATTATCAATTTTGCAAAAGTTGAGTGTTCCCGGAAGGTTTTTGAGGACTTATCAGTCATAAAACAGAAAACAAAAGATCATATGACCACACCAAAGAGGTCCAAGATGCAATTATTAGGGCTGCTGACCTCTTCTTCACCCTTTGCCTGCATAAGGGGAAGATGAATGCTGCTTATTGCATTAAAGGGAGAGGTCAGGCTGTACTTGGCCTGAGAATAGGGCAATCAGGACAGTCTAGACTTTCATCTCCATTGAAACTCGGGAGAAGAAAACAAAACCAATAATGCTGAAGTATCATCACAGCTTGGAAGCTGTGATGAGAAGACTGAGGATGAACAATCAATGCAAAGCATCTGGTTTTTCCTCTGCTACAAGGCTCATTTCTGTTTTACTGGCAATCCCAGGTCCTCTTTTTCCCAGCTCATTGCTTTTATTCCTCCTGCTGCTTTCCACTAATTTTGGCTGTGCAAAGTCCTATCAGCAATTTAGCAAAGGTTGCCTTAAATTGAGGTGAAATATTAGATCTTACAGATCCTCTGTGCACAGTCATACTAGTAGTAAGTTTGACTTCAGCATGTCGAACTGCTCTGCTAGACTGCACCCTGAGAAAAGAAATGCAGGGCAAGACAGGAGTATTTTAACAGCGGTCTGGATCCACCATTCCCCAGTAGCTTCTCTGACAAACATCCACCTGGTGTGACGTGTGTCCCCAGAGCCAAATACCAAGAGAAACCATGTGGCTGCACAAGCCAGGCAGTGAGTCCCCGATGCTGTGCTAGCTTGTTGAAACTGTAATAGTTCAGTGGAGAATAGGAATCCACAAGGATATAATCTTGCTGACCTGGTCCTAGCTCCTCCTGCTCACAACCTGCTCTGGGGACATTTTTACGCTGACAGCGTCTGTACTTGTTTTCATTTGACTGCCATAATCTCCTGCCCAGAGGATAAGCTATGGCACAAGGGAATTTTTCCTGCATATGGCTGTCTGACACTAAGACACAGATGTTTGAGTAGTTGGGGTTCCCTCCACCTTCCCTCTTCCCCATCTCATCTCCCTCTTATTTTGTAACCTTGCATTAATTTGGCTAGAATTAGAGACCTCATTTTGCTTAACCTCACAGAACATATTGCTTAACACTGGTGGCAGGCGAGTGCAGCTGTCACTTCAGAACATGACAATTCACTCCTACAATACAAAATAAAAATAAAATAAAAAATAAAAAAACCAACCCAAAAAACACACAGCATCACCCAAGGTGTGGTCCCATAGATGAAGTCCAGGTAATACTCCGTGAGTATTTGCTGTCAAGCCCCCCCACCATGTCCCCAACCATCAGGCATGAAGAAGTTGAGATATCATCTAACAAAACTATCTTGCAAATCTGTTCTATCAACTTTTGGTGGTGGCTTTGCTGGGGAGGTGGGGGGGAAGTTCTTCTGCTTATTTTATTTTTCAGTGTTTATGGAGCTTTTTGCTCTTTTTACATAGCCAATAAACTGACCTTTTGACTTCTGCAGCTATTCTGCAATAAATAAAGTGCAAAACCTTTCTTGGCAGGTAGTCACTTTGGATTTTCCGCTATCTGTTAGCACTCCAGAATTTCAGAATAGTCTCACACCAGTTAGTTTAGCGTATGCTAAGCAAAACCTTCCTGCATTGCATTTTTTGCCTATCATTTGTCATCTGCAAATAAAGTAAGAAAGAATCAACTTCCTAAAAACAGCACGCATATTCTGTGTAGAGAGCAGTGTCGCTGAAAATACATGGCAATAAGGAAGTGCAGTATAGTCCAACAGCCTGGGCTGGGAACTCTCCAGTTCTAATATGGCTTTCACCAGCCCCTTCCTGCATTCCTTGGCTCAGTGAGAAACCCAGTGAAAGCCATGGTAGGCTCACCTGAACAGGGAACTGGCAGCTGCTTGCACCCCAGGATGTCATGCATTTGAACCGATACTGCTCCGAGCGTGCTCAGGGAGAGCCCAACACCCTCAGCTCCTGGGGAGGAAAAAAATAGGTCTTTTGCATTTCCTAATTCCCACTTGCTTTAGCTACAAACAGGCTAAGCTGCATTGCTGAAGAGATGCTCCAAGGGTCCAGAGACCATGGCGACACCGCAGCTCTGGAGTTACAGAAGGCACCACAGCAGCACAGAGTCCTTCAGGAGTTCCCTCAAGGGCACTCCATTTCTCCACCGCTCCGTGGAGAGATAAATCTGTTTGTCACAGGCCAGAAGTTTGTCTCCATTCCCAATATGTAAAGTAAGGATAACACTGTTTATCCCACAGGGAAGTTCTGAGGGCTTAGGTAATGTGTATATGTGGCTTTCAAAATCCACTCCAAGGTCAGCCCTTCATTTGTCTTATGGACCTGGGTTTGCACGTGTGCATGCACATTTCAGAGGGAGCTCCGAGGTCACCCAGAGGTGGCCATCCCCTTGCAGAGAGCCACCCCGTTATCAGCTAATAATCGGAAGGGGAAGAGGCAATCAGATCGGTTACACTGGCGCGACAACGGGCATTTGATGAATAGCTGTGTACCGAGCAACATCATCCATCCTAGTCTATTAGAGCATAGAGCAAAGTGGTGAATTAGCTACACGCTGAAAATGAATGGTTGGTCCGGGCACCCTGATAAGGTGAGACGCACATACTGGTGATTAGCTGGGTCGGTACTAAAGAACATTAGGAATTCACTTCTGCTGCTCTGATTGGTAATTAAGTGACTCGTCTACTGGCCGACAGTCCTGTATGCTTCCCCAGGCAGTTGTTAGTTCTTCGAAAACCACTCCTGACAAAATGAGGTTTGCCCTTGGTACACAGATAATGAGACTCAGCTTGACAGGTGTGGCGCGATTAGAGCGCCGCTACACGCGGCTCTTTCTGCTATAGCCACTCCGCAGTAAACACACTCATTACAACCCGCTGGTCCCTGGAGGCAAAGCATGTTTGACATTATTAATTGGCTTTTCTGTATAAGGAGTCAAATAGATGAAAAGGTTTATCAAGCTGAAATAATTAATTTTGCCTGAATTCGCTGACAGTTCAGTTCTCCCGCAAAAGACCATTTTAAGGGTTTGGTTTCTTTTTTTTTTTTTTTTTTTTTTATTGAATTTCAAAGTTCAAAAGACATAATAGTGGTAAAAGTGGAGCTTTTTAGTAAATTATAATTAAAGGGAATTTAATTAATTTAGACCTGAGAAAAGGGTGTGTGCGGGGGGGAACTCCTATCTTTGTCTATACAGAAGTCTAGATGGTAGAACATATCATGGCTTAATAATGCATTAATTTTAATCTAATCAAAATATAATAAAAGAGGTAATTACGTTAAAAAATTATCATGCTCCAGTATTGGTATATTTAAACACTTAATACTTACGCTGCTTCCAGTTAGCAAAAGTTGTAATTGTTGCACTCAAATTTAGCTTATTTAATGATAGGGCTTATATTCATGAGGTTAATTGAATAAATCATTGTAATAACTCATGGTGAAACTATGATTATCTATCGGGTTCTAATTTCACTTTCAAAAGGAGAAAAAACCCACAGAAGTTATTTTTCTTGGTTTCTGTCCCCAAAAGGCAGTAGATATTCTCAAAAAACTTCAAGCTAGCATTTGATTTAAAAGAACCCAAAACATACTTCTCATGTACTTTTCAAATGACACACTCTGTGGTTTATTTCATCTTTTCAAAGCACACCAATGTCACTTAGCAAATGTTTTAAACCTTCCACATGAAAACATCTCGGTAAATATTGTGTAATTACGTGTATTCGGTCTGTTTACAAGACCCTCTGTACTAATGAAAACATTCACGTTATAATTACAAAGGCATAAGACTTGAAAATCCAGAAAAGTGCCTGTAATATGGAAGAAAGAAATAGAAAACCCAGGAAGAGCAAGTGGGTCAGCAGCTGCTTCCAAGTGGCTGCTTTTTTATACATCTGCTGATGCACTTATTTGGAGATTTTAAAAGGACATCTTCACACCCATCTTTTAAAAATCCTTTTGACCTTTTCCAACAGACGTGTGCATACCACTGAGCAAAGCAATGAAAAATTTCTCTAGCAAACCAGTTATTTTTGTGGAAGCCTCAGTGTCCTACAACCATCAGACCATTGCATTTCATATACTGCATGGACTCTTTCAAAACATTCAAAATGTTTCAAAACAGCTACAAAAGAGTTTTTCTACATTTAAAGCAGACTCTCTGCCATCAAACACTCCAGTTCTTGTTCAACATTGTTCAACATGTTATAATTCATCAACATCTGTTTATTTGTCCCAGTTCAATAGAGAAATTTAGGAAGTGTCTAGCAGAGGCCAAGGATCCAGGAAAAACACGAGTGTCAACACGTCAATATATTTTTGTTGCCATTTGAGAATATTTGTAAATTTTATAGTCTTTCATGTCTATATAAAAGTATTTCTGAGCAGACTGTTGGGAATCTGTAAAACCAGTATCACACCTGTAAACGTGAAAGGCAACCCATCAGTCAGTTTTCGTGGAACAAGATACAATCCCTGGTGGAAAGAACAGCAGACGAGCTCCTGGTGATAACCTTGCAGTTCGTGGTATAACCCGCTCATCTTTATGGACCTACACGGGCAGGAGAAAACATAGGGAGAGAAAGGAAAGCAGTGGGACCTGCTTTAAAAAGTCACCTCCAGAATAAGAAACCTACAAGTCCTGCACAGTAACAAATTGTAATATTTACTAGCAACTTAGCATTTAGTTCCAGATATGTCATCTTCCAAAAATACAAACATCTGTGCGCTCACAGTGGAGCAGCCAGCAAATGCATCAAAGGGATAAGAAAATAAGACCATTCATTAACAGCATCATTTTCTCCCTTTGCCACACTTAATGATACTTATCATATTTTCTACTCGCATGTACTATATTAAACTTACTAATTGGCTACATAATAAAGCTCAAAGGACGTTATGTTTAAATAACTGGGGAACTGAGAATTGGGAGAGAGGAACGGGAGGGATGGGTATAAGATGATCTATGCTTATTGACCAAGTTTTTTGAAGATTTTAGTTGGCATTTTCCGTAAGTATGTTTAATTCTTGTGTCTTACAGAAATGAATTCACATGCTAATTCTAAAAGTAATTTATTTAGGATTTGCAATGACTTATCTCATCCTAACAAATCCTGTCTTAAAAAGTCTAGCAAAAACCCCCCCACAACTGAAGCAAAGACCCCAAAGCCACATAACACATTGTTCTGCTACTAGAATTAAGAATTCTACATCTTATAATTCTTGTTTGCAGCAATTTTGTTTGATAAAATTCTCCCATCTAGAAAGATTCTGTGTCAATGTGGTCAGTCGAGGAATATCCTGGGGGAAAGCACATCTGCCCAGCACCTCCCTTTCATTCATTAACCCACCAGGGGCTAACACTAATTAGATCAGGCTGCTCATTTTAAGCTGATAATTGATTTAAATAGGTTGCTCATTTAAAATAGAATAAAAACCTGCTAAACATTTGGTGCTTGGGTTTTTTTCATCTGCAACTTTCAATTGCTTGTGCAATGTAGCATAAAATGTAGAGGTCTCCCTTTGCTAAAAAGGCCATAAAATTAATTACAATGAGTATGAATTGTGCAGGGTGAGGGGGTGGGGGAAAATGAGTGCTGGAGTTAACTGGTGATGACTAACTAAGAATCAAAAGCAAAAGAGCTTCTTTCCTTTAAGCAGATTTTTTAAAATCACTTGGATATCTGAACCGCTCAGTTTTACAGACTTTTTTATCCTGTAAGAGAAGGAACAGTTTAGCACATTCAGCGATGTCTCATCCACGCTCTAAACTGGCATTGCGGGGTGCACAAACATTATCACATACTGCTAGAAGTTTCTATTGTCTCTCTTCAATTAATTAATAACTCAACCTCTGTCCAAGCATGTAAATACAGTCTTAATTTCATTATTAGGACACTATCGAGCCTCAATCAACATAAAAATATTCACTTGGTGAGGCCGCACATCAAAAACTTTAGTTGTGTGTGTCCATAATTTACAACTTGTTTCCTCCAAATCTAAATAAATCATTACCTTTTCAGCCAGCTATAACTACGTTTGTTTGTACAAGGCTCAGCCTTCAGCCCAGGCTAACACCCAGCGTTTGCTGTTCACTTAGCCTCCGTGAGTGTCTAAATCTGCAAGCTAGCACGCACAGGCACACAAGACAAAACAAGTAACAGCAGGTACAAGGAGGCTGAAATAGAAACTCCTGACAAAGCAGGATTACCAGTGAACAGAAATAAAAGTGACTGCAAGCTGCAGAGATTGTCAGCACTGTTATTTTATTTTTAATCCCACTCACTAATAAAGCCAAGTCCCTGCCAGTCCATCTGCTGCCGTGGCCTTGTTTCTCGCCCTGTTCGGGGAAGTCGCCTCCACACAGGTGGCACCACATTTCCCCCCTTATAAATCGCATTCTTTCTCCTGCTTCCAACAAATTCAAACCAGAGATTGAGACTTTGCAGTTCAGGGGGGTTCAAGGACTCTCTGCCTTGAAAAACTATTCAAGAGCACTCACTAGTGGTTGAAAATTAAAATAGCACCTTAACAGGCCATTACTCAGCCCGTTTCGTTCATGCCTTTTTAAATTGTAGGGAAGACAGCAAGAAGACAATAAACACCCTTTCAATAATTCTGTATTCAGGCACCAGATCATTTTCTCAGTTAATGGTAAACATTATATACCAGTAAGCAGTTTTTCAAGGCAACCAGTTGTGAAATACATGGAAAACAATACCAGTTCCTCAATCGCTATCAAGGAATATTGAAGATAATTCAATTGCTCACATTTTACATGAATGCCTGAATTTCTCCATTCAGTTTTGAACGAAACACATGTTAATAAAGCAAGCTTTTTTTAAGGGAAGATGCTAATTTATTCCCTTGCATTTCAATTTGTCACTGAGCACATGCTGCTTGTGTTCTCCCGTTAGATGCGCTAATATATAAGCATGCAGCAAATGAAAATGCATGTGAACAATCAGTTTAATTGACAGTCTGCTGTAACAGGAGCACACAAATAGGATCAACTTAATGACCATACTGTGGCAGGGTACCCAGTTTAGTTGCACTAAAACTTCCAGTGCAAGAAGGCGTCTGAAAGCGGATAACCATGGTAACCAGGTAAAACTTCTGCAGTGCCCAGAGGGGGCGATTTTTACAAAGTTTCCCCATTGCACCTCTCTAAATGGCAGTACCCTCTGTTGGTCACCTGTGAATGTGTGGGACGGCCACTGGGAGCTGGGCATCTGGCACAGTGCAGGGTTCCCCGACCAGGGGGGCTGAGGGCGACGGGCTCCTCTTTGAACCGCAATGCTGTAGAGGAACAGATTGCTGGCTAATATGGAAAGCTGCCTGTTTCCTAGATTAACGATGAGGTAATTTAGAATTTACATATGTGTGGAGAGGGACTGTTTTGATCCCAAGGTAATATATCTGTGGTATAATAACACGGGTGATAGAGAAAAGGTGAAGCAAGGAGGCCAGATAAGAGGGAAGAGAAGTGTCTCTGGTGCCAAGGAGAGACCTAACAAAGCAGCGGGCTGCTCGGCGTTAACCAGAGGCGTTGCTGGAACAACAGAGATGCGGCTGAGCCAGGGAGAGGCGAGTGCACAGCAAGGGACGTTGTAAAGGTCAGCGAAGCGGTTTGCACAGCTGTGCGTCCAAGTGGGCCCCTCTAGCCCCAAGCCCTCGCCCCTGACATTTCAGTAGCCGAAAACCAAGCTTTGCCACTACCTTTTCACTTGCCTCAACACCTTCGAGTACCACTGGGAGAGGAGAGGTTTTAGCCGGGTGAGGCTAAACGCACTTGACTCCCCCCTTAGCCCTGTATTCAAGAAGCTTTAACACATTTGCTCCCGCAGCAGCTGGTCGGACATGCTGCCTCAGACCTGAGCCCCAGAGAGGCAAAGAGATTTGCCCGCGGTTGCATGGGTAGTTGGCAGCAGAGCAGGGAATCACTGCTGACCCCAGGTAAATGTTTTGAGCAACAGCATTCTCCCCAAGCACAGGACTGGGGCTGGAAACAGAGAAAACAGGCTTGCATTCATCCACCAAACCCTCAGTGGTGAGGCAAGAGCTGATGGCAGAGAAGCGATCAGCTGCACAGTGAAAACAGCATCATTCCTGAATTCTAGTATACAAAAAATGTATCTGTTTTTAATACTGGCTGCCCCACTTTGACCATGACCTAAGCAGAGAGATAAGTGGGAGTAGCTTAAACCTGAGACTTGTTCTTCTCCATTCAGAAAATCCTCACATGCTGAATTTGCTAGCGTTAAATATCATCTGCCAATATATGTCCAGAGATGTACATATAAGTGAAGGCCAGTGTATTTACACTTGCGACAAAAAAAAATGTGGCATCAAACTTCAGCTGAGTGTTAGAATAGGCAGTCATTCTATCTGTATCTCATCTCCTTTTTCCTTCGTTTTAAGTTTCCTACCCTGTTTTGCTGCCTGCCTTTTCTCTTTGGCACATTTCAGTGTCTGTATTTTCCCTTAGGATGCTTTCTCATAATGTATCTTTTAATTCTACTGTAATTTCTCTCCTCTCTCTATGCGTGCCTTCATCTTGAGATGTGATTTCTTACAGCTTTCAATTATCTCCAAAAAATACTTTTCTCTGCAACTCCTGTTTCCATCTAATCCGCACATTGTTCTTAGTCTCATTTCTAGCTGTTTTTGTAGTTACTTAAAATATAATAATAATATTTCTTCTTTCCTTCCATTTCCTGTTGATGACTAGCTGTCACTGTTATTTCCCTTTGCCATCTCCTGAAGAACATTTCTAAACAAAACTCCACTTGTCTTCAGCGGGGCTATACTTGCCTTTCTTGTTTTCCTCCTGCAGTGGTAAAACAGAAGGGGACACACTGTCCCATGTCTGGGGAGCTGGTAAACCCTTCGTGCTTCCATGTGGGAACCATCCAGATTCCTAGAAAAACCATTTAGGTTTCTTTCATTTGGAAGTCCAGTGTATCATTTCTAATTTAGGACATCCATCAGTAGTCCTAGAAAAAGGCTCCTGCCTGGATCGCTGCTGTAGTTATTGAGGTTCAGTGAAGAGTACCAGAAATGGGGTTTACAACCAAATCCTCAAGGTCATTTCAGGCACAAATTTTGGAGAAGTTTGCCTGCCTTGCAAGCAGTAATCTCCCTTGCAGAGAGGCCTAGTGTCCTCTTGGGAGGAGGTAAGAAGGTGAGTGCTGGGCAGAGTTTTACTAACACTGTAGTTTGAGTAGACATCAAGTGCTGTGAGGATTTTTAAGTGCTTCTCAGTCACGGTTCTTAGTCTCAAGAGCCCTTATAGTGAATATCTAAAAGATTTTTCCTTTCTGTTTCCTCTTTCTCCAAAAAGGAAGAGATCATAAGGAGTTCAACTTTCTGTTTGCTTGTTTTTTACTTTTAATCCTGGGGGATTTAAATTACCTGCATTTTGAGGGCCAGCTCAACAGAAACACACAACAGGAGCAGTGTGCTTGCAAGTGGATTGTGCAACTGCTTCTTTTGTGATGTGTTTTCTTTTGTATCGCTGTAGTCAGTAACTACTCTGGATCCTGTTCTAGGACACAAGCCAAGAACGAGAAATAAGGCTGCAAGCGAGACAACAATTCACAACCACAGTATTGTTTGACTTGGAGTACTCACCAGGGTAAAACCTACAACAGGAATATGGGATGCTTTAAGTAGCAGATGCTGATTTTAATCTTTCTGGTACTTAGGAAGTCCACCTTGCAGAGCCGCACGCGGCCCACAGAGCCACCAGGGATCTGGCAGAGGGATTTCTTCCTGGTTATGTCAGCGAGGAAATGACAGCAGGAGCAAGTGTTGGTGAGCACCCAAGGTGATCAGTCGAGTAAGTAGGATGCATATGAATATATGCTTTGTTAGCGAAAAGGACTGTGCTATCAGTGGAAACAAGCAGCAGCAGATGAAGAAGATGAATGGTCAAAATGGGGAAAAAATACCTGTGTTCTAGTTTGCTAGGATTTTTTAGCCAAAACCACGACAGTCTTTGAACATATACATGAGAAGGAATAGATAAAGCTGTTTCGCTACAATTTGGAAACAAAAAACATGGACAGAGGAAAATAGGCAAAGTACACTGAGATATTGATTCTGCTTGAAGAGGAAGAAAAACATTAAAAACTGCTGCAAAACTCCTGTGTCAAAGCAGGATAAGATAGCAACAGATAGTAACCAGCACAGTGCTATGAAATAGTATAAAGGTCTTAGAAACATGTACCCTAGATTTTAAAGGAAATTAGTGTAATACAAAATAAATTCTTAAAGAAAACTCTTCTTTATTTTTCTGATAATTGGTAAGGTTTATGATGAAGATTTAAAATTATTTAGAATACATTACAGAATGAAAATTGAATTTGGGAGTGTAGCACAAATCACTGTACAGGATGATATAAACTTTCTAATTTCCAGGGCAGTTGTTGTTTGAGCTGTTCAGAAAATGTTGACAAAAATTTAATTTTGATGAAAAAGGAAACCTTTCTCAAAACTGTTTGTGATTTCCTAATCCAGCCCATGCTCCCAGTTCCCACCCGTCTTTGAGAATGCTCTGGGTGGGATCCAAAGCCTGTGAAAGCAATGGACAGGATCCCACTGGCATTCAGCAGGTGGGACACGAATGCCAAGTCAGTGTCGGGGTGTCTCTTGAAAGCCATATCTCTCGCTGCAGATCCCAAATATTATATCTAGGTCTGAAATAATCCTCTGTAAAACAAGCTACAAAGGCTTTGGATGTTTTATGGTCAAACTTGCTAGTGCAAACAAAATGGCAAAGAGTAAATTTGTAAGGATGGCAATTACAAAATGAAAATAACCCAGGCATATTCAATGGGAAAGTTATGTGCTATGCTGTCCAAGAAGGGAATGTAAATTTTACTATTCAGAATGGCTCAGAACTATCAGCTCAAGCAGTATTTGTACCCTGGCCCTGCATCAGCTGCAGTTTTACCATGGGAGGGAGGCTGAAGATCTCCAAGCTCGGCTCTGCATGGCGTACACAGGCTCCCACATCACACAGTGTGTTCCCAGCACGCCTCCATTCAGCTGAGGGTAGCACTGCCAGTTTGTTTCACATGCAAACTGGAGTGCTGCACACACACTGGCTCACCAAACACGTGTGTGCTTTATCCTTTTTTCCCCCCTGAAATTCAACATAAATGCTATAATTGCAAACCTACTGCTACTGCCCACAAGAGCTAGAGAGGAGAGTGCCACGTATCTGCTCACATAAAGTGTGCAGATAATCCGGGCAGTTCTCTGGCACCTTCACAGCTATACTGTTTTCCAGAAGTAGCTGGTCTTTTGTCTCAGATGAAAATTATTGGTGTGAAAATGACAAAATACAGCAGATTCAATGTCATTAAGATAAACCAAAATTATCACTAACAACAATAGAATGCTAAGAGCAAGATTTACAGAAAATCATCCTGAAAAAGGATTAAAATTAGCTACTTTTTTGCAAAGTAAAAGGTTTGCAAGCAGGATAGGTTCAGGACATGAAATGCTTAGCAAAAGCAGAGCAGATCAAATACTACATTATAGAAAATCTTAAAAGCAATATCATAAATAAGCAATAGACCTTCTAGGTTTCAAGATTATTCTGTTGTTTTATTAGGCACAGGAAAAATGCACACAAAGTAAAAATACAGCCTGCAGAATGGGCAACATCTCAGGTTCTGTCACTTGTGTTACTTAAAAGGGCTGCTGTAACGGTATTTGCTGGCCTTAAAATCTCTGCTTATACAAGAAAACTTCTCAGTTAGAACAGTCTGTGAGAATCACAAATGAATTTTATTTGTTCACTGACAATTTCCATCAAAATGAGGTGGGTTTTTGCTGGGGTGATATTTTTAACGGGAAAATTGTTAGCCTTGTTGAAAGAAAGAACAAAACCCTGCACATATAAATATTTTGGCCAAAGCAGGTCAAATGGTTGCATTTCCACCAAAGACCTCAATTTTTAGCAACTGCATTTCTGCAGCTTCATATCTCCTGTCACGAGATGCAGAACCACAGTTTGAAGAAGGAGGTAGTCAATGTGCACATCCTGCAGATTCACCTTTAGGCACAACTCTCTTGGGCTGTGCCAGAAATAAGCCTGTAAGAGCTCTGTATAGCAGGCATGGATACCTAGCCAGTGAAAAACAGACTTCAGTACTACACTGACTTTATACCCTGGGCTTTATGATTCTTTGACCAAACACCATGCCACACGTACAAAGCAGAGATACAAAGAAGAGTGAAATGCCAAGGAGGTGAAAAAACTTCTGTCATTTTAAAACAGCAGGTAAAATTTCTAATACTATTTTCCTGCGTGATGAGTTCCTAAACTAGATCTAATTTATAGGCTTGTGCTCCTGGGAGGGGAAAAAAGCTTTTCTTTTATTCTTCTTTGTGTTGTTCAGTGATTCTTTGTCATATCTGGCTATGCAGATGGTCACTAGCAGTGCCAGCAATCAACTGATAGTCTGGGATCAGGGCTAAGGAAAACTTTCAAATGGAGAAAACACAAACATCATCTACCATAGTCAGATTTTTAACCAGCCTCTCATATTCTCTAAAGCAAGGAGTCTCATAAACTTCGGATAGATCAAGTTGTACAGAATTTTCATCTCCTGGTTTGTGACGAGGTCTGACGGCACTTCTTCTCTCTGGTTTAAGTCTCTGCCTTATTTGGGTTCTCTATTGTGCTGCAACCCCCCCTGCAACCATTCTCCCTACCAGTGCCTTCACGGGGTATTTTTCCCCTATCATGCTACATGTTTTCACTGACCTTCATGGAAGATTTATCCCTTCTCAGATGTAGTTAAAATTCTCCAGATTCAAAAACTATTGGTGAATAAAAGGCATACATACACACAAGCAAATACACACAAGAGTATTTGTCTATGGCTTTTTTTTTTTTCTTTGAGGGGGAGAGATCAGCTTAAAATGCTGTCTAGCAGAATGAGATTTCCCTCCATCAGTCATAGTGAAGACATGTACTCCTATTTCATTCATAGTCTCAGGAAATAATAATTTTTGTAGTGGGAAAGTTAATCTGTCAGGATTATAGTATTCAAAATGAGCTGCAAAGAGAAGGAAAGAACCATAAACGATAAATACATGTAAACTAATTGCTGGTTTTATGTTATCAAGCCACAAAAATGTAAAATACTCAGCTCCAGGGATTCTAAATGGATTGAACAATATTTTTTTAAAGAAATCTTTCATTTGTTTTATTCCAGGATAATGAGTAAGTGCCCCCAGGACAGTCTTGAAAGGAGATAATGCATCTCAAGAGCTGATTTCCTTTTTCTGGCAACATATTCTAACTGTACAAGTATTCGGATTAAGCAACTAGACTGACTGGCTGTCAATACTGCAAAGTAAGTTTACAAAGCTACCTTAGTTGCACTGCTCAGCCACAGCTATCTTTCAGTATTCAAAACTGTCAGGTATATTTTCTTCTCATGTGAAAACACAATTTTCTCTTCCAACTTCAGGTGCAACAGAGAGAGCAACCCAGGCAGTGAGCTGCTTAGGAATCCAGAGATTTGTCCCCCTCAAAGCCTTGACAGCTCATTGTGGCTTCCAGCACTCACTGGGAGCACAGTACGGGGCATCCAGACCATCACAAAAATACTGGTGACCCTTTGTGCAGGAGGGAAAGAGTACATCTAGTGTTCATGGCAGACCATCAGCAAGCTGAAGAGCAATTTTTTTTTTCTTTTAATTAGAGTGTATAATGGTGTTAGGGGCTCAGAGCTTGCTGGATATGAATGGGTGGTGGGCTCTCAGGGAACTCAGAAGAGCCTGGAAATTAGCTGAATAGACACGCGGCGGAATTTTTACAATGCAAAAAAACCCCCAGAGGATGTAGGATTATAAGAAAGGAGGACAGAAGCAGGCTCAGGGTGACAGAGTGCTGATCCTGAGAGGGCATTGTTTTTTGGGGCTGAAAAAAAAAATTAGCTCAGATGTTACTTAAGTGTCCAAATTAATAGAGAAAACACAAATTCAGAGATTCAAAAGCCAGATACTGTAGTGCCTGGAACCTAAATTTACACACAAGAGTATGAAGCCCAATCTTTCAAGTCCATTTTACTTCTCAAATTTTTTCTTAAAACTTCTTTGTGTATGTAACACACAGATGCCCATCACTGGCCGGTGTCTCTGCAACTGTTAACACTTCTATACAATGAAGGGAACAAAAATGCAGAGCCAAATGGATGAGGCAGTATGAGCAAGTGGATTAGAAAAAGAATTGGTGATTGATACGAGTTTACACCTGGCTCTGCCTTGCTGAATGATGGCAAATCAAGCTCCTGCTGCTTTAGATCCCTAGCTAAGCTGGGTGGTGAGCCTTGAGGACCTCAGACAGGAATTTTTGACCTGCTGTGAAACCAGACACCGCTGCAGCTACTGCAAACTAGAAGCTTTAGCACTGGCCTTCAGCAAAGAGCACTGCACAATAACCAGACAGACAGATGTTGCAGTCTCACCTTCATCCCCAGACTGAGGATGGTGTATTTCCCACTAAACTTTGAATCCCAAAGAGGCCCACCTGGTAACAGGGTGGGTCATAACTGATAGATACGGTCCCAGTCTTCTGTAAGGAGAGCGGTGAAAAGGGTACACGTGGGACAGCTGCACGCCTGTGGGTGCTTCAGGTAGAGCAGTTATAGAGCTGCATTTTATATTGCCCCAGTAAAGCCATGGAGCCTCTCACTTCTCCTGGCAGCCCCCTTAAAAAGAAGGAAAATGTTGGTGAACACACTTAGTTATGTGTTTAAAGACCTGGGGTGTTCAGTTCTCCCAAAGAGAGAACAAACCATTGACTCGGCCCAGTGATTTGTAACACCTTGGTCAGAAATACATACATCTGCTACTGCAAAGTCACTATGGAATCCTCACAGATATGTATGTCCCTCCAACATTTTGACTTCAGTGTAAAGTCAGAGAAAACTCTCCGTGGCAGCCAGTTCAGGACAGAAAAGTAAACCTGTTTTCTAAGGCTTAGGTGCATTTAGACCTCTATAAAAGAAAAACCATCAAAGCGATTGCCAAAAAACGTGGGATCAAAATACATTACTGCTTTTATAGACATCAGCTGTCATTTGTTATATAATGAAATTCACAGCCTAATTATGGTTACCAAGTATATAGTACATATATATTATTTCTTTATATATACATGTCCCTGCAATCACTCCCTTGCTAGTATGCCTCAGTTTCATTGAATGTGTTTATTTTTACAGCTTCCTTTTAAAATCACTAACCTTCAGGAGAGAGAAAACGTACAAGTACCTTAAGAAATGTTGATTTATGAACTATAGTGGTCTTTATTTTTCTTGTAAACCTGGGTGGAAAATTGATCAGTTATAAGCCTGCTATAGATCTCACAGGTTTGCAAGATATATTATTGTATTTCAAGATTATCTGATATTGCAAAAGGTTTTTTCCCCTTCTTTTTTTCTTTACCACAGTCATACATTTTTCTGTCTCCAATTTTTTTCTACTCTTGTTAGACTTAGGGAAGCTATTGGAAAATAAAAATAAAGAGGAAGAAATCATCCCAGAGAAAGTAGCTTTGGGCCACCCCAGATTTTCCAAATCCATCATAATGTGGGTTTTATTTCATACCCCACTGAGGTGGAATTTGTAGAATGTTTCTTGAATTACCATGAGGCGCTCTTATAAGACAATTATTGTCTTTTTTTCCCCCTTTTGCTTCCCTCTGCTTTTGACAGCTGTTGGCGTTTATTATATAGCCAATGGCCCCGGCATTAATTTTCAGTGAAGAGCCCTTCTGTAGGATACAGATCAGTTAAACTGTAAAGTAAAATGTACAGACTAGGACTGCTCAGAAGTAGGATATCCATCTTGTAGGAAACAAAAATATTTCAAAATCTTTTGAAATCCAATTTTGGGCAGAAAGAAGAAATACAAGAATTTTACCAAAAAGTTCTAAAAAAATAATGTTTTGACAGTGTTAGAATAAATAAGAAAATGTTGACCTTTTTATCAGAACAAAAATGTCATTTCAAAATGCCAACAGTTTTGATAGTTCAAAATCCAAGTCTGTTGCTCCAGCTTTTTCTGTTTGGGGTAATATTAGGGAGATAGGAACCTCTTCATAATATTCCCCAAATCTCACCTGTCTTGAGAATCTCCCCAATAATAAAGTTTATCAGTAAGACACCATCATCAAACAGTACTACACATACCAAGAGAAATTATATTCTGGGTCACTCTTTTATTATTTATTCTAGTATTGGGTCACACATTTTTATCATTTACTCTAATAATCTGTACAGATCCACATCATATAAATACACTGGTGTATATAATATTACATGCTATTTCAAAAGGCATATTCAATGCATTTTTTTGAGATTTGGAACCTTCAGTTGTTCTAGATTCCTTGAAGTATTTGGGTGCTCAGAATGAAAACAAGCTGCCCTTTCTCTGACTGGATGGACATGAATCATCTGACCTTATATTAGAGAGTGGGTTCTGAGCAACTGGTCTCCAACTCAGTAACACCAGTAGTGCCAAAGTCAGTCACAGTTTGGCTTTCTGATCCCAAATCTTGAGCTGAAGGCTAGATAAGAATTACATGCTGTATTTTGGCAAAAGCAGACAACAAACATCACTTTCATGATGCAGCTCTGAAGCTTTAGCAGTTCAGTTGTGACCATCAGCCAGCTATCTATCCAAGTTATCTGCATCTTTCTCAGTCCTTTTCCATGTTGACTTTATGCTTTGCTAAGACATGCTTTGCTTTTTATGTTGTACTTACAGCACTTTCTAGGAGTAATTGTTTTTCACTCACCCTTGAATCAGGTGCTAACAGTAAGGGGAAAGTTCCTTGTGCTCCTTCTAATTGGAAGGAGACCTTCTGGATCTGGGCCAGAATGCAAATGTACTGCTTCCTAAGCATTCCCCTACTAAGGGTCATATACTAATTATTTTACAGATGTTGAATTTTGGTTTATTCCACTGGAATCTTCACTGAGTGACATCAACAAGATTTCTGGAAAATTAAGAGGTTTTTTCATTATTAACACAGATGTTACAATCTAGACTGAAAAGCAGATCTGTGGACTGAGACAGAAAGTTAGGACAAAAGCTTCAACTAATCCTCACATTAATCAAACTTAAAGATTGATTTTGACATACATCTGAACCAACTCTTCAGATGTGCATGAAGTGGTTATTCTGCATACGTTAGTCTTACCAGTCGTATGGGTTTTGTTTTGCATAGGCAGTGATTTTCTTCAGGTCTCAAATTCACACCTGTCCTGGAGAAGTTACTGAACACTTACAGTTGGAAGAATATATATGAGAAGAAGTCTTCTACACTGAGTTTTTATATTCCCATGTAAATTCTACTATGGCCATTTACTGCATGAGACAAGGTGGGCCAGATGGACCACCGATCCAACCCAGCTGGTTCTAACATTCTTGTTGCCACCTTTCTATCAATAATATGATAATTAAACACATTAAATAAATAATTATCTTAGAAGAATTCCTAAATCAAGAACCTTACTGATACAGCCTCCTGCTGGAAACATTCCTCTCCTCTCCATGAGCAAGTTTAAGTGTATAACACCATGATTTGTTAGGTGGAAGAAGCCGTATGACAAAACACTTCAGAGATGCAATGCTTTTTGCCAAGCAGCTGAAACTGTTTTGTTGATAAATGTTCATGTCTCGTACTATTAACACTGTCACACAGGTAAAGTTTGATCTCCTGACAAAACCTCTTGTGGCTGTCTCTTAATCTATTCAGTAATCAATATTAACACTGTCAAATGTCTCAAAACGTTCCTGTTAGCTTGTTTGTTTCAGTATGTGCTATATACACATACACATATTTCACTCCATATATTCATTCTGTATGTGTATATATATATTTCATTCCAAGTGATAATATACGTTTTCTTTGGTAACTGCAACAAGCCAGAATATAACAGAAAGATGAACACCCAGATAACCTGGCAAAAAGCACAGTATTAAAGATTTGGAAAATAGGAGAGGCAGCTGCTTACATAAACCTGCAGTTTGTACTGGCCTTCAGGCTCCATCAGGATCTCAATATAGTCTGACAGTTTTGTTTGCTGACTTAGGAATCTGTTTGGCTTTGTAACCTCAACTCTGCCTGACACCAGCAAGAATGGACAGTGCTCGGTTTGCTATGGAAGATGGCCACCCCTCTCATGACTGAGCCTGTCACATCTCAGATATTTATGCAGTCAAGTAATAAAAGATGCAGTTCTGTGATAAACGATAGATGGTTTGCCTATCCAGCTGTCCCATAATATTTAAAATAAGCTGTGGCGATGAATAAACCGAAATACTAGACTGTGCCCTCACACCTAATCACTCCACTCCAAATGCTAATGAAGAAGACCTTCCCAGATTAATCACACCAGACACCTTGACTCCTTCACAGTGCAGCAGATTCCATTTTTCTCTTGAACACACATTTCCTTAAGGCCCTCAGAACTCCAAAGTTAAAAGAAAATTAGCATGTGTCTTGGCTTAACCGAGACCTGGAAGGATGGAACTGTTATTTCTTGGAGACCAAATGAGCATAACTTTGTAAAGTTTGGGCTTTCACAAGCAGACACTGCATTTTAATAATTTATCTTCTCAGAGGAACATACTGTACCTTGAAGTAGAGCCTGAAAGGTTTTACCCTGTAGGGAATGCAGCTACAACAAAAGAAAACTGAAAGCCATTTGGCTGCTTGTGACCAACTCAGAGTTCGAATTGGCCAAATTCCACACACGAGCACAGAGAGAGACACATACACACAGCGGCTGCAACCAGCTCACAGTGCCAAATTGCAACCATATTTATAATCCTTTCAAAACACTTGGGTCCATTTTTGTGGGAACAACAAACATAAAAATAATGAAAAAACAATATTTCTTTTAGGAAGCAAAGTGTCCTCTCTCCCACGCACCCAGTAAAAGCAGTCATGTTGCATTTCCTGCTATTGAGCTGAACAATACCAGCCGTTAACATTTGTAGTTTCTTGTAAAGATTTCTTTTGAATAAACATGCTAAAAAATAAAAACCCTTAAAGTTTTGATATATATTGCCTTTTCTGACTAAATCCAAGAAAAATTGCTCATACCTAACTGTGTGGGCAAATGCTCTTCCTAATTTAAATTATACCTATTCTTGTGAAGCTATTGTTTCAACATCAGAAAAATGGTTTACTCTTTAATACACATGCAAATTGCATTTAGTAATGGCACAGAGTGAGATTTTGTACCTGTGCTATGTGGATATTAAACTTGTAATGACAAAAAAGAATCTCTCGTGACACTCAAACACTATTGCAAAGAACAAATTCATTTTTGTTGATCTTAATATCTCAAAATCACAACAGCATATTCATATATGCTGATGCATATATTCAATATATAAAAATATTTTACATTTATGCATAGCCAGGTTTGAGAGCAGACCATTAGCTAGTGATATCAGTCAACACCATTTAAAATTTATACTCTCTCCTTCACTGTTGTGTTGTGCTGAAATTTAAATTTTTCTGTTTGAAACTCTGCTTGAAGAGACTCCCACCATTCTGAAGTTCCAAGAGACCAGCTCCCTCCACTGTTGTAAATCAGCCTGCAGTAACCAATTTAATCCTCAGAGGGTAAGTCCCACGTGACCCAATAATATTTCTAACAGCATCAGAATCCCAAACTGAACATTGTTTTCATATCTGACGTAGCAAATATTTATTGAAGGGAAGGTGCTGATCTAGCAAATAAAAGGAAGGAGACAGTATTTTCCACTGAAATGTAGGACAAAAAGAAAGAAGGGCGAAGAGGGAGAACGGTTATTTCCTGAAACTGGGCAAACATGGACTGCACGATGCCACTTACAATTCTGAAACACGAAGCAGAGCTGCAGTAAAACGACATTAGCAGCTTTCATATGATAATTCGTATAGAAGAGAAGGTTGTTTCTGGGTGGAGCACTAGCCAAGACCAAGTTCACTGAACCCAGCACACCATTCAATCAACCATGGAAAAAACAATGGGAGACAGAGATGGGGGAGACTTTTATTTTGACTTGGTAGCGGATGTGAAGGCAGGGGGTGAGTACAGGGAGGGGAAAGTGTGCAGAAGTGAGAGTTCAAGAAAGCTAAATATCTGAAATGTCTCTGAATGCGCATGTATTATTTATAACAACAAAATAACAATCATTCCTGCATTGACATACAGGGTGGCAAACCAAGCAAATGTAGATTTATATGGTACGTGTAACATATGAAATAATGAAAGAAGACAGTGGCAGTCTGCCAAGTCTCCCCCATTACCCCCCTCCCCAGTCATTGACTTTCAAAGAGGAAAAGATTTCATACAACAAAATCTAGCCTGACTTCCAGGAGATGCAATGAGAAGGGATTTACACTTAGTTGTAGCTTCCAAATAGTCCCAAATAAATTCAAGTTTCAAGTAGTTCCTTGCAAGAACTAAGTCTTTTTAGCTTGCTGGGACAGACATACAAGTTGGGATTTTCTTGCCTATGTCTTTTAGTTAGGATTTTTCACCCCTTTTATTTGTTGTCTTTTGGCATAATTTTATTCTTATTTTAAAATAAAAGCTACAAAAGGCTGTCCTATTTTCATGGAAATTCCCCAGCAGTAAGAATTTCAGCCCATTTCCAGAAGAATAATCTTTGTGCTAGTCAATTCAGCCGAGATAGTTTGCTGGCTTTCATACAGCAATTTATTAATTAATGACAAATTAAATAATGTTCTATACGAAGACGACTTTCAGAGGTGCTGCATAAAGTTTGGGATTCCTGGAATATCTTCAGACTGGCTACAGTCTATTTGCATGAAAATATGGCTGTTGAAATCATGTTGAGTTTTTTGTGTTACCCAGCACAAAAAAAAAACCCTTCTGATGCATAAGCATGTTTCCTTTAGTCATATAGATATTTACATTTGATTCAATACTCTTGGTGTGCCTTAAAACATGTTTATAATTCAAAACCACAGAGCTATCACATTAACACTTTGCTGCACTCTTTGGGAAAAATCATTCAGGCTGCTCTGAGAGATGTAAGCCATGCTATCAAAATGCATTGCTTTACAGCATGGCTTCACTTTGAAGGAGTGTGGGAATCGTTCACAGTGCTGCACTCCTCAGGATTTCTCACCAGGGGCATCATTTCAGAGTTAGGCATTTTCATGCACTCAGGATTGGTACAATTTTAATCTCACTGAAATGAATAGGTAGCTTGTGCTTGACTTTAATGGGACCTCGCTGTGATACAGTGCTTATGAAGAGCCCTTGAATTCCCATCCTGAACTGCCTCTGAGATCCACAAGGTCATTTCGGGATGCCTTGGCCTTTTCTCGAGCAACATCAACCTCCCTTGAGCCTGGCCACACCAGCAGAGTCCAGCATTTCTGGTAGGGTGGGGGCACAAAGCAGGTTAAGGAGCTGCAAACCTTTTGCATCATGCAATCAGATCTATGCCAAAAATTCAGGCATCACCTAGCAGACATTGAATGTATGTCTGATGCATGTGTAGTAGCTTTTGACTTTGTGGCCTGATGCACACTGTATTCCCAGGCTGGCTTTACTGGAATATCTATCAGAATATCAGGAATTATTATATTTTGACTTCTAATGCTACAAGAGAATGTGAGGCTGTAAGGTGGCAGAGAAGACACTGCAGTGGAACATTGTTTAGGGGAGGAGGCATGGCTGAAGACCCCGTACCCGAACCACAGGTTGGCTACTTGGTCTAAAGTGATTTTGGTTGCATTTCAGCTGCTTTGTACCACCACAGTTTTCCTACACAGCATACGTTAGGTATTAAACAATCGACGGCAAGAGCCCATGTTTTCTCCAGTGGTAGATGGTGCAGTATGCTGGGCTAATCTCCCCAGACTTGAGGAAATGCGCAATAAGGCAGGAAAGGTTCAGTTTTTAAAATAAATTGGATGTTTGATCACAAGTTAGCATTCTGCTAAGCTGCGTGTTGTTACTATGACACGTTCTTAAAACTAGAGCTAGCTAATAAAAGAATTGTATTGATTGTCATGCCACATCAGGTCCGAAATTCATTTAGTGTTTTATTACATTCCTAGCACCAGATGTTTCAGAGGAAGGTGTGAAACTCCCATAACAGAGAATTATGCAATAACTTACTTATGAGAGAATCTTCATCCTAAGCCCAATGCTTAATGGTTAGCATTATTGTTCTTCTTCCTATATGCTATCGTCCTATTTAAAGTGGCTGCAGCTGTTTTTTTCCACAAATAACTAGTGATTCTTGCAGTCTTTGTTATGTTATTCTAATGTTGCCCACATGCAATGAGTTCCACAAGTTAACATATGTACAAACAGTATTTCAATGGTTTTCTGCCTTTTTTTTTTTAAAATACATTTCCTTTGATATCATCCACGACCAAAAAAAGTATCTATCCTGCACTAACCCTTGTTCAGGATTTTTCTTATGCCTCTCTCGGTGTTTTCCTCTCTAAACTCAAACTGATTCAGTTGCAATAAAGTTTGTAAATAAAAAATAAATCCTGTACTTGCACACTTTTGTCCCTGTTTACATTCCTGTGTTAAGTATGAACAGATCACAATTTATTTGAATTTATTTGTTGTTTCTGTGAAAGATTTCAGTGACTAATGTATGCTCAGTGTTTTATTTAGAAGCTTTTAATCTGGTTTAGCAACACAGGTGACTCAAGATATTTTCATAGCATGTAAAGAACAGGCGTGCGTAAGTCCATGAATGAGAAGTCAGGTTACAGAATCAAAATAAAATTTCTGCAACTGTTCTTGAATGTCTACTAAAAACCAGTGCTTTCATAAACTTTCCTGACAGAAGCTCCCTTTCAAGAAAGCTAATGAAACTGAACCCAAAGCAGATGGGAATACAATCAAGACAAATTTGTTTTCCAATTTCATTCAGTTGTTGTGGATTTTTTTTTCTCCACTTTTCTACTTTCAGATTCCTCATCTGTTTTATGGGTTGCTACTACTTACTCTCCCCGTAGTGAAAGATCAATACATTCATATTTTTAAAGTATTTTCAAATCTCTAAGTGAAAGGGGCAACTATATCAAATTCATTTTGCATTTATAAAAAAGAAACTTTACTTCACCGACGGCTTCAAAATCCAGATCAATACAAATCTGAGAACTGAAAAGAGTGAATCTGAAATATAGTGTTATGTACCTGTTACTCAGTTTGGCTCTAACCCAATAAAGCACTTAGACATGTGCCTGGTTTTACACACTGTAAGTAGCACCATTGATCTCCGAGGCACTATTCAGCCCTAAGTGCTTCACTGGATTGGGGCCTCCTTGCCGTGGGGCAGAAAGGGAAGTGCCACAACTATTAAGACACACAGGAATCCAATTACATTTCTCTCCCAATAGATCTACCTGTAAACTCTCTGTTTATCACCCCAACTACATTTTCTTTAGTCCACAAGCAATGCTGTTTAATTTACCAGCTTCTATAAGCACGGGTGTTATGTGAGAATTCTTTTCAGTAGCTTTGACATCCTTCAAATTAACCACTAAGTTTTTAAATGTAGGCCAGGAGAAACTATTTCAGAAATAAAAGCCAAAATGTCTCTCTCTAAAGTAAATGAAAGTCAATGGTATTCAGCTCACACTGAAAAATTTTATTCGGTCTAGGTAGGCACAAGGAGAGACTTTGCACAACAAAGCTTTCCAGTGCTGCTGTAATACTACCTCTGGCTCTTTCTTCCTACAGGATAAGAACAAACAAGCACCCATATTTCATTAACGATTTGAGAAATGCATCTCTGTCCCATTTGGAAGACGAGTATAGACTAAATTAAGAGCTGGCCTTACTGGCAAATACTTTTCATCCGTTTCAAACTCATTTGGGTTCACGTACTGGTTGTCTTAACTCATAGAAATATGGGAGTTCATACTCCTCTGCCTGAATGTATCAGGTACCACCTTGCAATATAGGGAGTTAGGGCAGTAACTCACATTTATTACAGTGCTTCCCACAGGCCATGGGTGAGTCTATATTAGTATTTTGGTTGGGAATAGGAACTTTAAAAGGAAGTTTCCTAATTGTACTGACTTACCACAACTTGGTTCACAACACAGAGCAAACTCAGAGGGCACAAACAGGGGGCACATCCTTTTTGGATGAAGTTGATATAGAAGAAGCACTCCAGAGGTCAGCTCATGCCCTCCAGGCACCAATGGGCTAAGACTGGACTTAGTCTAGAGGAAAAACCTCCAAATTTCAGAGTGCAAACCTTTCACCCTCAGCACCAACAACATCTCTCTATAGGTCTTTGCCTTTTGCACTGCATTGCTTAATAGTGTAGATAACAGTAAAAAGCTGTAACTTACAAATTAAGATAATTGATATTCCACCCAAACATCAGTTCTCTACTGGACAGTAAAATCTGATCTCCTTTCCGAATGATGCAAAGCACCTCAGTGAACTATATTTCTGCTGCGGCTGAGTACAGGTGTAGAGATGCCTGAGGGAGCCTGCAGTAACAGGCAAGATGCAGTGCAGTGGGGCAAGCTGGCTCAGCTCTCCCAATGGCACCAGGGGCAGGCTGGTCTCTTCTCCCCCCGGCAGCAGAGGAAATAGTGACCCTGAAGTGCACAAAGGAGATCACTCCAATTGGGCTTTTTTCTTACCTCTGTAAGTTGAGAAGTTAAGGATCAGAAGGCTTCGTTTTTCTTTCATGCATGTCTCAGAGAAGAATTTAGATTTTCAACCCAATGTCATTCTGTTCCCTTCTTTCACGCTCTTGCACCTTGCAGTACGGGAACTCCATTTCACACACACGGATGGGATTTGTGTTCGATCCTGTGTGACTACATTTTTCCTGGCTTTGTGATACAGAAGGCTCCAGCATTGCAATCAAGTTTGTAAAGGTAGTCCTGGCACACATGTCCTGATAGAACATCCATTTGATTCTGTGATTTCTGATCATATCAGCAACCTGCCTCCACAGGGACTACATTCAACTCACAGGTCAGGGGAGTAGGCAGCATGGTACAAGCCTGTCCCTCTCCTCACTCAGCCATAACACAACTCGCTCTTACTTTGCTTTGCAAGTGTCTCCTTCCACCTATTTCCTCCTCTATGTTACATACACAGAAATACCACCTGCAGTATAGATTTCCAAGAAAACTCTTGGCTATATACTATTAAAATTAATTTCATTTCATTTCATGGATTTGTTTGGTGTACTGAAACTTTTTAAAGGGATGCTATAAGAAATTACCTTACCTCCCTAAAAGATCCCATGCTGTGCTGTGTGGAGTGATGCACCTTCAGTTTGGCTCCTCTTTGGTTCCAAAAGAGCCTTAGAAACTCTGAAATACAAAGCACAATTACCAAAGCATTATGCTTTATTCAGTATTATTTTAACTTCTATTTACATGGAAGTATAAAGCAAAGCTCCAGCACTGAAAATATTGTACTTCCACCAAAAGCTTTTTCCTTCCTATCTTTTTTCAATTACATCATGAAAACATGTTCACAATTAAGCCAAAATTAAGCCATGCAACATATAAAAATATTTACTTTACACTGTGAAAGCAGAGCTCTGTTCAAATCCAAAAATTTAACCTGGGGGTATTTGCAGTAGAAATGTGTCTTTTATAATTTTCCCCCTGTGTAAGAACAATCCTAGTCAGTCTAGAATCAGTCTGGCTATGGATTCCTCTCTCCCTCATCTGAGGCTGAGTGGAAAAGCAGAGATGAAAGCAAGGAAGAGGTGCCTTTTGCAGTCCTTTCTTTCTCTGGCTAGAATATGATTAAAGATATCTCGTGTAAACCGGGAATAGGCAACACTTCCTAGCAGCTATTTCAAATTCTGCCCTTGAGGATAATAAAAGAAATAAATCCTCATTCTTACATAGCATTTTTCACCCACAGATTTCAAAGACATTTCTTGTCTCAGTACTAGGGCACCCCGCACCCATGTGGAAAAGTTTCTCTCTCCTTGTTTGCTGGCACCCCTGAATGCCTGGAGGGGCATGGGGGGCATTGCATGACCGGACATGATCAGAGAAGGTGCTGGGAGAGACCTTTCACCATCATATGCCAGAGCACATGGCACCATGGTGGCTAAGCTATGCTAAAGCCTTCTGAAGCTGCCCCGAGCAGAGGGTATGTTGGAGCAGCACAGCACCACGCTAAAGGGGCTCTTTTGATCTCAGAGATGCTCCCCAGACCACTATTCTCACTGTATTACAGCTACTGGAGTCTCCAAGACAGAAATACTTTCTTCATCGTATTATAGTGCAATCCCTTTTTCATCTGTCTTCTTCACTTCTAAATCAATTCTCACTCAATGTATTCTTTTCTTTGTTTCATTAACTGATGGTTTTAAGGACTCTCAGTGTTGCATAGTTAATAACTTTTCTGTAGCTTGACTTTTTCCATCAGTTCACATTTCCAAAACAATTAATTCCTTGTTGTTTTCCAATGGTTATTAAAAGGTAGAAAAATCCAGTTTAACCCAGTCTACCGTCTGAGGGATGCATCTATATGCTAATTACTTTTCCAGTTTGCTAGCAGAAAACTCTGCATGATAGAAAGGACCATTTTCTAAAATTATCAAGGGCCAGACTTTTAGAGGTAGTTAGGTGCTTAAAGATGTATAAGTGCCTAGTGGGGTTTTTAGAAGTGCCTAGAGATTTAAATCCTATTGAAATCAGTGTGATTGAATTAGGGGACTGAATACCTTTAAAAGCTTAGCTCCAAAAGATGCAAAAAGAGAGTTTTAGAAAAAAACATAGTATTAAAAAAAAATTTTAGTCATATAATGAGGAAGTTAAATGTTTAAAAGAGGGGTGGGTTTTTTTCTTCAGTTAATTAAATTTTAGGTTAATCAGCAGGATTATTCAATTCACGGTGCATTCAGCCAAGTGACTTCAGCTAACCTAAAAAAATGAAAACATTTCATTATTGCCATTTCCAAAAGATAAATTTTTCCCCCATTTTGTTTGTTTCTTAAAAATGCTTACATTAATTCTTAGAAAGGATAATAATCTGTGAGCTAAATAAAATGATACTGTTTTCCTCCTTCACCAGGAAGAACTACAGAAAATGCGTTTTCAATTGAACTTCACCAGTTGTATATATACTTGATGGGGTTTTTTTTCCCAGAGCTATGCTCCCATTGACTCATTTCTGTGTAAGAGGCTCCAAGGCTGAACTCATGGCCAGGCTTTTTGCCTGTTCACATTGCTTAATTGAAAAGGCACCCTCAGCACTCGCTCTGGCAGCTTCTGTCTGTCCCATCTACTTCTGCAGCAATATTGCCTGAGCAACATCAGACAGCTAAAAACCAGCTTGAGGTCCTTTTTGAGAAGGGCCCTAATAGCACAGGGGAGAAATGGTTTGCAGGAGGCCTGCATTCCAATGCGCACAGGTGCATTCAGGATTTGTACACAAAGCATCAGATCTCAGGAGAGGACAGAAATACAGGTTACTCCAAATATCAACCAACTAACAATGTTTTTACAAATACCTAGACTTTGAAGATTAATTCTCCTAGCTGTGCAGAGGATACATTGTCTTGCCTCACTCTTAATGTTGGACTACGGGTAAAGTTTGAAGAAGAGTCTCCATAAGAATTTTCAGAAGTGACATAGCCGGGACTCCAGAATCCCCAAAGGTGTAGGCGTTACATTCAGCTACACCAGCAGACACTTTCCGGATCTTGTTGGAAAACACAGTTCGGCTAATTTTAGAAATGGTAAGCAAAGTACAGACTTGCTAGAGGTGGGATCATCTCTCAAAGAAACTTGGTTGAAGTCACCTGAACAAGATCTCCTGCCACCTACTGTATGAGCGATAAGGTCTCCCCTCAGCCTCCTTTTCTCTAGGCTAACCAACCCCAGTTCCCTCAGCTGCTCCTCATAAGACTTGTTCTCTAGACCCTTCACCAGCTTCGTTGCCCTTCTCTGGACATGCTCTAGCACCTCAATGTCTTTCTTGTAGTGAGGGGCCCACAACTGAGCACAGTAGTGGAGGTGGGGCCTCACCAGTGCTGAGTACAGGGGGACAATCACTTCCCTAGTCCTGCTTGCCACACTATTTCTGATACAAGCCAGGATGCTGTTGACCTTCTTGGCCACATGGGCACACTGCTGGCTCATATTCAGCTGACTGTCTCCCAACACCCCCAGGTCCCTTTCTGCTGGGCAGCTTTCCAGCCACTCTTCCCCAAGCCTGTAGCGCTGCATGGGATTGTTGTGACCCAAGCGCAGGACCTGGCCCTTGGCCTTGTTGAACCTCATACCATTGGCCTCGGCCCACTACCTGAAAGGAGGTTGTAGACAGGTGGGGGTCAATCTCTTCGCCCAAGCAAGAAGCGATAAGATGAGAGGAAATTGCCTCAAGTTGCACCAGGGGAGGTTTAGATTGGATATTAGGAAAGATTTCTTCACTGAAAGGGTTATCAAACATTGGAACAGGCTGCCCAGAGAGCTGGTGGAATTGCGATCCCTGGAGGTACTTAAAAGACGGGTAGACGTGGTGCTGAGGTTTAGTGGTGGTTTTGGCAGTGTTAGGTTGATGGTTGGACTCGATGATCTTAAAGGTCTCTTCCAACCTAGGTGATTCTATGATTCTATGAAGAATTTTAAAAGCATTTTAACACTTTAGGATAGACATCATTGCCAAGGTAATAAAACCAGGTTTATGGCCTCAATCTGTGGTTGCATTTCATTCTATGACACAATGACCATGCATCTCCTAAGGCTATCATCTCATAGCCTTAGGAGTGCAGCTAAGCAAAAACAGGAAAAATTTTATTTCAGAAGAGTGGTTCAGTGCTTGTTTATCTGATTTGTCCCTTAATCCACAACTTGTATTTATTTCTTCCCTAGAAATATTGCAAAATTGCTTAAGGACAGGATGGCTCAAGGTCTGGTAATGGGATTTTTAGCCTTTCACACCCAGCTCATTTATCTGAGCACGGGTAGGTCTGCAGGTCAGCGAGTTGTTACCCACTGACTCTTGTCCAGTGGCCTCTGAAAAAAATGAATGAGCAACTTTCCCACAGTGAACAGTTGTCTACCCAAAAGTTATCTGCCAACAGTAACAGAAGAGAAAACATAGCTACACAGGAGTAGAGCCAAAATTTTTTTATGAGCACAAAAAAGGGTTTTTCCCTGACACTTCTGAATTACGCTGGCAAGGAGATTTGAGGAAGCCAGAACCATTCATCCCATGTCTTCTGGGTAGAGATATATTTTACTTATCCCACACTGAATCAGATTTCTGCTCAACTTGCTTAGTACTTTTTATGGGCAATAGATTTGGAAAAAGTAGGAATTCCCATCCTTTGAAGAAACCCCCAACATTATGAAATAAAACTTTGAGAGATCAATAAAGTCCAATACTGTGTCTAAGAAACACCTAGGTTTTTATACTGAACTGCAATAAAAACATAAATCATAAGTTACATATATACACACACAAAAATAGCTGAATATGGTCTTAAATTAAGGATGTAAAAAAGAAAGCAATAAAGCCATAATAATACAAAAGAAGAAAGCTCGGGCAAGATATTTCAAGTTTAAAACTTGGTTTATTTTTTCCATTAAAAACACTCTGAGCAGCTCTTCTAGGTAGAAACTTTGAATGGGAAGCGTGGAAAGTGTCAAAACTGAGTCAGGACTGCAGGAGCTTACTTAGCTGGGATTTCTGGCTGCAAGTTTTACCCTTTGCTTTTTATTCAGTCTCATGCTTCCCACCCCACAAAGATATCTACATAGTTTAGCCTGATCTAGAACTTTCCAAAAGAAATGAAATTTTACTACTTATGCTATTTCATCAGGTCAAGGATTAAATCATACTCTAATAAATAAATACATCTGTCACGTTTAAGCAGCAGCTGAAAACAATCTTTCCATTTACGGACTGGTTTTAGTAGACCACCGCGGATGACCTTCAGCAAGCCAGATCTGTCCCCGTGCATGTTCTTAGTGGTCTTAGAGCATGCTGCAGAGACCTGCCGGAGACAGACACCCCAGCACAGAGGTACAGGCAGTTCCAGCAATTCTCCATAGAAAGCCACCTTATTTCTTCCAATAGCCTTTACTCATAAAGATGCTCCTTCAGCAAAACAGCATACTCTGATCACCTATTTGAGTACTATATACTTCCAGATCAAAAGAAAGCCTCCTCTGACTCTATATATCTGGTTGTCAAATACCACCCCCTGTTGAAATATACTCTGCAGATCAGTAAGCAATTATTACCTATAGGTGAAGGAGTGCTACCCTGAAACAAATGCTCTTAGACCACTGTCCTGGCTGCTGCCTTTGAACCATGCTCATTCATCACCAGGAGAAGACTGCCTGTGGGCCAGCCAACACGCAGTTGAATGAGCTAATACTAGAGAAACAAATACAAAAACTGTTCATGCATCAGTAATAAATACTCATAAAAGCAGGCACATGAAGGTCTTTATGAATCAAAACCCATGATCTACTTCAGCCAATGCAATAAAATTAATTAAACAAAAAACAGCCCAAAACCCCCACTCTGGATGAAACCAAGTAAGTACAGAGTAACAGAATAGCCTTAAAGAATTGCTAAAGAGCAGAAGCATCCAGAGATTACTTAAAAATAGGTCCTTAATCTTGGTTCTCTCATTCCTGGTTATCAAAACCAGCATGCTAGTACCTGCAAAATACAACCTTGGATACTAAGATTCATCATGTTAAGAGATACAAAAAACAACCTCACCAGAGAGTCTGCTTTTATGATATATTACTCATTCTCTCATTTCTCAGTTCCCACTAAACCCTAATTGTTCCACAGGTGTGAATTGGATAATCTCTAATGTTCTACTTGATTAGCATATTTAAATTAAAGTTAATTATCACCGGATATTTAGTTGAAGTTTGATGCTTCTGCTTCAGACCTCAGAAAGACCTCACATATGTCCATTTTTCCCCAAGTCTATAAAAATATTTCTCTAGATCATCATGCCTGTATCAATGCCAATAAAACAACAAAAAAGCAAGGTACCTGTTTCATGATTCTTCATCTGTAATTCACATATATCATATGCAAACTTGATTGGTAATGGCATGTACAAATTAGGTATGATTTGATCTGCATATGCATTTGTTTGTATGTACACCTAAATTTATGCCTCCTATGAGTATAGTAACATTTAATAAGATTTACTGCATACCACATTGCTGTCTGAAGAATATTGCAGTGTGCTACTTATTCAATGTATACAGACAGTTTTCCTAGGTGACTGAATGTTAGGTATTTAGTATCATCCATGATACAAGGCACTATTTTATTAGCTATCTAGGTATTTGGTTTGATTTACTACAACAGGTAAAACCACAGAATTGCTTGGCTAGAGGGTCATGCAGTCCAACACCCTACTGTTTTCCAGAGAAGTATAACGTATACAACTGCAGGATGTCTGCATGAAGATGTTTCAGGTGCACGGGTGATGCAAGGAAAACAAAATGCAGAATGTGAGAATCCAGTCCCGTATCACTTACAGTGTTCAAATAAAGAAATTCTTGACAGTTTAAGTTTCATAAATTTCGGTACCCTACATCACTAACGATCCCTGTGCCTTTGGAAACTTCTGTTCATTTGTTTAGGTTAAACCAGTTCTTAGCACATTCAGCTAAACTGAAACAATCCCAATTTAAATTTAAAAAATAGTATTCATGTTGAGATGTAGTTCAGTAGTTCCATAGTTTTAAAACTGTATTTCAAGCTAAACCAGTGAAATTTTCTTGTGCAGTGGTAAGAAAAATACCTAGCTGATACCTAGCTTTTACCGAGAGCATTGCACATGTCAGAAGGTAAAGGCCTGAGACCAAAGATGTGCAGGAGTTGAGACACCTCTCCTGTAAATCAGGCAATTAATTTCTTCCTAACAAGCCCCGAGTAAAGCTCAGTAAATCATTTGCTGACACAGTCTGACACCAGCTAGGGATTTGGTACGGGGAATGCAAATCCATAGGCACCAAGGACAGATTGCATGGCTGCGTGCAGGTGGAGGACAGTGCCCCTGCCAGCAGTTTCTGGGCTCTCTTCTGGCATCCACCCATGATCTACATTTTAAGAATGGCCCAAAGCTCATCGGATGAGCAGTATATACGTAGCATTGCATGTCTGTTTGGCCACAACTTGACTTCCAGATACGCTGTGCCTATGGGTTAACTTCACCCTGAAAGCAACAAAAATTTCCAGCATCTATGAACAGTTACAAAGAGAAACTGCTGAAGTCTGCAGAGCTGTTGACCTCTTTTAGGTGGAAACTCCCTTTTCTGTAAGTGTGGCTTTCGGCTGAAACTGGATGTTTTCATTTGCATTGAACAGCCCACTGCTGGAACACTGGTGACACTAAGGTCAGCAATGAGTATCCTGGACGGAAGTGCTATAGCAGATCCAGCGCCTGCTCAATCAGATCACACTTGTGCAAGCCTAAGATGAGAGAAAAGCCAATTTAACTGTATTTCAGCAATGTAACATCAGAGCAAAATTGTGTGCTGCTGAACGGCCATGTCAATAAGAAGTCATGCTTGGGGTGGGGTAAGCATGTGGGTGGGGATGAGAGAGAATAGGTCTTTGTCAGAGATCGCGCCAGGGCTCCAGATCAAAACATTCTTCAGCCTCAGAGGGGATTCACCATCCAAGCTTCGATGCAGACCTGAATCTCATTGCTACTCCTCTCAGCACACTGAGCTAAATCAAATTCCCATGCGCGAGACTGAAACACGAATCCCAGTTGCATAGCTTGGCCCCATCTCTAATTTGTAATATTATCAGTAATAAGCTTTCCAAGGAAAAGTGAAGGGGCATCACACATCTGTCACCCTGTACATAAAACATGCCGGACCAAATTCTTGCATTTACATTTTGCTACCAAAGCCTACAGGAAAATGTTGATTTAAGCAGTAGGGGCTTTGTGCCTATGTCTCCCTGTAGATATGCATGTTGTCTCTGTGCCAAAGCCAGAAATGAAGTCTTAGGGTTATTGAGGCAGAGGAAGCTATTGAACTCAAGAGAGATTGGAAGAAACTCAAATCCTAGTGTTTTTACCAGGATTTCTTTCATAGTAATGAAGGCTTTTGCCTTAATGATTTTTCAGACAAAGGGGTGGCCAGTCAGAATACACAAGTGTGCATATGTGTGTGTAAGGGAGGTGAGGGGTAGAGGTAAATATGACTAGATTTACACTAAAATTAAATCAGTTTTTTCCATAAAACAGATGTTATGGTTCCCTTTAAAAAATAATTAAATTAACAGCGAACAGAAATCTTCAGGAGAAGGAATTTGGGGTTGGGATTTTGGCATTAGTAATTCCGTATATTTAATCCATAAAAGTTTTCTTTTATGTTTACAGAAGGGGGTTAAAAAAAGAAGCAAGTCTGTTACTAAAGGATTTTAAGATACAGTGGAGATGTGAAAGGCACAGAAGATTTTCATTTCCTGTGTTATAGGGTGCAAATAATATCAGTATGAAAAACCTGGCAGGAAGATTTAAGATAGCAGTTTTTACATTGATAAGTATTTGTTCATTTCCTGACAACAAAAAATATAAATCTCTTCAGAAATTAAATACCCTGGCTTGTTGAAGCACTTTTGTGACGTTCTGTGGTAGACTGGCTTCCTTTCATTGGAAATCCACAGCTAGAATAATAATCACAGCATCAGTTATTATACTTGTATCAGTTCTGTGCGGCAAGAGGCTAATACAGTGTATGGCCGAATTCTCCTACTTTTGTGTCACTTATTTTCTCTGTGGGCCAGATTTGCATTTTAATGGAAGTAGTTTATAGACTTCTTTGCTGCCTTCATAGTGCCACAAGTGGCATCATTAAGTGAGTTAAGCCGGATTAATGCTGATAGTGAAGTCAGATAATACAATAACAGAGGCCTTCATTTCCATTTGGATTAGGTGAAGAGAGCAGGCCTGTCTGGTGCAGGGTGATAATTTGTAAGCGCGATATGTTGTACTTGAGAGGATAAGATTAAATTTAGTGGGTTTAACTGTCATCCCAGTAAGTCAATTACTTCATCTTTTCAGGCTTTGAATTTCTTTTATAAATAAAATAAATGGAATATTGAGCTGCTCCACAGCCATTTCGAGCTTCCATGAAGAAGAATTACACATGCTGGGCCAAAAAAAAGAAAAAAAAAGAGAGAGAGGGGAGGGGAAAAAGGGTTTCTGATTCGGCTCCATAAACAAAATATAAACTGCATTCAAGTGCCAGCATGGCAACAGCTCAGGAATATTGTCCGTCTCTCATATCACAAGCATGACAGATTCCATTGTGACTTTAGTTTATCCATAATAGGAAATATTTATGTTGTGCCTGGTCTTTTCTATTTGTATCTATTAGATTGTAGAAGGAATACACTAAATTACTCATCCCTGCTATCATTTAACTCTTTTACTTTTTTCTTCTGCTTTCTATCTCCTGTATATTTAATGCTAACACCTTGCTGCTAAGAGAGTCTCAAATGGAAATAAATAAAGGAGATCTGTTCAATTTTGATCCATATCAGATAAAACCTTTTTAATTTTCCTGTCTTCTCTCCCTGTCTCCACCCCCATTTGGACACCAAATCCTTGCAATACCATTTCTTGGGCGAGGAAAGTTTGACAACAAGCTTTCTGTAAATTAGGTACAGATAGATAAGCATCAACATCTTCATTTCTATCCACAGACCCAGAATACAGGTGATGTCAAGGGATGCTAGGATGTCAACAAGGGAGTGCTTATCCATAACAAGAGATGATTTCAGAAGCCCCCCAAACTCAAGATCCTTTCATAACATCATTTATAAGTACTTAGCTTTCTCCTGTGGTTCCTGCTGTGAGGCATTATCACATGCAAGGGTGAAACCTCTGCTAGTCTCTTTTAAGCTATTGATAAAACTCAGCACTACAATGAACTGAAGTCTTAAGGTCTGGTGTGGCAAGGTACTATGCACTCTTATCTCCCACTGATGCTGAGAAAGAGCTGGCATTAATCTCCTGGGAGGGAGGAAGGACATAGCTAAAGGCTAAGACAAGTGCTCTTCATTCCCATAAGAATACTTGGCACATGGAGCATTAGCTAATTCAGTCAAATGAGCATCCGAAGACCCTGGCATTAAAGGGCAGCAGCCAGCAGGACTAAATCCACTGTATGAACCCAGATACTCCAAAAAGGCAAGGCACTGGGAGAGCTGACCAAGACGGATGGATACATTCAGACAGGTCCGCCTAGGACGTGTGTCTTTATTTTCCTGCAGCTCTCACACGTGGCACCTCTCCGATTTCACTGAGAACTATAACTTTCACTACAAGGTGAAAGGCACTCTTCTGCGTTGATGTGGGTAGGGTAAGTATATACTTTGACACTTATTTTGTGCCAAGGAGCAAGATATTTTCCACACAATTAAGCTGACACAAATCATAAGTAAATAACTATTTGCAATGGGCATTTATGGCACTTTTGCGCCTCTTTTATATTAATATATATATATCACATATAGCTTCCTGAAAGGCAGAGGGATGACCCAATGACCAAACCTGTAAGAAGAACAAGGTCTTTCCATGATACAAAGCTATATGAAATAAACTGGGATATATCAAATCACAGAATCTATATCTTAAGTTGAGGGCACCATCTAACATACAAAGATTCCTCTGTAGGTAGGAGATATTTAGCAAAGAAAGTTGTGCTTTGGAAAGTGTTAAATAATTCCAATTTCATAATTTCATGCCACAGTTTGATGGTCAATTTGACTTTCAGGTATCTTAAAATCTGACTAACCTCTTTAAATTTTTCTTAATAGCTGACATTTACATCTTCCCATCATTTGTTTTTGAACGATTTCTATAATTACTTATATAAAAATACTAAATGACTTTAATACTCACAGGTTTGATTTGCTGATATATGGAGTCTATAATCAAAAACCCAACCCTGAGTGTGCTTACAGATATCAGTGTCCCATTTTCTCTCAAATTAGCAATGTCACACAAGCTTTGAGAGGCTGTAATTACAACCTCAACAGAGCAGAAAAGCCCCAGCAGCCAGCCAGCCTCATTCTGCTCAAAAATTAGTCTTCCCTTGTCTTTAACACTGGGGAGTTCTTCCTTCTTGCATCTGAGTGTTGTGACTATGATCCAAATTCTGCCTTTTTTTGGACGTAGCAATGCCACAGTTTTTTTGTGCAAATGTCAGTATGGCAGAATTTGACCAGCTTGACTTTAATCTGCCCTGATTTGTCACACAGTTCTGCCAATTGAGTTCCTTAGATGGTATGGAAAATTGGTGCTGCTTTTCTCCAGAATGCATGTTCGCACACTAGCACAGCGTACAGACAGTCAAGTGTGCAGTAAACAAAAAGCACAATAGCTCAGTGTGTTTGTCACAACCAGTTAGGCTACCGGTCTCTAGTTACTAGGTTAGCTAAGCTATTTCAGGGAAATCAGACTGTATGCCAAAATTAGGTACCTAGACGTCTTCCTTTGCTGTGCTATCTAAGCATCTCACTAATACTGTGGTTACTGTCACAACAAATCTGAGAAGTAAGGAAGCACTAGTCTTCATTTTCTAGGAAGTGAGTCACAGAAAGAGATAAGGGCAGGTTTAAAGGTAGTCAAGATGGTAAAAAATGCAGAGAAGTTAGTAATAAGTGTAAGTTAATAAGCCTCCTTTACTGACTTTTTCCCCTTCCTCTTCTCAGGACTCAACCGACCTGCTTAGACCATGATGTAAATCTCCCAGGGGACACCTGCTTTATATCTTTTGCTATTTAAATATTTTTCAATCAGTTTTTAGGTGATTAGCAAGCAGTAGTCCTTATGCCCAATGAAGCACCTCAGTCACTATGTTACTGTTGGTAAGGCTGAGCAGAAGCTCTGTGCCTAGCTCAGCGAGGAAAGAGGGATTTCTACAGAGATCTGCAAGGCTATTCAATATCCATTGAATATTCTGTTTGATGAACAGCTCAGTCCAAAACCAAGCTTCACTTTTTTAAAAAAGAAAGGAAAAATGTGTGGAAAGCCTTTGCCATGCAGGAGTCCAAATGGACTGGCATTGTAAAGAACAAAGTCAATGGGGTTGTACATGAGATCCTCAGGGCCAGCTGCCACCACACCTTACACGGGTTTTATGGAGATGTAAAGTGTCTGAGGCTGATGAGGTTGCTTTGGGCTAGTTACATGAAAGTACTTGAAATTTATGTCTGCATGTGTCATACAGAGCTGGTTGAATTTATACTTGGCCAGAACATACAGAAGCACTAAGTTCTCTAAGTGCCAAATATGGCTATCTCTGAATCAGTTCTCATCTGATAAAGGACAGCTTTGCTATTACTGATATCAGAAGCAGAAGCCTGCATATTTGCCATCCATCAGTTGTCTTAGAGTATATGTGTGTTTTGAAGAGAGACAAGCAAAGACAGAGATGGATCCAAAAAAGCTACAGCAGTATCTCGATTTGGTTTCAAGTATCTCAATATGGGCAAACATTAAATTGTGTGACAGGGAGGGTTCTGTCCCTGCCAAACTTTAGCTAAAATCAGGCCTCTCCTTACCATGTTTCTGTTCTGCAAAGCTCCGGAGGTTTGTTAAGTTTGTATTAGACAGCTTTGACAAACGGTTGTTCAAAAATATTTTAAGCCTCCTAGACACATGGTAAAGAAACATGTATATTAAAAATGCCATACAAAAACAAGGGTTCGCAGGAGCTGAAAGCAGCGACCTGTGCCAGCAAGTCTCAAAAGGAGAATTTCTACCCATGAGATCATGTTATCCCATTCACAGTGCAGAACAGAGGGAAGTTTGGGAATTTAAATCCTTTTGAGCATGATATCGTAGCTGCAACAGGAGATGCAGATTTATAGATTTGTAGAGTGGTTAATATGCTTTTGTATTTACCAAAGTGTTATGTCTTGTACATTAGGTCAAGTTCTCCAGTATAGAACAGCCTGGTTTTATCATGCAGTTAGTAAAATGCAGCATAAATTCCATTTTAGCTATCGCAGTGAAGATCATTTGACACTAACAGCAGCTCCCGACAACAGCTGAGTTGAAGTCAGGTGCTCCCAGACTGCAAACCTTTCTCCTCCAAGACTGAAGGAAAGCAGGTATGGCAGAAAGGAAAACAATCACAGGCTGGGTATGAACGTGAGCCCAGCTGGGACGTGATGTCCTTTGAGGTTGGTATCAATTAAGGAAGCCACTGAGCAGCTCTGGAAAAACGTAAGGGACCAGCCTTCAGAAAGCAGTGCAAGGGTTAGGGAGGGCAAAAATGAGCTGTGAGCAACTGCAGCCAGCTATTCCATGAACTGCTGAACACTGCATACATACAAAGCGTTAGCAGTTACAGTGGGCTAAGACCACTAAATAGCAGGCTCATTGTACACGGGCATCATCGCTTTTTTCACTTCTTCTATCCTTCTTTTAACATATATTCTTCTTTTAATATGCAGAATATACTGGCTTAAGAAGAGGAATAAGAAAAATTTTTTCAAAGAAAGAGGAATAAATGGGTATGAACTGGGTAATATAGTCTGATTTACATGTCGGGGAGGGTCAACAAGGGGGTTAGCAGGAGGTGTGCATGCAGCTACTTTAGTTCTGCAGCCAACTAATTCAATCTCTAAACTGCATCTAAGAAAAGCCTACCTACCAGAAGGAAAAAAGTACAGTACATTGCAACTGCGTACTGAGGAAGCTAATGGAGCATTTTAGGGATGAAAAAAGAGTGCAGCAAGCCTAGGTCAATAAAGATGGGCTGGACTCTAGAAAGTAAATTATTGTAAATATACAATAATAGGAATAAATATTATACAATAATCCATTTCTGCAGATTCGGGTGCAGAAAATAAGTAATATTATGGTGTTTCTTGAGCATGTGAACATTCATCTAGTGACTGTATAATAATACGCACGTACAATGTTAGTTTTACAGTTGAATATGCTGCCTTTTCCTTTGCATCTTTTAGTTTTTGAAAGTAGAATCATGACTTTTCTGAACATAGCTCTGTCTGGGGAATTTTTAAGCCTAATATTATATTTCCATGAGCATGGAAGAACGTCCGTATGTACCTCATGACATTTCCACATGCCTCACTGCATATAATAGAAACTATTTCAGAAGGTGCTGTTACTTTAAGGATTGACTTGTCATATATTAAAATTATATCTGTCAGATTGCCAAGATTTAGAGAGACCTTTGGACTGAAAATGCATGGATTGCCACATATATGTTGGTCTAGAAGATTTTATCACATGTTCTACATGCCTGGCATCAATTTAACCAATTCTCAAATTTTGTATCACACTTTTTAATAAGATTTTCTTTCTTTATAAAGAAGGTTAAGGTAATTTACTCACCATTTTTATTATATATGAAGTTGTTGAAATAATGAGGGCAATAAAATTGAATTTAGCATTGTCTTTATTGGTATGAAGGTTACATTCATAAGCTTTGTTTGTTTTAATAGGTTTATTGTACAGACTTAGGCATATGCTATTATGCAGCGATGGATATGCTTTGAATATTTTTGTAATTGTGGGTAGTATAAAAGTCATTTTCTGTTAGATTGCACAAATCCATTACATTAGTAGAAAGATACATTATTGTAATAGGATTAATGTGCAACACATAAACATGATCAGTAATATTCTTTTTGATAAATTATCTCATTTTAATCACTTGGAATGTAGAGAGATTTCAGGATAGTTCCATCTTTGATTTGCATAATTGTATTACAGACAGACAAATTGCATTATATTCTTCATTAACAATAGATGGCTTGTATAACTATTGTATTTTTGAAGGCATTGCTCTTATGTTCATCCTGTAATTTGTCATTTTATGACACCACTGTTTAGCTTAGTTTGGAGAGAATAGAAACTAAAAGATTATTTGATTTTAGCTGAGTACAGTAATATCTTTGCATTCAACTGTAATGCAGTAAACTATTGTTTGTTTTAACAAACTATAATCCAAGAGCTAAAATTAGTTAAAAAATATTCTTCTCATTTGTGGCAGATCCCACATGCATGGCTTTTCACAGCAAAGTGTCAGCACTTGTAAATGAACTTCAATATAAAAACACAACATAAAATTAAATTAGATCCATCAAAATGTTTTCTACTTCTCTGCTTGGGCTCACTCTCCCTCTTTGATGTTTTTTCTCCCTTACACATGCACACACACACAAACCCATGCTCTGTCTAGCTTTCACTGAGTTCTTTAGGGTTTTGTAATTCCATAGGCTAAATAAAACAACTGCATTGCAAGTTATATCATACGGTGTATTACTCATTTTTTCAATGGCAAATCCTTCTCTTTTAAGATTGTGTGTTTTCTCTATGAAAAGCTATGTACTCTTAAAGATATTTTAGGAAAAAACAAATTATTTTTTCATTTTTCTCTAACCAAGCCTTCTTCAATCATTTTTGAGTGCTAAGAATACCAGTAAATTAAAAGTTAGTAGCTTGAGACAGGTTTATACTCCTTCCAAATCAAACCTAGCTTCTTATTTTAGAAAATCTAATTGTTGCACTCTATTAGGGCACCTTAAGCATTGTGATTCTTTAAAAAGAAATTAGGTTTAGAAATAAATTATTATGGCTAAATCACAAATAGATACCTTTGATAATGAAACATGAAACTTATATTCCCAATTTAAATGCAAGTCAGAAATCAGGCCTAGCTCACTGAAGTTTGCATGTTAAACAGAATTTCAAAAATCTGGGCCAACATTCTTATAATTTGATCCTAAATTTAGGTTGTTGGTTTAGGTTCCAGTCCTACAAGAGCATATTTGTTGTTGCATGTAATGAGTAATTCTATCAGTGCTGATATAACCAGTCTCAATGAAAGCCTGATCCTATAAAGCCAATGGGAGTATGGCCAGGAGTCCAAAGAGTCCAGGATTTTACCCTCTTCACCCACCACAACTCTGTCCTCCCTAATGTTTTTTTTCACTCCAATACGTACTGAAAATAAACTGTACAGAGATGGGAAAAAGAGAAAGAGTTTGGGCCAAACTTACATTTTTCTTCAGCAGATAAAATGCATTATTACAACACTTTTGAGGCTTGTAACATCTTTTATATTTTACGACTAATTTTGTCAAAATGAGTCAAAAATGAAATAGAAATCTATATCTTGCATTTTTTCATTCTTTTGGAGAAGAAACATATAAAATTACCAAAACACAAATTCATACAAATTTGTTAGAACTCCGTGCATCTTCTATAGAATAAAAAGGATAAAACTGATGAAATAGCGGTAGAAAAATACACCTAAATCTATTTGCAGGGACCTGAATAAAAACTCTTAACCTGATTTGGTTATGCTTTTTAGTTATTCTCTTTAGTTTTCTCAAAATAGCATTCATACAAGTTGTATTTGCCCACCTCGATGCTGAAAGTGTTAGGTATTTTTGCAAAAGGCTGAAGGTTAATATTTTTCTCTCTGTCTTCTTGAAATCTCTTTGAATGTCTCCACTGTGCCTTGGCAAAATCTTAGTGCTCCAATAAAGGAGGATAAACATTACCCGCACCATCATGTGGCCTCCGTGGCTGACTGCATACTGAGAATTAACAGTTAATGAACTCTGCATATGCAAGGACAGATCCTGAAACAGACTGGCAAAAGGAGGTCACATCCTAGTGCCGACGAATGAGGAAACATATAAAATTCAGAGTCTGCTTGCAGATAATTCCCAAACACAAAAAAGAATTACATTTGCAAGCAATTTATGACCAACAAATTGCCAAGCAGTGTGTACATTTACATCAGCTCTGTGAAAAGTAATTTTGAAAAATGTTTCAGCTCTGATATCTACAGCTGACCTCCCCAACCCACACAGCATCATACGTAGCTGATGTGTCAGTCTCAGAGGTTTTTATACCACTTGACACCTCAGATCAAACACAGAGACATACTGTTTTTTTTCAGTTCCAATGTTTTGTGTGTTCTGTAAATGTGCACATTGCAAGGCAATTGAGTTTTAGGGTCATACATATTTAACACTCTAAAGAACTCCAGGAAATACCTTTTTGCTGCTTATACTGAATAGCCAGAAGTCTCACAAAACAAGTAATGTGAAAAATAAGTTTATGCTATTATTTACCAACACAGTAACTTCTCTAATCGAATACACACGGGCCACACTTTCTCAGAACAATTCTTTAGATTGTTTGGGAAAGGCAAAAACAATCACATCCTCACCACTGCATCAAGTGATTGTCCCCCTGTACTCAGCACTGGTGAGGCCGCACCTCCACTACTGTGTTCAGTTTTGGGCCCCTCACTATAAGAAAGACACTGAGGTGCTGGAGCGTGTCCAGAGAAGGGCAATGAAGCTGGTGAAGGGTCTGGAGAACAAGTCTTATGAGGAGCAGCTGAGGGAAGTGGGGTTGTTCAGCCTGGAGAAAAGGAGGCTCAGGGGAGACCTTATCGCTCTCTACAGCTACCTGAGAGGAGGCTGTGGAGAGGTGGGGGTCGGTCTCTTCTCCCATGTAACAAGTGATAGGAGAACAGGAAATGGCCTCAAGTTGCACCAGGGGAGGTTTAGATTGGGTATTAGGAGAAATTTCTTCACCGAAAGTGCTATCAAGCATTGGAACAGGCTGCCCAGGGAAGTTGCCGTTCCTGGAGGTATTTCAAAGACGTGTAGATGTAGTATGGAGGGACATGGTTTAGTGGTAACTTAGCAGTGCTAGGTTCACAGTTGGACTTGATGATCTTAAAGGTTTCTTCCAACCGAAATGATTCTGTGATTCTATGATTCTGTCAGTTGCATGTACCATGGCTCACTACCAAATCAATTATTTCAGATTATCTCTCTCTGTAGTCTCCAGATGAAAAGGCCACTCTGAATGAGGTTTCACCCATCCTAAGTAGTCTGTGTGACTATTTCACACGGGACAAACTGGGCTTGGAATTGAGTATGGGGAGGCTTGACTTCTGGCTACCACTGACTCATCCTCTGACCTGAGATAAGCATATACTGCTTTTACCCTTGCATGTATTGTTTGTTTTTTCCATCAAGATGTCCCACTGCAGGTTTGTCTGCCTGTGTGATTTAACCATGGACATTAGAAAGATAAATAGGGAGCAATATTTTAGGATGTGTATTTATTTGTCTCCTAATATCTTGCCTCCACCACCTGACTCTTATCAATGCAGTTGAGGAAGTTCCCTCAGAGAGTATATATTACAGCATCAGTGTTTTTAATTCTTGAATGCTTTCCTTGCCCACCAAGAGAATAATTATAAATATCAACAGAAATAAAAGCCACCACATCTGAAAATATATCAAATCAGAAAAAATACCCAAACCCCCAAACCAGTTCCTCCTTTTCAACATTTCCCTTAAAAACATTCTCCTTTCCTCTCTCTCTCTTTCAGGGATCCCTCTGAACAGAAAAATGGGATGCATATGCTGTATTGTCCGTATGGAAACTAAACATAACCCCCTTCAGGAATTAATAAGATTAAGTTACACTTCAGTGGGAAATCAGTGTACATAAATTAATGAAAATTTCCTGTGGATGGTGGTGAAGAAAGCCATACACTGTGCAAGTGAACTGATGCAAACAGACATTTTATGATGAGGAGATTTACCGAAGAATTAATAGGAATCCTTCTATGGTCTATGACAGAATATGGGTAACCTTAAGTGTCCCCTAGGAGTTAAATGTTTTCTGTTGTGTCTGTAAATGAACCAGTGAGTATGTTCTGGTGCTTTCTATCTTAGACATCAAGTAAGGATTTTTTCCAGTTGCGAAAAATGTCTCTTTTAGGCAATCACATCAGTGTTTGCTTAAAGGTAAGAATGTGTTTAAATGCTTCTCTGATATTTGGCTTCAAAAACTGGCCAACATCTGCTATTGTCTTACAGTCTTCACTGCAGGAGAGCACCAACTTCCGTGAAGTAAGCAGTCATTAGAAATTCTCTCTTGTCCTTGGCTATCTTACTAACGGTTGTATCTGTCATTCCCTAGTCTTCTAGGCTCTCTGTATTCTCTCATTTCAGGCTCACCATCAGCCCAAAGATGCATGGAAATTCATTTAATCCTATTACTGGAAGGTTACCTAGTTCTTTCAGTCCTAGCATCAGCCTTTGATTTTGATACTGATAGCAAGGATGCTTTGAGACACATTTTTAGAGGTTGTTCTTGGAGAACAGGCTTTACCTTGAAAAATCTTTTTTCCCCCTACCCAGAGATATCCCAAGATGGTACTGGACATCTCTTCTGTAGCCATCGCATATAGATCTGGGGAAATGAGGTTTCTTTTTTGAATACAAGCTATATTCAAATCTTGGCTGTCTTAAGTTAAACATTTTTCTAATTAGATTTATTCTTTCAGAATCCAAACAACTTTTCATACAACCAAACAAGCTAGAGGAAGCAAAGGGCATTTGGGTCATCTGCAAAATGTCAAATTTATTAATGTGTTGTCTAGTGCATTTTAAAGTACCAAAGAAGAAAGCTTCCAAAATTTCTGTAGGGATGCTACTTCCTTATTTATTAAAGCTCAGTCTTAGAAAACATTTTCCAGCATTGCCATGTGCCTATTTTTATTCTATTACCCCTAGTTATGTTGTACGTAAGATCACTAACTACTAATTTATTTTGATGGTTAAAGCTAACCCAATAATATTTGATCAAACAGTCATAACACATTTAAGATTCCCAAGTCCGAGATTATGTTTGGTACTTTAACATTTATTGTAGCTGTTGGAGCTCTCAATGATTTTAAAATTCTCCTTGTGATGTGCCACTGTTACATGGAGTTTAAATATCTCACCACCAAGTGAAGTGACTGTTTTACATACTAGAGAAGTATTTTAGAGATATAAAAATGCATCATTTTGCTGCTATTCTTTGCCCAAAGGTGCCCTAGGAAGTGTCCAGTCACTTTAGACATATAGAACGACAACTGTTAAAGGACTTAAGTGCATTTAAAATTCAGTCCTGAACAAATAATTGTTTATAACTCTGGGAAACATGAAGATCTTCCATTGTTCCTTTCAAAAGTTGTGTTACACACAGAGACCAAAATAAAAGAAAACCTCTGAAATGGTTAGGTAGTGGTATCCTACAGGGTATAAATACAACCACAGGAACAATAGGTATTTTTTCAGAACTTATATTGGAACTAATACTTAGCTCTAGATCAAACACAGGGGCTATTCTGGGATCTGAAAATGGGCTTCCAAAAAACTCCAGTGCTCAAAGGATTCGTGTTTCCCTTTTAACCATCAAAACAAACACTCCATAGACTTATAAGCAATGGGTTTATTTCAAATAACAGTAAATGGCCTTCTAAGGTCAATATATTAGTTTTCCTCTGGATATACAGTTTCAATAGCAAGCGATGCATGAAGTCTGTTAAGCCTTTTGAATTGTCTATCAGTTCTGGGAATTATAGATTTTAACCCATATAGATACTTGGCTCAACCACAAAATGAAAAATCATTAAGAAAAAAGCACTGTATATTATTACTCCAATATGTATTCGTGATTTAGAATTGGCATTTCAATACACAAAGAAAATTCCCAGAATCATCCAGCTAAATGCAAATGGGTTCTATAAATACTTTAAATAACAGAACCAAAAAACTCATCAGAATTTACTACGCATCCAAGTGTATATAGCTTTTTCTATTACACATCCGTAAACACTCTTTGTACTTCTACAGATGATTGAATCAAAACATGAGAAGATCTGAAAACACTTTTGTAGTTTTCTTTAAGTGTACTACTACCGTAATATGTTCCCTGGTAGTGCACAGGCCATATTCTGTAAATAAATGTGTGTTTCATTTTCAATTGGAATTTCATTAATCAAACCACAGTAATAGTAGAGTATTTAAAACACATTTCTCTAAAAAAGGGGTAAAACATGCCAGCAAACTACTGATACAGTCCTGCTGCACAATGATTTAAACCATCTGAGGAGATGGCCTTCTGCCTTTGGATTTCATGACAGCCTGGGCTTGAACTTCTTCCCTTCTTGGAGGCTCTGAGAGCAACTCCAACACAGTAATGAACTCTCATATCTCCCCTCCTAGGAGTCAAACATGTAATTCTCCACCCCATTTCATTCACAGGGAAATTCAAACAGAAAGAGGTAGGCTAATGCATAGGTGCCGTATCTATGAATCAAACCAAGGGCACATAGGTTACAGTGACCTAACTTCAGTAACAATACCTTCAGATGTAGTTGGCAACTGCCAACATTATATACAGCATTTAATCTGAAGTTGGAGAAGTATTTTATGGATGAAGATACAGGAAAACTACAGAGAGAGTGACATTAAAATGTCCTCCATTCACTGGGCTGGAACAACCACAAAATATCCAATGCCCAAAACCTTTGCCCCACCTTCAGAAAGTAACAACGGGAAGCCAGTAGCCTGGACCCCCAGATGCTATCTAACATGAATTTACGGCAACAACAGCAAAACCATCAGTAACTCTTTCCTGCGTAAAGATGGGCTGTACATGAAGCTTTCACTTAAGGTGTGGGTAGCTAAAGCACAACAGCGCAAAGACTTTCCTGATTCCCAGGAATACCTATAGCCTTGATGTTTGCAAATTTAGGACAGAAATCAACTCTGTCCATTAAAAGCAACTGGTGCTTGCTATCAGCTTCATATTTTGGTCCTTAATGTACAGTGCTGTAGGTAGACAGAGGGAAAGAACAAAAGGGAGAAGAATTACTTCCCTAAGATTCTCTGAGGATTTCAGGCAGAACAATAAAAAACTAAATTAACTTATTCATTTTTATCACCTGATGAGCATAATTAGCAAACAGTGCATAATGACAGCAAATAATGGTTCTCTTTTCCCCCTATTAAGATAGCTTAATGACTCTATTTTCCCACAGTCTTAAAGCTGTCCTGTATTTACCAGCTGTACTTGAAAAATGTTTTGTCTGTCAATATTGAAGTTAACAAAATGCTTAACTACAGCGCATAATGATACTAACACAAAGCAGCATTCAAGGTGAACATGGAGACTTTTGCAGCTGTCACTGTGCTGAAACCTCTGCAACAGCAACTCAGGAAAGAAATGTGATGTAGCAAAATTCAATCATTCACTTGATCTTCCCAGTATGATGACTAATAAGCAACCTTCATTTGTGAGGTGCTTCTTTCTTTTATGAGTTTCACTATCCATGTATGAATCCCAGAACAACCATCCAGAGAAACCTGATGGTAGAACTGCATTTTAATGTAAGCACTTTAATATAAAGCTTCAGGATCCAGGTACCCTTTGGTAACATTGAACTATCCCTTTGGGTTTTAAGGTTGTGAATAAGGTTATCAAGCTGGCTTGCTCTATACTCACATTGAGAGGCCTTACAATTAAACCTGGGGAAATGGATTTGCTGAATTTGCTGGTGTTGAAATCAGCTTTTTGCAACAGGAACAAGATACAAAATGTCTTGTCCAATGACAGAGTTTTCATGCTGTATCTTCAGCAGCAAGTGACACTGATTGCATTGGCAGCTATTGCTATCTACTGCTAGACAAAACAAATTCAAACTAATTTGGATGGAGTATAAAATATACCTCTCCTCATGGCACAGTCTTGCAAGACCCCCAGAGACTGAACTCCCATTGATTTCCCTTGATTTAAAAGGTACAAATGATTCGCATGACCAGATCGAGAATGGATAAAGATGGAGAACAGCAGTGATTCTGATATCATCCTAAAAGCCTCTCTAACTCTCACTCTGCAGCCATCCTTTTATTCATCTGTCACAGCTGTATCTAACAGAAGTATTTACTTTCAAGGATCTTCCCAGCTTATCATATTTTACCTACTGCTTCCCAGTCATGGCTTAAATGTCAACTCCTGTCTCTTCCAGATGTCTGTATTCCTCCAATATATTGTTGTCATGTGAAGAGATCAGAAGTATCTCTTAGTTCTCTTTTTCTACAGCAACTTGCCCAACGCAACAATAGTCTGTTAGCAATACCCCATGGTCAATTAAAGCAAACAATATACAAGACATAGACCTACAGAAAAGAAAAAGTATTATTCTTCCTTCTCAAATCAAGTGTTTTGACTATCTGGAAAATAAAAATAGTATTAGATCTGACTTAGTCTTATCCTAGCTGATTCTTTTGGGAGGTTTAACACTGATTTTAACAATATATCAGCGCCCTACTTTTTTCCTTTTTATTTCATTTTTTGATAACAGACATTAGAAAAAACTCTGCAGCTTTACAGAAAGCATGTAGCACTTCATCATCACTTAGATGATTATGTTAGTAGTCTTTCTGAAGCTTCTAAATTCTGTGTTATTGCATACAGTTGTATTAGCTAGATGTACATTACGCTGGTGGATGTACGGCTTCTCTGATGGAAGGAGCTTTCCTCATGCCTGGTGCAGTATGGGAGAGAGAAATGTTTGCCAGGACACATAGTATGTTTTGCCAGTCTTGGAAAAGTGCACAAGTTTTGGACTTTGTTGTTGTTGCTTTGTTTGGTTTTCTGCTCTTCCTGCAGAGGAAGAACTTTCATCACTGATGCCTCTTCCAAAGACCCATGCTTCACACGAATCCACAGCTCACCGCATGACTCATTCAGTAATTTACTTCTTCGGAAGGATCTATGATTGAGTCAGTAACAAAAGGGTTCAGAACTATGGTTGTAGTGAGTTCACCTACTTCTACTTTGATGTAGACGTTGCTACATTAAAAAAAAGATATTTGCTCTTACTGCCTCTCTTATTACTTCTTTCATGGTTTTGTTTTACATCTTTCATCAGACGTCAGCAAGGTGTGAAATGGTGGTGAGAAAAGACTTGCCAGCCACTCATGCTTCTGTTACAAAGCAGGACCCTGAATGCTAGACCCAAACATTAAAAGAGTAGACGTTACCGTGCATGGCTTTTTTATGTGGCTAGAAAAGATAGATGTTGAACTTTATTAGAACCAGTTGAGTCTATCCTCTCATTACAATGAACATGTGGCATTGATGATCTTACGGTTTCTAACAAGACCCCACTAAAGAAGTCTATTTAGCAGGAGAGGATAATTCAGGGAAGAATCTCAGAAAAGCTCAGTCCTTCAGCAACTGGATTTTATGCCAACAAATAATCTGACAAGTACAGAAACCTTGTCAAAACTAAGCTCATGCAGCTTGAAGTACATATCATACATATCCTCTTTTTCATCTTTCTCATGGCTATTTCTAAATAGACTTTAGAACTAGGGAAAAGACTCATGGCTTCTGGACCAAGTTTTTCTAGGCATGCTGAAGATCAATATGCCCTGTACCAACATGAGTATTAGTACCTATTGCGAAACTTGAATCGTGTATCTTGGGTACCAAGGAGAGACTGGAAGAATGAATAAGAATCCTGTATATGTAAATAGGTGTTTGCAAATACACAAATGCCTACTGATACTATAAACGTTATATAATATGCTGGCACTTGTTCAAAACTTTGAGGCATTGGCATTATTTTAATCATTTTTCCATTGAAGTAAAGAAACTGCATGTATAATTAAACAGTTGTATTGTATTGTAGAAATAACCATGTAATGATGTAGTTAGAAATTCTTGGTTTTTCATGGTAATACCAAATATAATTACCATGTAATCTGCAGAAAGCAAACAAGGCTGTAATTATTCTGTAATCCAATTTAATTACAAGGTAACAGATTTGTTACTTCTTCCCAATAAAACATAAATGCAAAGGAAATAAACTGGTAGATAAAATATATTGTTCCTTTGAAGAAACTTATTTAATTTAAAAAAAAATGGTTCACTAGCATTTTTGTATCAAAGGATGTATCAATGAACCTAGCTGCAGACATCCCTCTGACCAAATCTTGCTGTGTGTAACCTGGCATCACTCTATCAGGGAAGATACCTTCTTTACTTTGTTCTTTGCTTTTTAACTGCTAAAGCTGTAACCCATATATTTATATGATGCTACAGGAAGATACTGAGTTAAAAGCATAGAAAAAGGAAGTCTTATAAGTATTCCCAAAACAGGCATTGTGTGGGTTTGGAAGCCTTAGCTTCTCCATGCCACCTGCCGCAGTCATGTGGGACCAGCAGAGGATGAGCTGGCTGTGTCCGTTCCATTCTCTGCCCCGACAGCAGCCACATCGTGTCACTGACTTGGGCTGAGACTGTTCCTTTCATTTTTGCAAAGTGCCCACTTTCAGCTACTCAGAGAGTTATTTTGGTTTTCCTAAAGCTAAGTCATAACTGAAACAGCTACTTCTACCCAAAAAAACCTGTTAGAGGTGAGATCATCCCCTAGACAGAAATGAAATATTTCTACAGTCTGTACTTGGGGTACTTTGTCACCCCACCCATATTCCCATTTCAGTTCTGTAATTCCAGTCAAGTTAAATCTTCTGACCTAATTTTTATTTTTTTTAAAAATAATAATAATTGTGAAACGTGCCACAGAAATCTGGAAGTAAATCGGTGAAAGGCTATGCTGTGTGTACAAAGGGAGGGATGAATGCAGCAGCTTCCATCCATTCCTGTTGTAAGTTTGAGTAACTGTCCTCTATAGTCAACAGGTTTATGTCCAGCCTGAAAATTCCTGAAAAGCTTGACTATCGACAGAAAATATTGTGTTCCTTTATATGTTGTATAAAAACACTGTTGAAAATGCTGGTTCTAATTTTCTTTTGCTATCCTTAAAAGGAAAAAAAAAAGTTTTTGATCCTGTGAGCTATTTCTACCAACCTGCTTCTGCTCCAGATATTTATTCTAGCCCACCACTACTTTCAGACTACTTAAAATCCTAGCCTTGTGATGACAAGACCAGGTCTCTAAGCCAGCAATGCTCCACTTTCTGGACTGTGTACATTAAGGGTATACACAAAGTCAAGACAAAGTCACCAGAAGTCAAGCTATCATCCTCAAGTACTTTCCTGCTCTATTTCTTTGCTTCAGAAGTTTGACTGGAACAACACCAGAGTCAGTAGGTACCCTTTGCCCCAACAGAGACTGAACTCAACACTTGGTGCTAGCCCCATGGTCCCAACAGTCCTCAGGCCACAGGTGCAGCCCTACATCCTTTTGTCCACAGTGCAGTTCTGTACAGTGCCATGGTCTAGCTCCAAACTAGAAGCTGCAAGACTTGACCAGCACCGTTAGGTCAGAAGGGCACTAAAGAAAGCTCCAACCTACTTCCATTTACCATGCAAGCAAAAACATTCACAGAATTCAGTGGCCATTGGAGTCATAAATTACTGTATTGCAAATAATCACTTTGCCCTACTCTTGTCTGCCTGGCTTGCTCTGATCGCCTCGTCTTTTCTAGCCTTGCACCATTCTAATCCTCAGTGTTCTGTTTTTAATCCTTTTGAGAACAAGATGAAAAGTGGTGCAGTAAAGCAATGTTTGAGGGCATGCAAACAATTATACTTCTGCCCTTAGCAGGTGCTGTTTCTATTTCTGGAAATTATTTAAAGCTCTTCAAAGTACGAATAGATGGAGAGTACTCTTTCTGCTCTGTTTCCTCATACACAGCACCTTCTTAATGAACAATACATTCCACACTAAAGGAGTCCTGGGGGTCAGGTTTTCACTTAGAAAATTTGGGCACTCCTCATTAGATAGTAAATAAAAGCTCAAGACATTTCTTCTATTTTGATGCAAATATAATTTTGAATGTGCATAGTGTTCATTTTTAGAGCATGAAACATATACACCACTTGGATGAATTGGGACAATAGACTTCTGTCTCCTAGAATATAAGTGTGAATTTCTGGGGAGGGGGATAGGAAGAAGCAAATTTCAAGGGTCACACAATCCTATAATAATTTCTTCCTATCTGCCTCCTGAGACAGGTTTAGAAGATTAAAATAAGGAAAGGCTATTACACAGCAGTAGTTCTAAAAAGGAAATACTTAAACCAACATGCCCACAGAGAAGCAGTTTAGACAGTCTGCCAGACTTACGCAGACTTCTTCCCCAAGTTTTGAATTTATGGATATTCATTTTTGAATAAAGTACATCAACCTGGATATGTGGAGCTGATTTTTTCCCCTTGGTCTCACTGTTGTAAAAGTTGCAATTGAGGAACCATACTGGTGTAGGACTGGTGGTAAGACCCATTCCTGCTTGAAGACCACAAGTCCTCTGGTGAATGGCTTGTCAGGGTGGAAAGGGAGTCTCTGTCTTTTGCATGTTGCCTTTTGCATGTCGCTTTTCCCCTCTTCTCTTAAGGGAATGAAGCTTATGCAATCATGTCATGTCTGTCACCCTTTCATTTCACAAATGATTTTTGAGCCTACAAGGCAATGTCAGGCATATTTGACAGAAGGGTAGGTATTGAGTGTCAACAAATTTCTACAATTTCTATTCTGTTCACTTCTAAATATAGCAGCTGAGAAGGGTGAGAGATTGTATTAGTGCCCCTCTGGAAAGTAAGACAACAGCTTGAACTTATTTTCTGTTAGCTATGGGAGAAGCCATGAGAGACATTATGAGTACCAGGGCTAGAAAGCCATCGAATAGGTCTCACATCAACGAGTACAGCTGCAGTGCATAGGTCCGTAGGGAAGCAGGTTTCATTGATTCCACTTGCACCACAACTTCTTGATCCCTGCTATAGCTCAGGTTTTAGTCTCATGCAACAATCTATGGAAAAAGCCTCTTGGCATTATCAGAGCAAGCCTGCATACAAACAGATACACAGAAACGACTATCAAATAACACTAAAAGGACATCATGGTGACAAAATCAAGCTCTAAAAATATTGGGAATGACAGTTGATTCATCATGTGCACATACATGGACTGTAACAGTATTAGTACGCAGGGTCTGGCTTCATTTTGATCGAATCAATCTTTTTACTTCCTTATTTGATACAGCCCCACACCAATATTGTCTATCCATCCAGTAAAGGATTGTTTTGTTCTTTCAACTCTGCTTCTGTGTTGCACTCTCTAGAGTAACCAGTAGCTTCACAAACATGCAGCCCATTGCACTTCATAGCACTCTTCAGAACAGATGTTATTATCCTCATTTTACACCTGCAAACTCTGTTCTGCACAGAGCAGCTAGACCCACAATTGTCAAAAAGTGTCCACAAATCCCAGATATCTGAAATCAGTTTGTTTGGGTTTTTTGTTCTTGGGTTTTCCTTTTGAGTATCTGGCATTGTTATAGCACTTTTTACATTCAAATCATAGCTCAAGTTGACTTCTGTTACAGCTGTAAGAACTCAACATCTCTTTAAATCTGGCCACAGATGAACTGCACTGGGCAACCAGTAAAAAACAACAACTCATCCTAAAGTCCCAGCCATACTGAAGTTGAGGATCTTCCCAGTTTTACAAGGCAGACAGTGTGAGACAGCAGGAGGGATGGAATCCAGCTTCCTTAACTGCAGGACATGGCTTCTCCTACTGTTGCCCCATTGCCTCTGTCATATGCCTTTCAGCATCGGAAAAAATGGTGTGAGGTTCTGCACAGAGAAGAGCTTCATTGATTGTGCAGTAATAACTCACTCCCAGGGTACCATCTGTTTGGTACACTGAATAAAGCAGGGTTCCAGTGAAGGGTGGTGAAAACTTCCTAGTCTGAAATATTTTGAGGCCAGTATCGCTATTCAGATAAGTGAAACTGCGTATTACTGCAATACAGTGTTCCTTACTGCATGTATGTATTCCTTAAGGATGCTAAATCTTGTTTGCTTTGCCACTGAAAATGAATACTCAGGTTTAGCATGAAATAATGATTTTTAAAGTCTGTGCAACAAACCCCAAAAATCTTGTGATGACAGGAGCACTTAGTTAGTGCTCTGCTAATTGAGTAATGTGGATTAGTGAGCTTTGGAAGAATGGTATTCCACTGTACAGTATGTGCTCATGTAATTAAAGACTTTGTAATGCATACAGCCCTATTAATACCATATAAGCAGAACATGCTGAAATGTTGACTTTTCAATATTAACATTCCTTTTTTCCAATATACTTTCTGGATGGAATTCAGAATTAAAAAATAAAATTATCTCCTCCTTCATCTTTCTCAACACTTCCATCGTGTAAAACCACATTGACTCCACCCAAGGGCAGCAGGAGGATTTGGACAACAGATATTTTACTATTTCTTTTGAACTGTTGACAGCTGGGGAATTAAAAAACCTCCTAAAGCCATTGAGCAGACATTGGTCAGCCAAGGCAAGCACTGATGTCTGCAGAAAAAGTAAAACATGAAAGATTGGGTGTTCATTTCTTTGCTTATCTAGAATGAAACCTTGCTGTGGATAGAGTTCAGGGAAGACTGGTTAAAATATCGTAAAGATTCACTGAACTCAGTGCTTAGCATGTGCTAATGCGCTTTGATGAATGAACTTCTGAGTAGCAGTACTGTACTCAAACTGCATCTTGAAGTATGCCTCAGCCTGACTAAAAGTCACAACTTTCTGAACTTCTTGTTCTGTAAATGCCATCATTTCCCTCTTACCTTAAAAACAGCTCATTGAGTCTTACAGGGATGAAACCAAGTTTGCTGATGATACCAAACTGGGAGGTGCTGTTGACTCTTGAGGGACAAGATGCATTGCAGAAGGATCTAGAAAGAATGGAGAACTGGGCAGTGATTAATGGGATGAAATTCAACAAGTCCAAATTCCGGATTCTGCACCTAGGACAGAGTAATGCCAGGCACAAGTATAAATTGGGAGGGGAGTGGCTGGAGAGCAGCCCTGCAGAAAGGGATCTGGGGTTGCTGGTTGACAGCAGGCTCAGTATGAGTCAGCAGTGTGCCCTGGCAGCCAAGAAGGCAAACTGCATCCTGGGGTGCATCAAACACAGTATAGCCAGCCAGTTAAAAGAGGCGATTATCCCACTGTATTCAGTGTTGGTGTGGCCTCACCTTGAATACTGTGCGTAGTTCTGGGCCCCACAAGTTAAGAAGGATGTTACGGTCCTTGAATGCATCCAGAAGAGAGCAGCAAAGCTGGTGACACAGCTGGAAGGAAAGTCCTGTGAGGAGCGGCTGAGGACTCTGGGTTCGTCTAGTTTGGAGAAAAGGAGGCTGAGGGGTGACCTCATTGCTCTCTACAGCTTCCTGAGGAAGAAAAGTGGAGAGGGAGGTACTGATCTCTTCTCACTGCTATCCAGTGATAGGACACGTGGGAATGGTTCAAAGCTGCATCAAGGGAGGTTTAGACTGGACGTTAGGAAGCATTTCTATACCAAGAGGGTGGTCAAACACTGGAACAGGCTTTCTAGAGAGGTGGTCAATGCCCCAAGTTTGTCAGTGTTTAAGAGGCATTTGGACAATGCCCTAAATAACATGCTTTAATTTTTGGTCAGCCCTGAATTGGCCAGGCAGTTGGACTAGATGATCATTGTATGTCCCTTCCTACTGAAACAGTCTAGTCTATTGTATTCTATTCTATTCTATTCTATTCTATTCTATTCTATTCTATTCTATTCTATTCTATTCTATTCTATTCTATTCTATTCTAGTATTCTCACCAAACCTGAGTTTCTAATAAAATATCAGTCACATGAGTTTTGCTATTGTGTTGCTGGCTTGGAGACCCATTTTTTATTTTCATTGAGGACATCTGTACAAAAGCTAAGTTAAAGATGCATTTTGGATTCAGTGGAGTCTTAATTGAAATGGCATTCTCATGTGCATAACTTTCAATTTTTCAAACAGCATTTGTGTTCACTGTGTGACAGCATGTGCACTGCTGTGGTGAGAAAGCAAGAGAAAAATTTGTTCAATACCCTTGAATTCTTCAGAAGCTAAACAAAGTTAAACTAAATTAAAATACATTTCTATGTTATTTAGATGTAGCATTTATCCAGACTTTCAGGAGAAGGAATAAGGGAAGGGAGGATAAAAGATGTGAATAGAAGGGTGTAGAAAAAAACCCCAAACAACCAGAAGCAAACTGACTGCAATTGGCTACTTCAGAGCCATTCTCATCTTTTATGTCAATGCATACTAGTAGAGATCCTTAATTGATGGATTATTGACACCACAGGAGGTAACGGCTCCTTTGGAGTTGTTACACTCGGTGTTGTTAGTGTCTATTTAAGGAGCTTTAATCTGCCAGTTATTGACATGACAGAAAGTAATGGCTCTTTGGAAACCATTATGTTGTACTGTGTCAGGGCAAGTTTTTCTGCCTACCCAAAGAGATACTCTGTGCAATTCCATGCTTTAATGGTGAGTAAGAATGCTGCAGATAATACTAAGTAAGAAATACTGCAACACTGCAGCACCGTAACTTCAAAATCAATACTATAGGCAGCAAAATATCCACCAATGGATTGCAATAATTCGTGCTCTGTACAGTTTCATCTGCCTGTACAATGAAAACAAAATAACACCAAAGGAAAGATCAGCGTGTATTAGGTTCATATCAAGTGTGGAATCTGTAAAAAGTCTCAGTCTAACAGTTCCTGAGTTTGAAATGTAAGTGCTTCCTACCTTCCCTTCCCTTCCCAAGCCCTGTGTTCCCATCTTCTCCCTTGTGACAGCATTAGTGATCATGCATCTGCTGTGAGCAAGGCAAAAAATTACTAATTTTTTGGAGAGGGTAAGATCACTTTTGAGCTGGATCAGCTCACTGACCCAGCTGACTGCACAGCTGTCCCCTGTTAATGCTAACACAGAGGAGAGGAAACACACAGCAGGACCCTGGGCTTTCTTTGGCATAAAGTACTTCATAAACCACACTCTTTGCGTGCTACAGGGAGTGATAATCTCATCCAGCATAAAGATCACTGGTACAAAGTCATCAGAAGCGTTAGCTTTGGTCTAACAGAGAGTCTATCCAGGCTTGGTGTTTCACATCATTCAGTCACAAAATGTTTTGATCCAGTACTAGAAAGAAAATTTTTTATATCATTGAACTATGGCCTCAGTCTATACCTCAAAGTACTTCCAGTTTGAAAAGGCAAGTAAAAAATGGCTAGAAGAAAGGATGCATTATCTACCCACTTTCAGTGGAAGATGTAAGGTCAAGTGACCCGACCAAGATTGCACATCAAGTCTATGGCTGAGTGGGGAATTTAATCTGGATTTTCCAAATCTCGCTTTGATGTCTTAACCATAAAACCACCCTTCCTCACTCTTATGCATATCCTTTTCATTCCAGAGACAGCAAACTGTAAGGCAGGATTTTTCAAAAAAGCCTTATCCTTTTGAAGTACCACAAAACATGTTTGAAATTCTGACCTTTCTGCAAATGCTTAAGTGAAAAGTGAAAAATCTGGCTTGATTTACATATGCCATGCATTTGGAAAATCAACACAGAATAGCTGCTTTATTGCTTAGGTAAAACTTTAAAGATAACCAAAATTTGCAAAGTCATAGAGCAAAGACATAGGCAAAATAGTGAGTATTCTGCTCGCTTCCATTTCTAATTGTCAAATATAGTTAAAAAGAAGATTCTAATATCTGACTATTATAGAAGTGGTAGAGTTTTCTGAGTTTCAAAGTATTGGCATTTTTTTCTTAAAGTGAGGAAAATTAAGCATGGTTGTGATATAAAATTTTTTCTGAAACAATTATCTACTCACAAAACTATCACTTTGTACACAATAAGGTTATTCTAATGAATCTATTCAATCTAATCTTCATAATCATGGTATCTCCAAGGTAGAAAATTAATTGGATGAAGTTAAATATCCCCTTTTCATGTCAACAAAATTGGTTTTTCTGGGGATTAAAGGATTAACGTGGTGTTAAGTCCCTAAAGAGGTTAAAACACTTTATTATTCATTACAAAACACAAAGATCGGACTGTTATTTTGTTCTTATGTCACTGTTTGTCATTTCATTGAAAGAAGGAAAAACAGGACAGGAAAACTTTAATGACTAGAAAACCCAGCTAATACATAATTTAAAAAAGGATGTTGAAATTAGTAAACTTTTTGTCTATCGCAAATTACTGATCTTTTTAAACAATGAGTATCTGCAGTTTTCAAGATATATTAAATGTATCTGTAGATGAGGAACAGGAGATAATACAGAGCAGAGTTGCAGTTCTGCATTGATATGTTAGAATTTCAGATAACTCCACAAGTATTACCAAATTAATCTTTTCTTTTAGTTATCTTTCTTAAAGCTATAGAATGAAGAAAATGGTCCATTACCTCTGTGTTCAGAAGGAATTCTTGCTGAGGGGAAGGCTTTTTTAAGTAGAAGAATTAATCCTCACAAAACACTTCCCTCATCACTCTGGGACTGATCTAATACCCATTAAAGTCAGTGACAGTCCTTCCAGTACCTTCAGTGAGCAATGGATCAAGTCCTAAGAGCTGTGCTTGGCCAACATCATTAAAACCTACATTCTTTTAATCTGTTACAGAAGCAAAACTTTGCACTAAGATGTTCTTTTGATTGACATCCTTTATGAAATTTAAATAGATAAAATACTGCTTATGTTAAGAGCTTCTTCTGCTAAGTCCTTTTGCCACTCCGACTCTGGCCAAATCAATGCAGTAAATGGCTCACAATTTAACCGTGTCAAAAGTAGGATCAGTGTATGGATTTCCTGGTGGAATCCAAAGATGGAATCCTAAAGCCTGTAAAAAGCCAAGGGCATAAACAGGTATGAGATTTTAAAACATCTAGATTCATGGTGGTCTCTCACAACCATCAGTAGAAGTCAGTGGGCTAGACATCTCTGGAGAAAGACAGATTAACATTTTCTAGGTGCCCCTAATGCAAGAATAGTCACCAGATCCAAAAGACCTGCCCCTTTCACTAACCTCACCCTTAAAACAAAGCTCAAAACAGGTGTTTTCACCAGCTTGAGACATATCATGAAAGACGTTTGCAATTTGGCAGCTACTTCACAAAAACTTCACTGACACAAGTGAAGTGTCACTTGTGACACTAGCAGCATCTGGAAGAATTATCTTCAATCATACGTCTGTTAGCCAGCAATCAACACTTCATTTATATGGAGCACTGAGAGAAAGTGCATGCATGTAGGCATGCCTGCTGAAACACATCACATAGCTAACTCTAGTCTTCTTATTTGTTCTTGACTGGAGGCAGTCCTTGGACACTGAGGAATGTCCATACGGGAAAAGTACAAAAAAAACTGATTGGGTTGATTTTTGTTATCTGTTGCACCAAGGATTTGGCTCAATATTACTCCACTAACAAGATGCAGTGCTGGAATCCTTGGCACCAATAGGCCATTCTTGGAGAAAAAATGCCTTACAGCAGTACTTTAGCTTCTGTGAATTCAACCCAACTTTTAATCTGTATCACATAAGATACAGACCGTGAACCCCACAATGTTTTACTGCATACAGCATAGACCCAGCCAAGGTGTAAGTTCAAGCCAAAATAGAGCAAAAGACAGTTGCATAAGGGGCGTTTTAGAGAGCAATCAATACTAACCATAGGAAGAGCAAAAGAGAATTCAGGGGCACAGGCTGGGGAAAATGTTTTCAAACAAGATTTGAAGAGAAATGGAGAATCAGGGAGGTGGAGACATGGAAAGGTTGCTCCAGGTGCCAGGCGCTGCAGAGAAGCACACCCACGCATATCATCACAGAGCAGTGGGAGGCAAATATGTGGGCATTTAAAGGGTGCCTAAGCACCATGTATCATCTTGAAACAGATTGCCTCCAGTGGTCTGAGTGCAGATACTTATCTGCTTGTTCGGAGATGCTCAGTCCCTAACTGAATGCCCTACAGTTTTATCTCCATAACTGTTTTGCATACAAAAGAATATGCCAAGGCTATGTTTTCCTCCCAGATCTTGCTACTGGCTGTGAAACTATCCTAGTCCCATTTCCTCAGCTGATGCCACTCCGACGAGAGCAGTAAATTCCTTTAACTCCCACTCCTCAAGCTGTTCTCTAACCTCAGTGTCTAATTCAGCCAGCCTCATCTTGCCATCTCCTCTACAGAGGTTTTAGTTCAGGCTTCAGCTAGTGAAAAAGGAATGCCAAAGTACAAATAATTGAGAAATGAAAAAAAGTGACAAAATGTCACAAGGAAGCTGATCTTGGAGCATTTCCAGGCTGAACCAAAGCAGAAAATTCTAAAAACATCATAATAGAGATTATCTTCTTGATATCTCCTGCCAAATTTTGGCAGTCCAGTAAATAGGAATAAGGCGACAAACTTTGAATGCTTATCCACTGAATGCAAGCTTTGACCCATATTAGTTATACCCATCTTTAGTCAAAACTCAGCTCCACAAAACCCCTGGGGCTTCTTCCAGTCCTGCCGCTTTGATGTCTGTATAAAGAAGATTTATATTTGGAGCTTCTGGAGTATCTCACGTGGTTCAATTTTCAGCATTGAAAAACAGCATCTTTTCTCTTACTAATTCTCACCTTATTAATGAGGGAATCTTCTGTGCTGCTACTTACTCCACTGCAGAGGAAAAACTTTTCCACATCTTTCCCAGCAGCAGACACCCTCTTTATGGCTTTGTTTCAGGAGGCTGAGAGCTAAGGGAAAGGGATGAGGCTCCATGGAAACTTCTCTTGTGGCAGCGTGGGTGAGCGCTGCATCCCTGGCGCTAAAAATCCCATTGTTGCAATTACATGACAGTATCACCTGGCATGACATTGAAAGAGATGCTGACTAGCACAGGCACATAGCATACATTTTGAACAAGGCAATTTCAATATTCACATCATTTAAAGAAACAGAATATTTTTGGAGTGCAGGAAAGAGTGAAAACACTGATATGTATTGAAGGTAATGCACATTCTTTGGATCTTTGTTGTGCTCAGCAGGTGGTAATCAACAACCTGATAAGATTAGTGAGACCTTTAACATTTCAGAAAGGAGTGTAGGAGCCATGAAAACATCTTATAATTGACGAGTATTGCAGCAAGCTCACCCAGGGCAAGAGCGTACTGCATTCATTTTTTGTTTATCTCATCCCTGACAGTAGATATCAAACTTGTAATGCATTTTCTGAAAATAATAAAGTATCAAGACAATACTCCTACAAGCCTTTTCTTTTTGTCTAATGATGGATACTCTTATTAAATCAAAGACTATCTGGACTTGCAATGGAGAAAAATAGAAACCCAGAAAGTTGCCACTTGATTTTCAAGAAGTTGTGCTGGATTCATGCAGCAGTGCTGATTTCATAGCAAAGAATAAACATTTATGAAAGAGATAAGAAATTTTAAAGGTAAATATATTTCCTGGAATATATAATGACAGCAATATTCTACAATGATGACAGCTCCTGTAGTTTTCTCAGGTTAACCCATGGATCAGGAGGACTTTCATGCTGTTCTTTCCAAAAGGCAGTAAGAGCCCTGGAAACAGCCAGCCCTTTCACTTTGTTCAGTTCCTGTATCCCAGAATTAGATAAATTGGAAATCATCCGGTATTATTTTTCTTTGCAAACAAGTGTCTTCAGTGCTGCAGGAATAATATATGAGTGTGAATAGAAAGCAGGTAGCTTTTCTGGCTGGAAATAGAAAAGCAGAATTGTATGGGCTGACCTCTTTTATAGCTGCTTTGTGTGAGTGTGGAGTCCACTGATTTCAGACTAAAAGTCTGACGGTGAAGCTGGTTTAAGATTTCATTCAGGATTCAGAGATGCAAATTTCTAACTAACAACTCTGAAAAGTTTTAGTACCAAAATGTAGGAATTCTCACAAGACTAATGTGATAACAGTCATTTATGAGATCTGATCTCACTACATTTCTATCTGGAGCCAAAACCAGTTGTAAGCACAAAATGCATGTCAACTCCTCTCAGCTGAATCTGTGAAATGTCCTGCTTTTGTCCATAAAGGGCTGGGGTTTTATAGAAACATTACAGCCCAAACTTCTGTAAGTTTGCTTCTCTAACCGCACACTTTGCATGAAATAATTGGAATTGCAAAAGTAAAGGGACAGAACCTCAAAGTTTCACTGATGTTAATAAAATGATACCGATTCACATCCACTGTAAATCGAAGGGTTCAGCGGGCTGTCATGCTAACATAGTCTCCATCCTCACCATCCTCACCCATGTGCAGGAGTATCTAGCTGCTGGAGCAGTTACCTCTGCTGCAATAGTTCCAGACATCTTTGAGTATACGTTAGTAATAGCTGGATTTAATGAACAACACTTCATTTATGTGTTTGTGTTATATGATGCAAAATTAATTTTTGTGTGGTAATGGGAATAAAGTCTAATCTTTTTTTAGATTCTGTTTCTATAATTCAAATCCACTGCATTGCTTTTTTAATTGAGTTATTCATGAGTGTGAGGTTGTTCACTTCTCTTGTGTGTACAGGTTATGCCAGAATCTTGGCTTTGAAAACTACAGAGGAAGGTAAAGGACTAAGATTCTGCAACAGTTGGAAACAATCTTTGTTTGTGTGAACACTAAGTATGGAGAACCATTGAACTAGAGGTGGTCACAGCTTTATTCTGGCTAGATTTATGGTCTATAAGTTTAATTTTGGGCAATTTTCTGGGAAGGAAGAGAAGAATGTAACTTTTCTCTCTAATTTATGCAGAATCAGCTTCTAGCCACCTGGAGTTAAGACGGTGGATATGGTTACACCTCTGGTATGTGACAGGATGTTTGGGGAAAAGGGAGTGTATTTGAAACCCCAAAATGGAACAGAAAATTAAGACAGACTGGAAGACCAGGAATGAATTATTAAGTGATAAGAACACAAAAAACAACACATTTGGGAAATTTAGGAAAAAGTAAGATTTGGACTCTGTGCAGTTTTAAATTGCATTATTGGCCTTTCCCCCAGCAAATAACCTAGAAAAACCTCACTTAGTTTGCCAGAACTCTGGTATGATTGTCTACATGAAAGAGATGACCTCTCACATGAGAACAGGCTGCTTCCTCTAGAATTAGTCCATTTGATTTATATTTCATCGCACATAGCCACAGAGAAACCATTTTGGTTCTTGGCCACATATGAGCAACCCCTGTTGAAGAGTAGAGATATGGGACAGATAAAAGCAGGTCGCAGATCAATACCAGTGTGGAGGTACATACCTATGCTGCACTTCAAGGTTAGTGTGCCATCTTCACCTTCTTTACCATGATTTCTTTGTGAGGGAAGCAATGGACAGAGCCCTCCAGACCGCACAAGCTGCAAGAGCCCTAACGTGATGCAGTCTGTATCTTTCCACGTCACCACAAGTAAGGCAGAGAGAAGCAGGGTTTGGCAGACCATGACAGACATGAAATATCCTCTCTCTGCACTGAATTGCTTCACAAATTCATGCAGAAGACCATGCAGAAGACCAGGAAGAGGATGAGCCACGAGGTCTCTGGAATTGTCTGTAAGGGTGACTAATCAGGGTGTAACCAGGGGTCATCTGTTTGGAGGACAAAGGGGACAACGACAACTCTGCCTCTCCCTGACATACTCTCAGTCATGGCTCTGCACTGCACAGCTCAAATGTTTTCCAGCAACTGTGACATGAATGGAAGTATTTTAATTGACTTCAAAAGTCCTTGAATTGGGGTCATAACATGCAACTGAACTTTGGACAGTAAAATCCTTAGGGCAGGAACATCAAGTTTTTATTAACTTGGCAGTCACTTAAACCTCCACCCACTTTCACTTAGAGCACTTATAGAAACGATTAGTGTGAAGATCTCAGCAGTGCATTACTCTGCCTTTGAACATTACTATCTCTGGCCATGGCTCAGCTGAATTAAAGTTTCACCAGTCTCAAAACTTGGCCATATCAACAGATCCCAAGCACCACAGTTCCACCTGCCAGCAAAAAAACCCACAACGTTAGAAGGAAAAGGACTTGCAGCATTACACAGAGGCCAATAAAACTGGTCAGATCTTCCGTGACCTTGTCTTTGCCCTGATAAGAAGTAGGGGTTAAGGAGAGCATCTCTGCACTGCATAAGAAGAAAGGGAGCCAAGTGGAAAATGGACACAGAAGACAATGTACCAGAACCTCCCTCTGTGCCAGCTCATGGAAATTGGTGATAGCACCAAACTATCAGACAAGAAGGTGACTGTCAAACCCATATCAATCTCTATCAGCTTTGCATGGAGAACCAAACAACACTGCTAACAGCGCTCCTGACACCATCCCATGGGGGAAAAAGACAACTGTATCACTGAGCCCTACATACCTTGCAAGCATCATGCACAATATAAAATGCCAAATTTTTAACTTAATTTATTACCTTTTAATGATAAAATAATTAATAATTGACCAGATTTTACCTGCTATTTTAGTATTTTAAGTTTAGGAAATAACATATAAATCTGAAAAGAACCCTCTGATAAAACCAGCTTTGATACTCATCCATAGATTTAAAGCTATAAAGTGTTTTTTGGCCAAGGAGAAATCATTATTCCAGCCAAGCCATAATAAATTTCTATGTTGTAGTTCCTAAAATATTTTCCTGGAATTTATGGCATCACTGGAACTTATTTCTTACATTTTTAAACACATAACTTTATTATTTTGCCAGTAATTTTATGTATTACACTAAATCACTGGGTTATGAATGTTCCCATTCTTTTTAGACTTTGTCTTTTGTAAATCAAATTAATCACAATTTAGAAGTACATAAACTTGATAGGACATTTTTATAACTTTGTTGAGCATTTCAAACTGGGTGTACACAAAAACAACTAAAATAAGAAAATATCTTGAATCAATATTATTTTAATTCATTTATCAGTGGTATAGAATAAATTACAGTTCCTAGAATCTGATTTAGGCCACTCTGTAGCTTCAGCGACAACCACAAATCACATACACACATACAGATTTCCTTACATCTCCCCAGTCTCCTCTCAGACAAATCTGTTTCCTTTCTGTCCACTCAGCCTTCTCAATTCTGTCTTTCCACACTCTGAGCCTTTGTTTTCTATTAAAACAACACGCTTAGCTACTTAGCAGTGAGCATGAAGAGTGAAGAAGTCTGTGTACTCCTTTGGTGCTGCCCTAGAATTATCTTTCCGTACAAGATGTAACTTTTTCTTCTTCACCTTCTCCAGCTACAAAATGCCAACCCTCTGCAGCCAAAGAGAGGCAGAGATTTATTAACCTGTCTAAACCAGACTTTGAGAAGTGCAGAGGAAATTTCTGCTGAGCAGATGCCCCACAGAAGGCATTTGCAACACTTAAAATTAACTTAACATTCCTTTTCAAGGGAGTGAGCAGCCCATAAAACTTAGTCCAGCTTTCAGTTCTGCTGCTAATGTTATTTCAGTTATAGCTCTTGCTTACCTTTGATGGTAGAGTTTCAATACATACACCAAATTCAACCGTTGCCGCAATCAGGAAGAGTAACAGATATAGCTTAGAGAGTGACTCATTTTAAACACAGGGTGCAAACCCCATCACACAGAGTGGCTGCCAGGGAGGTGCAGTGGATGCAGTCCACAAAAATAGACTTAGAAGAGTTATGAACTGTGCTAGTCTGTTCCAACTTCTGATTTCTCAGCAACAGTCCATTTTAAGTCCTTCTAAACTTCACACAAATGCAGTTTGAGGAAGTCCACAAGTCCCCTGCAATTCCTATGATCTTTCTTGTCTTTTTTAAGGAGCAGCTGGTTTTTCAGCATGCTTTCCGCAGGGCTGCTTCTGTACCAAGAAACAGTTATGGCCCAAAGTTAATTCGATGACTGAACTATAAAACCTGAAAAGAAGGATTTGTATAGGGTACGCTGAGAGACTTTTAACAAGGACACCACAGCAGCAAGCTGGTGTGATACAAGTGATACTGAAAGACTGAAGAAATAAAACAATTCAAACAATTCATCTGACAAGAAAAAATGTATTTCACCACTGTATATCTCAGCAAGCTGGATTTATATCAAAAGCAAACAAAATACTGAGAAAAATATATTTCTTATACATATAATTTATATTAAATATATATATGTATAGATTTATAATTATGTGACATTTTAGTCAGATCATTCAGAAAAAACATATGAATGGTAACTGCAGAACCAGATTCTTACTTTAGTGAGTCTGTTGCATGTGATCACGGAAAATCTGTCAGGCTTAGTATTTATTATCAAAGGGCTTGCACAGCAGCACCGGAAACCTACATATGAATAACATTTGACGCATTGCCCCACCTAAATAAGGTCCTAGATAGTCCCAAATAGGCCTGTTTCCTCGGTGTGGCAGGTCTCAGAAGTGAGCATGACACCTGGTAGCAACAGCACTTGCAGAATCAGAACCAGAGAGCAGGCGAGCGTTGTAAGCTTTTGTTAAACCTGACAGTTTAACCTACTGCTGAAAAAGGAATTTATGGACTTCTAGTTTTGATTTAAGTCACTGATTTATCACACTCATTCTATCCTGAACTTTTCCCAGCGAAAGACTTTGCATTAACAACTGCTCTTTTCTTAGCAGAATTTCTTGGTGGAGATTCCTTACATGAAATATTAATCAGGCTCTTCTTTTAAAATCCACTTTCTGCCAGAGTTTTACAGTCACACAAGGTATTTCCAACACAGAGGTTTAAAATTTTTCAGACAAATAATATACTCATCAGGAAATGTCATGCGGTGACAATATGTAGAAATATCTGAAAATTCAGGTCAAATTCAGCAAATAATTTGAAACCAGCAAAGTGGAAAGGACAAATAATTTCTAAACATTTTATTTAAATATTTACTAAATAAAACACTTCGATGGCTGATGTCAAATTATTGCCATATCTCATGAAATTAACTATTTTTAAAAGAAACATTTTAAAGACATTTTAAAGGTAAAACTAAAAAAATGAAATTGTTTAATTTATATTAAAACTGTTGACTTCAAAAAATAATTTTAAGCAATTCCATGAACGAAAGATTTTTTAAAAGATTGCAGGAAGTCATTGAGGATCATGTTCCCCTCGATATTTTGATTTGGTGAATTAATAGGAGATGGGGATGGGGAGAGGTCATTTGCCCACCTCTGATTATTACCACAGGCCTCCCCTTGATACTGTACTGTGCAGGCAAGGATAGTTGACCACCACAATTCATACTAGCATGGTAATATCAGCCATTATCTAGCTGAGGTTGGAAAAGTGTGTGAAGCTCTAGTCTAAGGACTAGTACGCATGGAAAGAATATGATTTTTAAAAATACACAGCATTAAGGTTTAAACTAAAGTTTTGTCCACATATAAGTAGTTCCACATATTTCAGCTACCCACAATATCTTAAAAAAAGTATTGCATTGTGAGACTGCATATAAATGATGTGCAATACCTGGAATGAAGTGGAGGAAATGTCAAGAACATTCATTTTAGCACTGCTTCATAGGATGCTCCAAGAAGAGACAGAGATGAAAATCTGAGAGTAGATAGGTGCATGAAAAATGGACCTGCTTTCCCTCCCTGTTCAGAAATTCTGAAGCACTGGTTCCTGGCTGCACCACAACAGCTCTTGACTACATAGCAGTAAACAAAAAAGACGTTGAATGAGAAGAACAATATTTAGTGGCTGTTTATTATCAGAGTTAGAGCTGTTTTGTCTAGTGTGGAAAAACTCAGTCCAAAGTTATTTCCTTTTGTCACACTCCTAGAAGAATGACTTCTCATACCTACGAAGGCACTGTACTGTCCATAACACATAGCTATTAGCACATCTGGATATCCTGACTGTATTCTTCTCTGAATATTATCAAGAGAAATCATTAATTGTTTTTAGAAGTTCATGAAAGCACAAATGAAAAAGGAGAAAAAAAACAACAAATCCCATGAAAAAATCTAACGCCAAATACTGTGCAAAGGCAGAAGGACTTTGAGCCATTTGAGAAATCAAGGCACCGGTAAAGATCTCCGTATAGCATCCTTCAGCCTATGTTGTGCATGGTTTACCATTCTGTCAGCAACACAACTAAATATGAGGGGAATTTTACCATCTTCACAACACCACACACTGACTCCTTACGTTCTTAAAATAAACCTTAAACGGTACATTATCTTGCACTCTGTCTGTGCATAGGAGCGTTTCACCCAGCATAGGTGTTGTCTGGCATATATTCCAAAGGGTGTGCCTTCCCCTTTTACAGTCTTCCAGTTTACCCATTACTGAAACTTGTTCCACCACCATAATTCCCATAAATCAAATTACCAATGTTCAGACTCAACTCAGCTACGAACGCAAGTATGTCTGGCAAAAAAATGAACACTGAAAAGAGAGAGAAATAAACTTTATCCAAGCCACTGACAATGATTTGTCAAGCTTACCCGAGCCTTGCACTCACTCAGTGGTAGGAAGCAGCTAGACAGATCTTACACTGAATCCAGCCCTTATTCTGCTCTTGGGTTATACAATATATTATACCTTGAAAATGATGCTTATGTAAGTAAAGTTACAGTGGACTCACATTTCATATGGAGAGAAACAGCTGGTTTTTTAATTTAAAAAATCTAAATTAAATCATAACTTAAAAGCTATGTTTCGTCATCTACAGAACACGCCAAATCATATGCCTGAAATATAAAACTGATGCTGAAATTCTGGTAATATTTAACATGTTCTTTATGAAGAAAACATTCTTCTTGAGCTTGGAAACTGACTGAACAATAGCAGCTTTAGGACCTCCAAAGCCGAAGGCGTACAAAGGTTATGAGAATGTGTCTGCCCAAAACTACAAATCAAAAGAGTAACAACAATACCATATGTTACAGAACATAAAATATCCTTCACAAACACTATAAAACCCCCACATATCTCTGCCTCGAGAGTCCCACTGGCCAGTGGAAGGTTGTGTTTCATTATACTATCACCATATAAGAACATTTTTTCTCAATTTTTAATGGCATGCCGAAAACTAGCGGTACCACTGAATGACCTTTGAAGGGTTAAGATTAAGTAGTAATGACAGAAGATTGTCTCTGGCCTAATACTGTTTAAAAATGCAGAAGCTGATTTCATGGACAATGGCTCCAGCTGGCTTTAAACTGCAGCCAAAAGTGACCTTTATTGATGTTGTTGTTTGTTTTATTTAATTTAAGTGAGGTGTATGCATTTGTCCACTCCCATAAGACCCATTTCTTGTTGGAATATTTCTCTTCACATAGAAGTACTGTAAGTCCCAGTGCTCTAAGGTATTACAACAAGTAAAGAAATGAACACATCTAGAGTGGCACTGAGACCCTGCACCCAAAGAGGGAGAAGAGAGAACTAGGTAGCCTCCTTGTTCAGCTGCACAGAGCACCCAGGCTCTCAGCTTTGTAACAACACAGACATGCACCCACTGCCTCACTGGGTGAGGAGTGAGTTGGGAGAAAGGCAGCTTCTCCCACAGCTCATTTCAGCAGAGAGAAGATTGCACTGGAGTGCCATCACTTTTGTTAACAGATTATTTCTTCCATGCAAGAGAAAGGCAAGTGGCATGGAAGCAATGCCTTCAAGCATCTACATGCCACAGATGTGCTGGAGCTGACATGGTTTTGCTCCAGTAAAGGTACTAGTAACTTGGTCAGTCTTTCAGCACTGATTCCTGGGACCTTTATGAACACCTGAATTAAAAGCAGTAGATGTGGAGATTTACCTACAAACCACTCAAGACCCCTCTAAAGTCAACAAATTAAGTTTTATAGCTGTCCTGGGAGAAAGCACAATGAGACACAGAGGAGTTCAAGCTTTGAGCGGTAAAGTGTCTGCACCTGGGGCCTGGGTTAAAATGTGCACATACGCAGCCTCATCCTACATGTAGCTCCACTGAAGCTCACCTCCCTTTTGGGAAACATTAATATGAAACTATCTTAAGGTTCACTAAACATAAACAGGAAGCATAAACTTTATCAATAGCTCCCCAAATTTTAGGAAGTATCTGGAATACTCTTAAACGGCTCTTAAACTAGAAGATAATGAATAACAAAACTGTCAGCCTCTCTTTCCTGTATTGATTTCAGAGAGATTTTCCTTACTCCATTAAAATTATCTTTTCAGATTCTCAGCAGGAACATTCAATCTTGCTCAGCAGAACTTAATCACAGCCTATGTCTGGGTTACATGGAAGCTTAGGTAGACCCTTTCAATATGGTTATGAAACCTCCTGATGGCCTATACAAACGCTCCAGTCTCACCCTACCTTGTGGATTGCTCAGTACAATTTGTCTAATCAAAAGGAAAATTACACAAAGCCAAAATGGAACAGGTTTATAACTACAGGAATAAAATAGAGTGGAGCATTCCTGCAGAACCCTTCTCAGTACAAGGCGTTGTTCCTCCCAGGAGGAGGAAGGCTCAAGGAGGCATTTACAGATATTCCCTGTACTTAACTCTTATGTCTATTCTTGGACTTAGCAATATGGAAAATTACAACTTTAAGCAATTAACAGTAATTAAAAGTGTTATGTGTTGTGGGTTCTAGAGAGGAAAGCTTTAGCGTGCCCATTTGGAGATACCCGAGATCTATGAGGTGGGCTGTAGATGGAAAAACATGCACAGGTTTCCCCACTGCACGGAAGGTCTGGAAAGAAATTTCTGTAACGTTCAGCCAAGCCCAGCACTCCTCATACCCAAAGCACAACCACCAAACAACATCCCCTTTCTTTGCCTCATGCCACATGAACAGACTCATCTGTAGACAGGGCTGAGGAGAGACAGTGATGAGAAATCTTACCAGGCTAGGACTTAAATCCTTGCATTTCTGATTGAACTGCAGATTACTGTGGCCATATGCTGCCTTTCCACAACAGGTGGAATACACTTTATCAGACCTGCCATTGCCAAGACAGCTATCATTTTACTCATTTAAAAGATTTATGCCCCAATTGTCCTCTTTCTCTCAGATGGAGGGCTTGTCTGTGTGGGAAATTTGGTGTGCAGCAAGCCAAGCCACAGATTTTCAGCAGACATGCTTTTCCACAGTAATGCTCTGAATGCACGCTTTTAGGGCCTGGTATTGTTACTTTTGGGGTTTTTTTTGAGGCACTCTGAAAGAATATATGGTTGGAAATTGGTGCAGAGATGTTACGTAAAATTCATGCCACAGACTGACTTTCTCTGGTGAAAGAGCATAAAACTGAGAGAAAAGAAATTGGTGCATAAGATCCAGCCTTCCTCTTCCTTGCTCTTCTTTTCTCCCTCTGAAAGCTCTAGACCTTTCCTAGGCGTAACTGCTTCAGAAGTGTGACAGACCTGAGGCTTATTGCTGTGGTCTGTAGTCAGACAAAGGAAAAAAAATAATTTTCAATATTCCACACTGATTTAATGGAGCTAAAATATTTTGGGCCTACAAGGAAAAGCAGACAGTGAGTCCAAAAACTCTGATAGGGCTGGTTCTATAGGGAAAATGCAGTTTCACCCGAATAATGGGCTCACTCATCTCTGCCACACTGCTATAATATAAATATAAATAATATAAATAATACTGTACTTGGGAGAGTCATCAACATGATATAAATTGAGTGTGTCAAGGAAAGAGAACAGAGAGTAGTGCAAAGTGAAAGGGAGCTGCTACCTGATGTTCAGGCTCAGGTCTCTCGGGCGCATGAACCAGGCCGGTGTACATGAAATGCCTCAGAAATGGATGTCCCCATGCTTCCTGTTCCCTCAGCACTTATATATTAGGACTAGCATCCCCGTCCAGCAGTTCACCTCACACAAGAGAGGAGCCGGGAGCCGAGGGGCCCCGCTGGGTGAAGCCTCACTGTACTGAGTGAGGGAGCAGGGCAGGCCCCAAGATGGCAGCTGGGGTCAGCCCAAGTCCAGGCCCTCAGGAGGGTTCATGGTGGTGAAGTGAGGCTGAGGCCAGGCCAGGACATCAGTGGTGCTGCAGACCGGCATCCTCCGGCTTCGTTGGGGCAAGGAGGAGGGCCCAGGCTGGGCTGCAGTGGGGTCCTGGGCCACAGGCAGTGGGAGGCTGCAGGGATGGGGGGTCAGGGCCAGCCAGGGCCGTGAGGGCCACAGGGCCATGGCAGCACTGGTCTCCCCGCACACTGGTCTTACTGGTACTGAGGACAGGCCAAGCTGTGGGTAATCCAGACTGAAGAACTGTTTATTCTAATTTTTAAGTGCCCTTTTCCTTGCATGCTGACAACCTAATAGTCTTTATCCCTTTCACAGAGAGATTCCTCCATTTTAGAACTTCCCTCTGCAGCTGCTTCTTAAATTTCTACCCAAGCCTGCCCGCTTTCTTGTTCAAACCTTGAAGAAGAGGCATCAGAAGACAGAAAGTGCAGCCTTCATGAGCAGGGAAGGAAAAACAGGTGGTGAGCGTGGAGTCTGCTTCAAGCCGGGCTGCAATAAAGTGCTGCAGCCAGACCCAGGGTCAAGGAGGCCCCGGGGGATCCATCAGGCAGGGCGATAGCGCAGCTCTGCCACGTCGTGGTCCGACAAACCCTTGGGAAGTATCGTCTTGTGCTCGCAGCTGAAAAGCGGGTAGTTCGTCAGAAAAAAATCCGATCCTTCACTCCTGCTAATTGCATAAAGAAAAGCATAGAGCAGGGTGGGCAGATTTATCATCAAGAGCACCCACATCCATTTAGTTTCAATAAGAGGTAATTCTCCATGTTGACTGGAGGTATTGCACTATCCCATTTATGGCAGTGCCACATATGGAGAGCATAAGGTGTTGCTGTGCCAGGTACTGTACATTATTATTATTTGTACTAGCACCATGCCAGGAGCCAGGTGCTGTACAACATAAAACAAAAAGTAATTCTCTCCTGTGGACAGGTTACAGAATAATAGCAAAGGTGACCACTCCTGACCTGGACAGCTTAGTCTAGATCAGGACAAAAGAGAACATGCATCAGATGTCACGGTTAAATAAAATATTTTTTTTCCTCACAGAAAGGGTTTTTGCCTAACCGGAGTCAGGATTACACCACTTGGAGACAGTCAGAAAGTAAGGTGAGAAGAGACACCTTTATCACACTGTGTTTATTCAGGATCCTTTCTGAAACATTTCATCAGAGACATCAAACAGCTGAAGAACTTGACTTAGAAACCAGTTGTGAAAAGTTTAGTCCTGCAAGTGGCAGAAATAGCCATGAGTCTCAGCACAGTTAGACACCAGCATTTTGCTCTGAGTAAATTCTTCATCTACAGACACACATGCAAAGCGCTGCCTAACACACACTGAAACTTATCTTAAAAGCCCAGAAAGTTGTTTCTTCTGCAAGTGAAGATGGAAGAGCACGTCAAACAACAGACAGCCAGGGTCTGGCTGCGCTTGCGTGTTAGGTCAGACCTCAGCACTGCCAGCTAGCTTCTCCATGGAAATGGGCCGAATAATCCTTTAAAGAAAAGGGGTTTCATCATGTTAGATTTACAGCTCTTTTCTGAGGCCCGAAAGTTAAGGGGGAAAAACAGAATCCCATATCAACATGCTAGGTTTAGAACTGCTTTTTAAAGTCAAAAGCATCCTTACAGCAGTGACTATGGCCTCACCATCTGCAGCAGCCAGGAAGCAAGCAGATCCAAAATGACTGCAAAGTAGCACAGAATAAGTGAGATCTAAATTTAAACAGGAGAAAAACAAGAGAAAAAAAGGGAATGATTTTTATGGGGAGGATGTTGCTGTGACATAGGATGGTGCCTCAGACATGGATGGAAACCTAACCTGGGATAAATGACATCAGGAAACCAAACCTGACTCTTCAGGGACTTGACAGTGACACCAACATCAAGCTGGTAGACCTGGCTGAATGGAAGAGAGGAAACAGGGAAAAAATTAAAGAATTTGCATGACCTTTTTCTTTTTTCTTGTGTATGCAAATTTCAGATTTTAAAGTTTAAAATTATAGTGGAGTTTCAACATGATAAGCAACAAAGTGTGGGATTGAAACTTGATTTTTATCTTCTTTGCCATAAAGACTTCCTGCCTCCTTCACAACTGGAAGGCAACATTCAAAGCCTCTAAGATAATTTAATCAAAACATCGGACCTTGCAGGTAAATGAGAATGTTGTTTGTATTCTGTTAAGAAGATACTTTAAGACTTGCTTTGCCAAAATGAAAGTCTTAATGACACAGGTTTTTCAAAGGAAAGCTGTAGCAAAGAAAAAAATCCTCTTTTTTGAATCGCAGAAAGCATGCCAAAAGCCTCCATCAAAAGAAAACTAAAATTCACAATAAAATATGCATATATAACTTCAAAATCTGTTCCAATTTTTCAGACCACATTACGCTGTATTCACTAGGAAATCAGAGTAAAAACTAACAGAAACCCTTGTAAAGGCCTTTATAAAAATCTCATTGACATGTCTATCTTTTGATTTGTCTGCATGCAGAAGGGAAGGTTGAGAAATTTGGGTTTAGGGCAAACATTCCTAGGAAGATCCATTCAAAGCCCTTTACAGAGGCGCCTGGGTTTTGCTACATGGTCCCTCCCCCAGTGCTCCCTTCATCTTGGTGCTCATTGTCATGTATCTCAACTCCACACACGGGGTCCAAACCAATGAACTGCAGTTTCGCCATTGTCCCTATAGGTTGATGGATCACAGTCCTAGTCTTTTACCTGCCTAATCCTTTCTCACAGAGGGATGCCCCTAATTCTAATTAACTGAGTGCCTTTGGGTCCCTAATCTATGCAAAAACCTTTTCAAAATTTGTACTGATGGAAGTGCCAGGAAAGTATGTATGTGCCAAGATCCTACACGGAAAATACAATAATTTACTTATCCAGCCACAGCCCTTGTGAGTATTTCTTGAGGTGTGTGAATCTTGCACTTCTCATGTATAAACTGCAGGTTATTTGAAAATAAACTGTGGAAGACTCTCCTGAAATAGTAGTATTGGGTTTAAGATGATGAAGGCATGCTGTGGCTAAAACCCAAATATTTGCTAGGGTGGAGAAGGCAAAGACTAAAAATTCTGCCTGCTGGAAGAAAGATGGTATAGAAATTATCATTTAAGTAGCCAAAAAATGAGCACAAGGATAGTACCCAACAGACTGCCTCTCCAGGACAAGGCTTCAGGTGTCATAACTTGACATAGCGTTATCAAAGTTGAGACACCAAAGCACACACCTCCAGAGCAGAGCATCCTGACAAGACAGCATTAGTGATCTGAAGACTCCAAAACCTTTTGACAATGCAGTTCAGATGACAGCCCCACCTGCTATACCTCTCTGAATGAGACACTTCAGAAGCTCTGCTTTAGGAAAACAAACTAGTTACTAGAATTTAGCCCTTTTTAAAAGTATGTTTTATAATTCCTGGAGCTAGATCTGGACATGTTTACTCCTGGAATCTTACCCTACAAGAAGTTGCACAGAAAGCGCTGTTCCTAATAAGCAATAGATATAAGAATCTGGCTGGGAATAAAATGTGTGAAGCAACATCTATTTCCTAATGGATTCCATAATCAGTGAAAATAACTTTAACAAAATACAGGTCCCCCCTCCCCCAGAGGTTCTTCCTCTGCATGCTGAGTATTGTGGGTTTACCAAAGCGCCTTCTGCAAGCTGAATTAGAGCCCTAGCCTCCCGAGAGCCTCCCAAATCAACAAAATGCCCCCCTCTTAATTCTTTCTCTGTTAGAATTTGTTTTGCACGGAATTTATTCGCCCGTTTTGCATGAGCCATTTGGCTGTAATCTCAGCAGCATACAGCCTTGCCAGATCTCAGAAAGATGAGTAAACTTCTGAATCTGATAGCGACTTCAACAGAATACCAAAAAGGGGCTTCTTTGTTCTCTATAAACAGACTATTTACTTTGATCTGGTAAAATGAATTAATGAAAGGAAATGACACCTTCCAATTTCGCGTGTGCGGCAGAAAGGGAAGTGAGCTTAATTTTTGTTGTTTTTTCCCCCCCCGCCACGTTTTCCAAGGATGGAGTAGGCTAAGGGGCATCCTTTCAAAAGTACAGCACTCTTAGAAACAGATAGATCTTTTCTCTGGTAAAAAGTCTCCTCATAACACTGTAAGGTCCATGTATATGCAAGCAGTTCAGAGTTATTACAAATCTAAAATAGGAAGCTATTCACTTGATCTTTTGGTTCAATCCTATTAGGACCCCCCTGGAGCTCTAAATGGATACCAGCCTGTCACAGGCCTGTTGCTGTGACGACCCAGTCTTTACAGAACAAGAAAAAGAAATGATAGTGATTGGCAGACCTTCCTTGCCCTAGTATGTAACACAAAAGGAGACAAAATGAAGAGGAAGTCAGACTCTTATTATAGGTTTGATGCTTCTTAACCTTACGGCACCTTACACCTGGTAAGTGTCACCCTGCAAACTTAAACCCTCGGAAGACTACTGTTACATTTCAGTATCAGTTGTGAAGAGCTAAGTCAGGCATTAATTTATCCGTCCTCTTGTTTTAGTTGATTGAAATGCAAACAGCATTCCTAGCAAAACTGCATCTGCAGAAAGAAGAAGTAAACACAGAGGGCCAAACCCTGCTCGCCATGCCCTTATAAGTAGGTTTATGGGTGTAAAAGCACTAGGTCAAGCAGGATTTAGCCCACAGCGTATATGAATGAGTGGCTAGCAAAGCAAGGACTGCAAGAGGGAACTGACTATGGCCCCTATTCGCCCTGCATGAGAAAGGAAAGAATTTGATAAATTCTACCATATGGTGCCATAGTGTATCTTGCTAGCTATAAATAATAGTCTTCTGTTTCTGGTTTTCTTTAGCTTTCCTTGGTAGCTGTGACAGATTTTCAGCAATGGTTATAAAAAAGTGCAAAATGCAGCTTCTCCACTTTTTTTTTTTTTTGTGAATGGATAAACAAAAGAAAAAAAGATCAGAAGAAAGGGAAAAAATAGGAAACTTCCCATTATCTTACAACATAAGGATCCAAATAAAGTCATTGTGATGTTAGAATATTGTATGTTCAATTGTTGTCATCAAGAGCTGTCAAAGAAAACGATTTCTTAGGAGTGATGGATATACACCTGCATCCACAATGCCTGAGCTATATCTGTACCTTATGCGTGTTTTTCCCAAACTTAATTATAAATTTTCTTACTATCACATAATAATCTTGAAAAATCCCAAGAGCCAAATAGCTTTCTCAATAGCACCACAGAAAAAGTTAATGTAAAACTTTTCTGTTTTCATTCCTTTCTGGGTTTTCCTAAAAGCAGCAAAGTTTTCACTCATAAACTTTCAAACATCATTTCTGACATTTGTAGTACAATCTTGTATTTAAGAGTGTCACTAAATAAATGTTTGCTTGAGTAGTCAGATGAAATCCAATAAACCATGATCCTTAATGATGGTATAAAAGTTTGCTGCATTACCATAGTTGAAAAATGACATTCTCTAAAGATAATAAAGGAAAGTTAAATTAGCAAGAACAGAAAACCTGGCTATATTCGGAAATGGCTTTTTAATACTCTAAGTCACAGTTCAAAACATTAATTTTCTTGAATAAGCAAAGCTGAACTTTTAAAGGTTTGTAGAAAAGCACTTGTGCTTAAGGTAAGATTCAAAACAAAAGCACAGATTCTTAGCTGATATAAACCAATGTAGCTGCATTGACTTCAGTGAAGTTACGGTTATTTAAAGCAACGGAGATTCTGATCCAACCTTCTAAAAGCTTTTAGACCTGAAATTTAGAACAATATGCTATTGAGTCTTTTGGATGATGCTTTGGATATTTACATTTACAGCTCTCCACCATCATTCCTCTCTAAGCACTCATGTCTAAAGTGACACCCACCTCCAAAAAAAAATGCAAAATAAATATGTATATGTGTTATTATTAAGGTAGGGATAAAAAAAAAATAATCTATCTGACATTTCTCAGAATTTTAAAAAGCAAGGAAGTTAGCATAAATTCCATACTATATTTTCTTTTAACCTTTACACAACTTAATTTCTGACATACCTTAAAAAAGATTGTTTAACAGCATGTTGAACAGAGGTATGCTTATTACAACATATATATATATATATTGCCTCATGAAGTCTGCATTCATAAAAACAAGGGAAGCTTTTGTACCTGGAACATTTGTAAAATTTGTGTGAAAAAATATTTGTTAGCCAGGAGAGGAAAAAAGCTAAAGGTGTCAAAAAATCAGTTCTAAAAAGATTATATTTCATTTTGTTCTAGAGAAAGTATGCTGAAATATACTGCTTTTTGTGTGCTGGCAGTCTAAACTATCTGACAATAGATGTTGCTAATCACTGCCAACTGAGAAACAGAAATGAATGCTTCTTTTACAGACCCTTGTTCCTCTTTAAAAAACAAACCAGAACTTCTGTAATACGAGGAACAATACTCTGAGGCTATTTTTTATTTTCTGCGTAAGCTGAACTTATGCCCATGTAATTTTTTTCTTACAGTGTAAAACAAGTTTTCATATAGGAGCTTTGTAATCATGCAATGAGATTTTAAAAATGAAATAAAAACCTCCATTTACCTGAAACTAATATATATATTTTGGTAATGTATCAGTAATTCAGCAATCAAGCCATGTTTTACACAGTTTTGTCACAAAGACAAATTAGTTGTTTTGTTAAATTACCACCAAAGGCCATATAATGTATTTAAAAACTACTTACGTACAGTATTTCAAGTAAGGAGAAAGGGAAAACATTTACCAATTCCTGTTTTGAGTAAGAGATAATCAACGACACGCTTTCATGACACAGTTTTTAATTTGTTATTAACTAATACACGTGGAAACATTGGTTTATGAAAATCTATTTATTTTTACTCTTATTAATTTATTTTTAGTATTATTTTATGAAGAAGTTTTAAAAATAAAGAAAGCAATTGTACAAAATAGAAAAAACAAGCACAAAGCATCTAAAATCTGATCACATTTTTCTCTGCATTCTGCACAGGATTGTTTTTCCTATGAATATAACACTTTAGAAGTCATTTGGTAATACCTTTATTTTATTACCATTATTGCAGCATGATAATAGCAGTTAGCAGTATAATGTTCCTCTGCATTTTCTTCCTTTCACACAGTTAATATTATCGACCTTAAATACATACCAAAATACCAGAGTTACAGAATCATGCTGGGGAGGGTTAAACCTCTAGGATTTTTCCTGGGTAGTAGAAGTTGGAGAGGAGTCCCTGGAAGAATGAAATTTGTCTCCTATCCGTGGGATGAGCAGGGGCTTTGCACCACCTCCTGGTGCGTCGGGGAACAGCCAGAGACCAGGGCTCTCGCTGACTGATCCCACTTCTCCTGTTTTTCCTCTTCCCCCCGCCTCCCCCCCTACCTTTACCCCTACTTTTTTAACCCCTCTTTAAAACTTAGGGCCCATTAGCGCCCAAAGCCCTTATGCTGCCCTGCTGTCCCCCGTCCCCTAAAACAGAGGGATGAAACAAAGGATCTTTACATCCACCGGCTTGGTGCCCCTCTGCAAGGATACCTCTGCGGATAAAGCCAACAGTGTGCACATTGCTGATTTAACACAGACCCTGGTCTGGAAAGCATGGAGACTCCCGAGGGATGGAATCTCTCTGAGCTTGCACTGAGAGGCGTGTTCCAGGCTGGTGGTGCTGGGTGGCATTGCCCCTGGGTGTGAATTCTAGGCAGGATCATTTGAGAGGGGCCTTTGTCGCAGCCTTGTCCCCCCAGCCATAGCTGCTCTCAAGCTTTCATCATCCTGACCTGCGGGTTTCTAGATGAGCCCTCAACGGCCTGGTCTTAAGGGCTTGCAAAAAATGTAGAGAAATATTCCTGGGAGTTCCAGTGGGCTTTGAGTCAGGCCCAGAGCTAATAAACTCCCAGCATCAGACTGTTCCTGGGACAGGCTAGTCCTGCCTCCTCTTATGCTTCTTGAACAGCATCCTAGATAGGTCTATGGGGTTTCTGCCACGGAAAATGAATTCAACAGAACAAAAGGAAAAAAATACAAAATCCCAGAGCTCCTGAACAGAATCCTTGTCTCTTGCACTGACAGAGCCACTGCGTGATGGGGATTTGGCCCCGTAAGGCTAGTAACAGTCTAGAGCAAAACAAAAGAGCTAATAAAGGGGTTTCATCATCTGTTTGGCTTCACACTCCCAGCTTTAAACCAAAACAAGACACTACCACTATAATACCAGAAAAATAAATGCTTTTCTTTCTTAGGTTCATAAAACACTCATTACCCATAATTAATCATAGTGACATGCTGTATTCAGGCCTCTAGCTAGGTTCTGGTTGGAAGTGTAAAGAATTGGCTTCTCATAGCTTCCAGTCCTTTACCTAGTATGTTCTTCAGGATGCAAAATTGATTATCCGAAATAGAAATCTCTTCGTTCCCTTTGTTTTTGTTGTGTTGAAAAACCTATTAGTTAGTTGTTAAGGCTCTGCATTTTCCACTTCCCTTGAACAGTTGGCTATTTAAGTCCATTGAAGTTAACGGGTTTACACTACAGTGATATTAACCTAGCAGCTACAGTCATTAAAAGCGTAACGAAAACTTGACCTGATCCTCACTAAAGACTTTGGGCCACTACTGCGATCATTAATAAATTATGTATGTCTTAATACTATCTGCTCACAACAGACCCCAGGATATAATATATAATATTGATTGTAATGCAATCTCTCCTTGTTGAAACAGCAATTTATACTATTTATAAATACGATTCTGATATTCAAAATAAATAAAAAAGCCCACTGTAAACACTTTAATAATAAATTGCCAAGGCATATAAACTCATACAAACATCTTTGATTCTAAAAGTAAGAGTGGAAGGAGAAAGCAAATGTTAGTATATATCCATCACCCCAGCCAACTATGACTTTAAACTGAGAGTGCAATTCTGCTGGAGAGATTTTGTTCACCCTCACATCACTTACACTGAACTCTGATAACGGGAGGTTGGTGCTTGATCCAAAGTCTGTTTAGTCAGCAGTTTTCTACTCATTTCAGCCTACGGGTCGAATTGGATCAACCCCCAGGAGACACCATGCCTGTTGGCTTCCTCTATTCCATGTGTGATATCAGGTCAGGAACAGAAAAACACCCACTAGCTCTTGGAGTAATTTCTACTTCTTTCAAATTGGCTCCACACAAAGCATATATACCTTCACCAGCTTGCTCATCCCAGCAGCTCCCTTCCCCTTCTTGTCTGAGGATGGATAGTCAGTCTGGCCAAGACAAGTTTTGAACACCTCTGATATGAACCAAGTTACTTTCCAAAGCCCAGGGAACTGAACAGACAATAGCTGCTCATATACTTTAGACAAGCATTTTGCTTTCTTTTTTGACACATCTGACCATGAAGCGTGTTTGATGTTGCAGAGGTAATCACTACTGACTGTTCCTCAACAGGGCATTTACACAGCACAAGAAGGACATCTCCTTCTCACATGCTTCAGAAAATAGGTTTGCTTGGACAAAAGTAGCAAACCTACAAAAAAACCTTCCCAAGGCTGAGTGAACATCATCATGATTTCCTCATAGACATGGTCCTCAGAGTTTAGTAACTGTAATTTTTGATGAGCATCCAAAGACTGTGTAAAGGATTGTGGATTTGCTGTAGAAATCTAAAACAGACTTAGAGAGAAACTCCAAAGAAAAACTCTCCATAGAATTCTGTGGGCCAGACTGTGCCCACTTTCTGCTGAGCTTCGTGCAGTGGCAAGGCTGTCAGTTATGGCTCCCTAACACATCCCCATGGGCTGCTCTATCTTTCACCAGATGGCAGTGGTGCCTCAGGGACTATCCATCAGATGAGGTTAACAGCAGGCTCTCCTCCCCTCTCCTGACATGCCTACCAAATGGGGGACTTCGGGGAGCAAAGCATTGCAGCGCCTTCTTTATCCTGTTCAAGACTCTCCCATTTCCTATGGTATCCACAGCAGAACATTATAGGAAATCTCTAAACCATAGGACTACCTGAGCAACAAAGAGAACAGAGCTAAAAAATAAGGGGTCCTGGCAGTTTCTCTAGTTACATCTGTGAAATTCCATAGATTCCTTCCATTACTAAATTCAAAAGGACTTTTGCTATAAATACAAGGACAAAGAATAGTCACATGGAATCAGAGCTTATGGATTCGATTTTGCCACAAGCCTTGTGTTTGGGCTAAGTCATCTAACCTCTCCCTTTTTTAGTCTGCATGATGAGCACAGTAATTCTCCTTTAAGTAATGTATGATGGGGTTTAATTCAGTTGTCATCTACAAAGTGCTAAGGCTGAGAAATATCATGGAAATATCTATCTGAATGTTTGTATAAAGTGTACATTCTTGGAGTATGGGCAATATTTACATTCATGATTGTGGAAACAGACTGGAGTTTCCAGCAAGAGATTTCCATCCACTTCTCCTCCCAGCCTCTCCATAGCCCCCATCACACTCCACACTCATATTTATTTTGGTTACAATGAATAGCTTATCATTTCTCCCATATAGAAAAGTAATTTTGCCTGGTTTCATTCTCACTTTCCTCCACTAGCTAGAGTTTGGGGCAGGTGGGACTGTGAGGTTTCTGACAGTAAATTCTACCTATAGGTACTAGATAGGGACAGATTTTTCACTGCGACACCCTTTTACATAATGAGCTAAAGGGGATGTCAGGACATTGTGTGGGGAAACCCTAGCAAGAAACTGCCAGTCACTGCATGCATTCACCCAAAAGTGACAGGGTCTAGCCAGGAGGTGCAGACTGACTCAGTTGTCACAGGGAAGAATGGCTTGGGAAACAGTACCTCAACAGACAGGCGGATGGACACGAGCCACTTTCTTCAGAAAGGTGCCTCTTACCATATCGTGGACCAAGAGATGAAGCAGATGTTATTGGAACTTTTGATCTGGTCAAGGAATACTAATCTATATATGTATATACAGAGAGAGAGAGAGAGACGCATATATAATGGTACACACTCATACATTAGGTGCGCTCAGCAGAGGCACACGTGATCTGCCACAAGTCTCTTGTTTGCACTGAAACCCTGGTAAAGGCTGAAGGTTTTCCATGCTTAGATAAAACAATTGTACTGTTAAAGAGAAATGTTGGCTGCAGTGGTGCTTCCTGCTTCTCTAAGTGGTGGAAGGCGGGCAGAGAACTGCCTGTGGTATGTGGGCTGAGACCTGGTACCACCTCAACCCTCCCGAGATGTGAGAAACATTTATTCTCTTCTGCAATGTGAAATATGTTCTGAGGCACAGGAGAAGCCTTGTCTGTTACAAAGAAGCACAAAGCAAAAGGAAAGGGCTGACCAGTACAGGTTCTGTTTATATGCTGAATTTATATTCTTGCAACGCTGAATTTTGAGCCACAGCTTCATCCCCACCTCGCCACAATCCTGCAGCTGTGCAGGCATACGTACCGTACTGCACGAGCAAGGAAGAGACACATTTTTAATAAGTTGTTCTGACATTTCTACACTATGGCATTTGTATTTATTACAGCAGACCATCACAGTGCACATTGCAAATCAATAAAGTGAATGTGAAGCCGTTCGCAGCACTCAAAGCCTTGTCCATTACTGTAATATCCAGTTGTTTACAGTGCAGTAATGAGGCACTTGTAGGCCTCACTCAAATATGGCTTTCATTCTCCAGCATGATCAAATGCCAACATGCTGTACAATGGTTCCTTTGTGGATCAGGGATATCCTGATCTAGCCTTGGATAACACTACAGAAGTCAACAGGGTTGTAGTTCACTCACATCATCAGGTAAAGATAAATAAAGTCAAAACCTCAGACCCAAGCAGTTTCCAGAATTAGGGAACTTTTGGCTCCGTTCCCTTTCTATCAGGAAGAAGAATTTAAAGAGGAGAGAGGGAACACAAGGAGAAAGAGGGTGTGGAGACAGGAAAAATATGCCATCTGAGCTGTGCATTGGCAGCGTCAATAAGAGAGGTCTCGAGCACAGCCCAGAAACCTATTTCACAGCTTCTTTGGCTGAAACAAAGCCTGAGTATCTGTATTTCATTTCCTAACATTACAGAGTTATTCTGCACAGGACAGACTGCAGAGACACTTGCTGATTCTCTTTGCCACATCCCTTGTCCCTTCACATGTCCTGGGTGTGGGCTGTTGAGTGGTCATTTAGCAAACATCCTGGAGAGCTGCGCTCCATGTCTATGGAAACAGGTAAACATTCCATTGAGAAGGTTTTTAAATTATTATTATTCCTTGTTTTCACATCAGAAACATTAACGTTTGTGGGGAAGGGCTTACTGACTACAAGCAGAGTAATTCCATCCTGGGTTTCCAGGTAGGAGGCAACACATTCTGAATATGACTTTTTGTTCTTTTCCCACCAGCAAGACAAAGGGTCTGTAACAGGTATGAGGTTTGAACAACTACAGTTTTAGGGGCAATCTGGCCTTGCACTGGGAAACTCAAATCCCAAAGAGCTTGTCTGGTTGCAAATCAGAGAGATTTCCATGAGATGCTATGAGCAGCACAGGATTACTTAAAATAGGGCTTTGTTCTTCTCTCAAGCATCTTCAATGACCACTTTAAAGGTAAAAACTGAAACTTGTAGTGGGGAAAAGGAATAGATGGAAGATAGGTATTCTGAATTCTCTCGGTTTGTCCCTAAATGCTCGTTTCTTTCTGGCAGTTACTAATTTCTTCAAAATGTACCACCCATACTTTCTCTCTGTGAATTTCAGCTTTGTTCCTCTTTCTTTCAGCTTTTTTTCTCTCTCTTCAGTCTCTCTTTTCCTGCCGAGGATTTCCCTTTCTACAGTTCCCTTAGCTCATTTCTGTCACACCCAGCTCCTCCAGTGGCCATTCCCTAACAGACCTCGCTCTGCTCCCAACCCTTCGTCATCTCCCTGCAGCAGCAGGATTTATTATACTGCTGTTCCTAACCCCAACCCAAACTACCTGTTCTGCAGCATCCCTGCTCTGCTGCGGGGCCAATTCAGAATAAACAGCCCAAGCAGGCTACACCAGTAGCTGCTCACAGATGTGGCTAAGGAAGCCAGATTGATCTACCCAAGTACAGAATGGGAATGGCTCCGACTGGATCAGGGCTGCAAGGAGTTTCCTGGGGTGTTTGAGAAGGGGCATTAACAGGGTAGAAGAGCAGATCTGCAAACCATTACAAATGCCTCTGTAGGAAAAGGTAGAAGTTTAAGAAACAAGACAAAGAAGCACTTTTGTTGGGAGGGGCACGGTTTCAATTTTATCATTTTGTTGTGACACAGCAGTCAGTTTTTCACCAGGTTATGGCTTTCGCATGTGCAGCGGATATATTTCCATAACAGTGTGTCATTTGACCTTTTAACTATGCAGACTGATTTTGTGAATCCAACCTAAACCACCCAAAAATCCCAGATAATTTTATTTAGTTTTTCTTTTGGATCCAAAAAAGTCTGTATCTGCTGATTTGTGCGTGCTCAGATTTAGTGCTCTGCTGCAGACCATCTGCTTAGCACCCAAGCAGCAGGGCTGGTATATCCCATATGCGTCAGAGTATCTGCACACGTCATCCGTCTGTCCAAGACTCCCAGCAGCCTGATCAGAAGACCAGCAAAAGCCTCAAGCCCTGTTCAAGCTAAAACACTGGGCAGAAAGAGGACACGTCCTGGCAGGTAGCCTTCAGTTGCTGAGCTTCATTCAGCTTCACGGAGCCACTATAAGGCACGTAGGTAGTGATGGCCTTCATTCCCAGCTCCTCCAGATGGTCTATGACAACTGAAGTTATGACTGACACAAAACTTGTTCAAGAACATGCAAAACCAGCCCTGGACTAGAAAGGTTAGTTGACACATTTAGTGAGCAACACCTATGTAATATTAAACATAGCAGGCGGTGCGGCAGCTTGAGTTGTAGAGTATTGTAATCATTGCTATCATGCAGAGCAGAGAGCGTGAAGACAAGACTCGTCTAACCACCAACAAACTAAGCAGGTCACTACAGCAAGGCTAGAGCTTCAGTGACAGTTTCAACCAATGAACGACATGACCATCGCCATGTCATGAAACCAAAGTATTTGTCAGAAGTCAACAGCTAGGCAGGGTTGCCTTTCCAAATTGTTACAGGATACTTACAAGGAATTGCTGCTATATGTGAAATTACTCTGTTTGCTTGCTTTAACTCCTTTTTGGTTTTATTTGTTAATCTACATATTATAGTAAATCATTTATTTTAGCCAATTTAAAAAGATGAGGTTTTGGAATCCCCTACATTTTTTTTCAACATACACGATCTACAAAATTTACATTTTATTCAGCAGCTCCTAATGAGCTGCTTGTAATTGGTGTCTGAAGTGAAACATCGCAGTCACTGCAAAAGCTGGACTCTGAATGTGAGGACTTGGTGTATCAGGCGGGAAGCAGCAAATCCTCCGGCTAATGGGTTCCGCGTGTTACATCTACCTTGACTTATTATGGTGACATCAGAAGGAGCGTTACTGCCTTAGAGCCGTGCTATTCAGTTTCACAAATCCACACTTCTCTAGTGTGTACAAATAACAAACTCCCTCGCTACTGCTCCAAAAATATTTAACAGCAGCGGCTCCAGGGATCATTCACATTACTGAAATGTAATTAGTCCTACAAGAAGTGTAGGAACATTTACTAGTGTATTATATTAGCATAAAGAATAATTACACAGCTGTAGAAGTACATATTTTGCACTGTCAGCACATGGAAAAGCAGAGAGATTTGGTAAGCCCGCAGACAAGTGTTTATTTTACTCATGGGAAGAAGAAAATATCCAAGGTTTATAAGTATCCTGGAAAAGGGACAAATGTGCTGCAGCAATTTAACAAAGTGCTTATTCTAATCCTTATAAATATGCACCACATGTATCTTTTATAACTGTTATGTTTTGCAGTATTTAGGCAATAGTGAGTATTGAAGGCTTTGTCAGATATGCTTCAATGGATTCATAAAAGCACCTTCCATTTAAAGAAAGAGGATTTCATAGTAATGGGCAAAATTGTAAATGCTCTCAATGGCTACATTTCATCTCATTGATTTACACTGTGTAGGATGATTGCCTGATCCGAATCACATATGCCGGAGACGTGCCGCATTCAGCGCAAAACAACTGGATTTCACAAAAGAAATGAACTAGCAAAATCCGCTAATTCTCAGAGCGGCGACTCTGTCCATGGAAAGCTCACAGGGTTACGCTGAGATGCTCTCAACAGTGCAACACTGAGTGGAAAACTAGCAAACTATGAGTCTTCAAATGATGTCTTAAAGCTGTCTGGGGCCAAAATACACCTACTTAATTAGCGGGTGTTCAGTTTTAGTGCAGAACATTGTTGAAAAGAGGCCTTGGGCTGGAAGAACCTCTAACTACAGCTAAGCGGAGGGTATTTCGAGACAAAACTTGCGGATCGGGGTGGTTGGCATTGTTAGCAAAACACTGCCAAAACCTAACCACTAATGTTTGCTGGGGCTTGTTCTTGCCCTGGTAGAATTGTCTGTAAGGGGGGAGAAAGAACAGGATGGGTTATAACCTGAACTATGCAAGTGAAGTGGTTTGCGCAGCAAGGTGGGGTGCTGTTTTGCACCCAGAGCCTGTGTGATTATAAACAGCCTGTGTCTGGCACCGCAGGACGGGTGGTAGCCCAGCGTCTTGGCATATCAACTTTCTTTTTTCCTCCTCTCTGGAGACTCCCTGTGTAATATGTGTTAAAAAGGTCAATGCCTGTTGGGGATTTAGTAGTTTAGGGTTGAACTCTGCGTGCGATAAGTTGTGCTTGTTGCATACCTTACTTGGACTTTGTTATGGTCTTCAAAATCAATGACAGGAGGTAACACCCAGGCAAACACTCCACCTAAACTGTGCTAGCAGCAGTAGCTCAGAAGGTAGAGATTTGGTTTGCAGAGATCAGATGCAGAGACCGCATTTTCTCTCTTGACCTATTTCATATTAGGCTCCAAAAGTTACACTTCTATTCCTCTGTATTAATAGATGAAATAAGGGCATAGTCTGGATACTCCAAGCAAGATTTAGTTTTGATTTTCCCTCTCTCAAACAGGGACTGGTCTGTGAACTCATGTGCAGTAAACACACACCTCTTTCCCTAACGTACAACATTAGGGCAAGCAGAGAGTGAGGTTTTTTGATCACTTGTAATAGCTTAAAATTTCAGCTTAGAGATGGGCTGATTACTTGAAGTGTGCACTGCACAACAAACTTCCCACAAACCTAAAGCATCATAACAATGGGACACAAAATCCTTTTAGCGCAACAGAAATCTTTATCGTGTGAGAAACTCGAAAAAGCTGGCCTGGATTTAAAACATAGGATATAAGCCTAAGCAGACAAGAGGTTATCTCAGAGCACAGAACAGGACAAAGGAGCCTGAGCAAGGTCAGAGGAAGGTAAAACCTCCATGCAGCGTGGCAGAGAACCATGCCGAGTTTGAGTCCCAGAGGCAATACAGATGCACCAGTGCACATGTTAATAAGCTTCATCTCAGTAAAAACTATTAGCATGGGCACTGCCTCCTGCTACACCAATTATTCTGCTTTGAGCACTAGTTTAGTTTCTTCAAGGTGCTCCACTGCAATCAACAACCATGCCCTCTGCTCCCCTTCCCTACCCAGCTACTTTGCTAGCAGATAAATCTGTGGTATGCCAAAAAATGGACATGGCTTAGTTGTGGCTCGGCCTTGCATTCCATGCTTACTTTGAGGATCCCAGAGCTATAACAGCCTGGACTATGTCTGAGGGGCTCCTCAGGGCATTTTTGTCTTGACACATGTCGGGTGATGGAGGGTATGGATTGGGAATGCTAGCAGGGACCCTTGAAAAACCACAGTGCCAAGGCTGGCCAGAGCAGGGGGTTGGTAGCCAGCTGTTTGCAAACACCTTTACCCTCACCTTCCACGTACGTGGTCAGCCCTGGCCGACGTTGGGTTTCCTCTGTGTCCTGAAGGCCTAGGAGCCAGGACCTGCAAAGCAAGGGTAGAGCTGGCATACCTGGCAACTGGTCTGTGGCTGTAACCCATCGCTGCCACAGGAATGAGTCTGCCCGCAGACTTGGGCAGCTGCTGCCTACCCTCAAACACAGCAGGACTCGCTTTGGGTCACATCTGCCCCAAAAATGGTTCGGCTAAAATGGCTATTTCAATGCACCTCCCATGTTTCTGCCCTCTCCCTCATGTCTTTGATGGTGCCAGCCCAGGGATTTGTTGTAGGGTTGTGGAAGTCCCCAGAGAAAGGGCTGAATTCAGAGGGTGCGCCACGGTCAGGCATGTTGGCATGGTCTGACCCTCTCTAAACCCAGGCATCAGTGACTGATCCACTGCACCATGGAAGTCGCCTGGGCAGGCAAGAGATGCAGCCAGGGAAGAATATAAGTTCTGAAGCCAAAGAAAATAAAGCTTTAATCCTAATTATAAGGTTATTGCATGACATCGCAAGATATCATCGGGAACTTTCCAGTGTCTTTCTCTTAAGAGCTATTTTAACTGAGCTAACTTCAGCTGAGTTTTCTGTGAATTATAAGGCTTGCTTGGGGGACAATTACACCCCTTTGATGTGTTTTATGCTGACATGATTGATGTATATACCAGCCTTAACTTCTTAATGCAGGGATTTTGGCGCAGTTCAGGAACCAATTCTCCTGGTCCCACTCAATTTACATTTAAATGTAATAGCCAGTACTAAGGGTTTTTTTCTTGCATAAAGGGCCAGATGCAGAAGCAGGTCTCAGATGTCTGAAATTAGATTTTGGCACTGAAACTTTGATCCTCTTGATCATTTTGCAAAGCCTCTGAAGTTCATGGGATGAGAGATGGGGGAGCAGCAGGAGCAGCACATGGCTGCTGTGTCAGGTAGGTCTGGTAGCAGCACCTCTTCCAAACAATGCTGTGAACTTGTCCCATCTCTGCTGCCATCCATTTCATCCTGTCTTATCCAGAGAATGCTTTTTGTCTCTCAAAAAGGAAGACAAGCCTTTTACCCCAGCCAGCCCTGGGAGGGCACACTGTGGCATTAGGATCAGGATATAGACTGAACCATAAAAAAATAAGCATATCTATTCATGTTCTGAGATACTGCTGAAGTATAAGGAGTTTCCTACTGAATGTGAGTTCAGGTGAGGCACGGTGTAGATACTACTGACCAAAACAGGCTCAGTGTGTGGAGAATTCTGTGAGAAATTGCTAAATATAGGGCACGGAGGGACAAGTATTGCACTTTTCCTCGAAAGGACATTTCTTGCAGCCCTTTATGGAGCTCTTTTCCTAGATGTTAGTGCCTAGAGATCAGAGCTGTAAGGCAAGACCCCACTGTGCTGAGCACAAAACTCCACCCTTTGCCTGACCACAGGTACAAGTGCACAAGTGAATACAAACCAGGCACGCTCTGCATGTGCTTGGACCAGCCGGCAGTGGGAGCATCATGCCCATCAGCACAAAGCAGTACAGCATTATCTCGTGCTGCAAATTGTTCTCCCTGTTGATCTGTGACTTCTTCAGTTGGTGATCTCTCTCTGGTGAAGTATTCTGCCTGTGGAGTTTTAGCTCTATTGAGCCTTTTGACTTTGGCCATCCTTGAAAGAAAAGCTAGGTTAGCTTTCTGCTTTTAATTTATTGTCCTGGTAACTTTCCAGGACCCTGTGGATTACAGCGCTACAGTTTTTCTTTTTTCTCAGCCCCCAGAATGATAAGGAAAGTGTAGTTTATATAATCTGCTCTGCTTGGAATATGTATGGTCTTAAGTCCCTCTCAGCGTCAGTGCTGATACACCCAAATCCAGGAGAACAAGCTCCCATGGAGTGAGTCAATGACAAGATCTCCTTGAGGATACATTGAGGAATCAAGGAAATTAATTCAGATTTCCAAAACCTTTCTGAAATACAGCAAACAGCAAGAAGGTGTCTTGGCAAAGGCACAGGTCAGTAGGTGGCTTCCCAGCTCCTCCTGCACTGCCCCAGCCTTCAACACCTTCCTGTGTTTTGCAGGAATCCATGCTGATTCCTCTTGCAGAAAGTCACCTGGTTACTTGTGCACAGAAGAATGCAGTGAAGAATTTTTGCTTTTTTTCTTCCAAACCACTACAGGACGGCTCCCAGCCATCAGAGTCAGTAGAAGGATTGCCATTGACTGACTTCAGGCTTGAACCCATGCCTAAAATAGGTGTGGGAAATGATGGACAGTGCTGGCGAGGACTTGGAAGAGGTGATCTAATGGCCCTTTTCCCATTGTAAAATCAATTCATTTGTTGTGATGGTAATGCTGGTAATGATTCTTCAAAAATTGCCCATTATTTCTTAACTGTTAGTAGTTCAAAAATACCCACTTGGAACATTTCTTAGGCTGAATCCATTGATTTCAGAAAGGGTGCTGCTCTTTCCCACGGTTTGTGGAGGAAGTGGGAGAGGATAAGATGCTGTTCAAGTTCATGAGGTAATGAAAACTGCCTGCTGACACTTAGCCTGCAGGAGGGAAGTTCTAGCACTGGTAGGAAGTTCATAAACCATTGGAGAAAAAAAATTACATATCCTAACAATATATTCAGGAAATTATCACAGGCAGGAATATTCTACTCAGAGGACATACATGGACCCAGAATGGCAAAGGAAGGTAACAATGGGAGCACAACTGAGGCCAAGTAACCTGGTAATGGTCCAGGTCCATGGGGCCTGGTCTTAGATACAGGTCTAGGCAGGGAGCAATATGCAAGCTGGATGTCAGTGCAAAAACATCTCTGGCATCCTCTGCCACATGCTTGCTTTGGCCTTGAGGGCAGCAGTTTCTTTCCCCATCCCATCTGTTGATTCACCATGGCCAGAAGCAGAGGCAGGCTGAAGGCCCGTGTGGTGCCATGGGTGGGTCCCACACCTGGACCACAGTGAAGGTCACTCTGTTTGACTTGCTAAGCGAGTGGAGGAGCCTCACTTCTTCCTGGGCTGGGCTGGATGTCTGGTTCACAGCCGTCGGTGGTGGAACCAAACGCAACTGCTTGAGGAAGCTATGGTTCGCAAGAAAAATATGGAAATGGCTAGATACTGAGAGGAGAAGTGAGGAGATGAGAAAAAATGTTAATAGAAGAAATGAAAGCTGGTCTAATAATGAGAGTACTAATAACCAGAGTACAGTGTTCAGGGGCTGGGTGCCAGTTCCTACTGTCTGCCACCCACTTTCTTATGTCCTAGGGCAAGTCACTTTGGATGCAGTGACTACACACATCTGAAGTACATAGGCATTTCATGAGCCTTCTTGCCTCAGTTTCGCTTCTGTAACAGGGAATAATACCACTTCCTACCTCTCAGGCAGCTTGCAAGAATAAATATATCAAGGAGTATCAGGAGCACAGGTTTTTCTTGTTTGAGAAGCACGTGTGCCATAAGTGCCTGTGGGCAGTGGGTGCGTGGAGCCTGGCTGGGCCCGGGGGGGGCTCACACAGACCCTGCGTGCACCGGCAGCGTGCATGGGGGAGCTGGTGCCACAACGTGGGAGATTTACACCTTGGCTGGCTCCACAGTAACGTCCTTGTGCACACAAGTCCTCACTGTACCTGCAATGTTCCCTGCAGGGATGTGCTATTAATTCACATCCCAGCCCCGCGTGCAGTAATTTTTCCACGGAGACAAGCCCCAAGACAGATGTGAGAGTGGAAATGTAAGGCAGAGTAAAAATTAAGGCCAGCTGGAGCAATAACGTGGGGGGAAAGGAGAGTTGTGTACCCCTTCTCCACTGCCACGTGCAGGACTAGCAAGGACCGCTGTAGTCCCTTCAGCGTTCTCTCCTCCCCGTGCCTGAACGCGTCAGGGAATCAAATATTGTGAGCGAAACTTTCATGAATCAGTGTAGGCAACGTGGAAAAAGATGGAAGGATTTGCTTTCTCCTGGCTTCTTCATGCAGACCAAGCTGAAGATTGCTACAGAACTGAGCGGTTGGCTGCGGTTTGTGCCCGTGGACTCACACAGCAGCATGAGGTCGGAGGGAGAGACGCGTGAGGAGGAGAGGCCGAGTAAAAGCACGCCGAGTGCAGTGCGTATTAGGCAAAAAGAGAAAGTGGGCATGCCTGTTGAGAGCGAGCGTGCGGCTGTGGGAAGGGGCATGTGCCAGACAGAGGAAGTAGATGAGGGACCTGCCAGCAGCGAGTGTGAAGATGAACACCCGGTAGTGACAATGATGTTCTGGCCAATCAATGATGCTTGATGCATGGGGGACGGGAGAGATGTCATTATTCTACAAAATCGTATGGAAGCAAAAAACAAAGCCATCTTTTTTAAATGAAAATGAAAGAGAAATGACAGGGGGAAAGCAAAATATTTGTGAAATGATTTAAACAAAGAGAAGTAAATCCAAAGAATATATTTTTTCCCAACCAATATGATGTACTGGATAGTTTACGAGAGAAGAAAGAAAAAAATCAATCGTGGCAATATCTGATGTGCCTCTGTGTAATAAACTGCTCTGCAATTATATGAACAAGGTGGTGGTGGTGACGAGAGGTAGGGGATTTTTGTGTCTCCAAATGTACTGGGTTTGTATCATCCTGTCACCACTTGTTCAATATTGTGATACCGGACAATCTCCAGTGTTTTTCCCAGTAGGTCAGTGAACTTATTTTCTTATCAAGCCTTAAGGCAGGTGCAGACATGAGGAAGGCATTTGCCTTTGTTTTTCTCCTTCAGCCCAGCCCAGCAGCTCCTTAGTATGCGGGGCCAGTGATTCAACCACACGACTTTCCTCCTCCCAGTATTTTCTTTACAAGGATTGCAGTGAAAAGCACAACGGGGAGAAGTTTCATCTCCCCCTGTAAATGCGAATGAGGGAAGTGTCTAATACCTGTTATAAAAGATGGCATTTTAATTACCGCACCGCACTACGGCAGGAACGTGCGCACGTCTGCACGCACACACAGTCACACACACACACAGTCACACACACACCCCCACACACCCCCCATTGCACGTCTCCCCCCCTCCCCGGTATGAAGAAGGTCTTCTTCCTCCTCCAATCCCTTCTTCGCCTTTATGCAACCCGGGGAACACGGGTTGATTGGAAAGGTCTCTTTCCTTGATAACAACAATTCAATGCGCCTTGACATTTTAATAGCCTGCCGTCCTAGTGAACACAATCGAGCTGAGCAGTGAAGCAAAAATCATTAGGTAAGCAAGATAATCTAAACGAAAAATCAGCCTCAACTGGCTTCCCACATCTGGGGCACATCTGGGCAGAGGCTACCCTTTCCCGTCTGCTTCCGAACAGGAATTCTCTCCTGGGAAAGGTGTCGGGGGAAAGAGGGGCGACCACGGATTTATTGCTGGGGGAAATCCACCCCCTCCTGTCGTCCCCCCCCACCTCCCACCTGCAAACCCCTTCCC